>CM067511.1:28736371-29178871 GCA_034509495.1 Acestrorhynchus altus | reverse complement strand
AGTCATGCCTTAGTCATGCCTTAGTCCTGCCTTGTCTGCCTTGGTCCTGCCTTGTCTGCCTTAGTCATGCATTAGTCCTGCCTTAGTCCTGCCTTGTCTGCCTTGGTCCTGCCTTAGTCCTCCCTTGTCTGCCTTAGTCATGCCTTAGTCCTGCCTTGTCTGCCTTAGTCATGCATTAGTCCTGCCTTATTCCTGCCTTATTCCTGCCTTGTCTTCCTTAGATGTACATTTAGGTATAGCTGGGGATTTTAGCTGATTTAACCACACCATCTTAATATTTACATTTCACCAAATCTTCCCCATTTCAGCCAAACGCCATCTCCTGTCAGAGGACGTGCTGAAGCTTCAAGATTTCCAGGAGAGGAAACTGGCTGTGGCCCACCAAATATCTGGATCAAAAAGTTGGTGAATGGCCATATTTCCTGTTAGCCTGATTCCTGAGCTTGATTTTATGTTAATGTTAATGTTAGTGAAGTTTTTATCATTAAAATGTATGGAGTTAATTGTGTGTGGAGGGAACAAGCCTGTGTGTAGTGGTATGAAATCTCTGGACTTGTAAAACACTCACTGTGTGTCCCCTCACATTCACAGGTCATTATTTTAATGCACTGAATCAGAAAATGAAAAGGAATGAGTTGATACTGAAGGACGAACTGAAGCTGCTTCTGCATCTCTGTCAGTCGTCTGAAGATATGGTTACGGCTAGAAATGCTATTTATAGGTATGAGTTCTGACCGCAACTTTTATAAACAATTGAATGGCTATTTCTTGATGAGATGAGAAGCTGTTTATATTTTATTTATCAGAAGAACTGAGTATTTCCTGCTGATTTGTTTGAATCTCTTGTTATATGCAAGATATATCCTACAAGATGTCAGGTCCACTTTGACCCCCCATTTTCTTTTGCAGGTACCACAAAGAAAATAGCAATTTTGCATTCGGAGAGTTCAAGTTTGGACCTTTGTTCATGCGACTGTGCTACGAGCTGAGCCTGGAGGATATGGCATATGCTACTCTAACTGACAGGGTATGACTGTACACAGACACTGATACATCAATTACCATAGAAGCTGAATCTGAGTCTGTTTCTTTTTAATTTCTACTAAACATTAGGATGTGTAGTTTAAAACTGTGAGGATGTTCAGAGAAAAAGGTGTAAGCGAACCAATTAAAATTAATTAATGAATAATAGAAGAATTAACTGTTGACAAAAAAAATTAACTGTTTTCCACTGCTGTACATGTGAATGCTGGAGGGGCTTTATACTCCTCTAGCCCCACCTGGCATCAGTCGTGTCTGCTTCAAAGAGACCTACTCCTTTGGCAGTAGTTTTCATACAGGGACAAGCTGTGTATGTGCATTTGCACATCTGTGTCAGCAATGGTTATATGTGGACATTTATTGTATATTAATATTCATTTAAAGAAAAGGTTGAAAAATGTATCTACGATGTGAGGGCCTTTAAATTGGCTTGCAAATGAGTTGTGTCCTTTTTTTCCTTCAGATGCTTAAAGGATTCTTTTCAGACTGTACGTCTTTTAACATCACCATTGATATGCTTTTCACCAAAGGATGTTATGAAGGTGAGTGTGGGTTTAGTCTCGTTGTTTTCTAAAGGTCTTTAAATATGTCAGTTTCAGACAGAATTAAGAGGATAATTTACTGGGGTTGTTTAGCTGTTGTTTACTAAACTCTAGCGTTGGCTTAGCCTGACTGGCCTGCATTTTCTAAATGTGAATTTTATAGTTTTGCAGTCATATTCAGTCATGCTTCCTGTCTGCCAAGAAAGTCTGTTGCCATGGTTACAATAGTGCAAGAAGGGGTCCTGATGTGTATGCGTGTGCGCTTCCATCCTGTCAGGTGCACTGGAGGTGGTGGGGGAAATGAAAAGCCAAGGCATACATCTCAACAAGGATACCTTCACACTGGCCTTCGCTACCTGCTATAAACTAGTATGAGTACATGCTATTATTATGTTATATGACCTGCCTGTCACTTCTGTCAGTATCTCAAGCAGGTAGTTACATTTCCAACAAGCTCCTATATATTAGTGAATCCAGCTGCATTACTGTGCACCGGTTACTGACATACAGTGCATCCGGGAAGTATTCACAGCGCTTCACTTTTTGCACATTTTGTTATGTTACAGCTTTATTCCAAAATGGATTCAATTATTCTTTTCCCTCAAAATTCCCGCTGTACCCCATGATGACAAAGTGAGAAAAAAATTGTTTGGAATCTTTGTAAATTTGTTAATAATAAAACACAAAATATAACGTGTACATAAGTGTGCATGGCCTTTGTCATGACACTCAAAATTGAGCTCAGATGCATCTTGTTTCCAGTGATCCTCCTACAGCATGATTGGATACCTGTGGAAAATTCAGTTGATCGGACATGATTTGGAAACACCTGTTAATAGAAGGTCCCATAGTAGACACAAACCAAGGCATGAAGTCAAAGGAACTGTCAGTAGACCTCTGAGACAGGATTGTATTGAGACACAGGTCTGGCAAAGGGTACAGAAAAAATTCTGCAGCACTCCACTAATCAGGCCTGTATGGTAGACTGGCCAGACAGAAGACACTCCTCAGTAAAAGGCTCATGACAGCCTGTCAGAGGTACCTAAACGACTCTCAGATCATGAGAAACGTTTTGGACTGAATACCAAGCATCATGTCTGGAGGAAACAAGGAACTGCTCATTAGGTAGCCAGTACCATTCCTACAGTGAAGCATGGTGGTGGCATCATCATGCTGTGAGGATGTTTTTCTGCAGCAGGATCTGGGAGACCAGTCATGGGTCGAGGGAAAGATGACTGCAGCAATGTACAGAGACCTCCTTTATGATAACCTGCTCTAGAGCACTCTGGACCTCAGACTGGGATGAAGGTTTATCTTCCAACAGGACAACGTCCCTAAACACACAGCCAAGATAAAGGAGTGGCTTCAAAACAACTCTGTCAGTGTCCTTGAGTGGCCCAGCCAGAGCCCAGACTTGACCTCGATTGAGAGATCTAAAAATGGCTGTATACAGACGCTCCCCATCCAATCTGCTGGAGCTTGACAGGTTCTATAAAGAAGAATGTGAGAATCTTCCCAAAAACAGGTGCCAAGATCGTAGCATCAAACTCAAAAAGACTTGAGGCTGTAATTGCTGCCAAAGGTGCTTCAACAAAGTATTGAGCAAAGGCTGTGAATGCGTATGTACGTGTTATATATTTTTTTGTTTCATTTTTTATACATTTGCAAAGATTTCACACTTTTCTCATTGTGTCATTGTGGGTATTGTGTGTAGAATTTTGAGGGACTAAAGGAATTGAACTCATTTTGGAATAAGGCTATAACATAACAAAATATCCAAAAAGTGATGTGCTGTGAATACTTTCTGGATGCACTGTAGGTGTTCAAATACATTTTCAGTAGAATGATACCAAGCAGAGTTTTCATTCTAGAACAACCCTGCTTGGATAAGCTCTACACAAAGCTGTGTGAGCAGGTGTCCAAAAGATTGTGGACATGGCTTGTTAGTTCTTCCGAACTGTGTCACTGAGGGATTCGAGAACGCCCTCAGTGACTGACTGCTTGATTTGTTCTGACTAAACTGAAAATAGTTACCTGCTTTAAAAAAAAACTGTCAAAGTGGCGACAAATTGTGTAAGAGGCCAGTGACAGAACTTCTTTTAATTATTTATTTGGGAATCAAAATTGATTACTGATTTTCTGTAAATGAAATTGAGTAAAACACTGGAAGCTTTGGCTTATAATACATTTATAAGGGAAGCTATGTTTTGTAAGTGTAGCTTTTATGAAAATGTAAACATCTTTGTGTGTGCTTATAACTTACACCCTGTACCTTCATCAATAGAACACTGCTAAGTCATACTGTATCTGCTTGGACTTGATGGAAGAAGCCCAGACCAAAGGAAGCATCATCCCTAGAAACGCATATTGCTATGCAGTTGCCCTGGCCCTCAAACAAGTATGTTTCTCATATCTTTGAAACCAGCTGTCATCCTCATTAAGAACCTGATACTCCATAGATGTCATACCACTGGGTACAAAGAAGCAGCATCCGTTTCATGTTATCTTTTACTGCAGATTAATTTCCATTCCTTGTTTTAAAGGTTCAGGTATGACTGAAATTATTAACAATGCAGTGCCATTGATCTTAATTGAAGAACTTTTTTTTGGAAACTTCGAATATAAATACTGATTCTTTTCATAATGTTAAACTATTGATTTGTTGTAGTTAGACATTAAGTCTATAAACAGTTCCTGTTTGGACTGAATTCCTGGGGAATGATGTGCTTGGACAACTCCACATGCGTGGAGGAATACACTGACTGCTAATGGTATTGTCAGCTAACAAACAACCACAAGAGTGAGCAAGGCAAGTTGTGTCTGTAGGACTCCCCACCACGGATGACTGCACTGCTTGGGAGTTTTGCAGAATGGGTTATTGCTCAGGGGCTGCTTGGTTAATTTGCATTGGCTGAAAGAAAAATTATAACTTCAGTGCCACTGTAACCTGATGAATGCAGTTGTCCTCCTTCTGCATTTGTTTTGCAAAATTTTACTTAATATGAATGTTTCAAAGCATGTGAAGCAATATATGCATATGTGATGATGCAACTGATGCAAGTAGGAAACATGCCAATCATCCAAAATCTGACCTCTGAGAGACGAACTCTGGGGTGCTTTTAAGCTCCACTCATAACTCTCTCCTCTTTCCTTTATTCCATATTCCATTTTCATACTCCAGAATGACACAGAGCGAGCACAGAGCATATACTCTAAGATCAGGAACACAGACTGCAGGCTTTGCCAAAACCTGAGGGTAAGTTACTCTGTGGGTGTTGTTCTGTGTGTGAAATCAAATCAAATGGACAGACTGAGGTCAGTTATGGCTTCATGCTGTGTTTTTCTAGGTGCTGATGCTGGTTATGGCAGGATCAATCAAAGATGCAGTTGCCATCCTGACAACAGCCCTATTGTCCAAGAGTTCAGTATTTGTACGAAAGCCAGACTTTTCCCAGGAAGTGGTAAGATGCTTTATCAACAAAACCACAGTAACTGCACCCAACATCTGCCATTCATTTCAAAGGGATGAACAAAAAGGAATGAGCCAAAACAGCATCATTTCATGCATGTATTTGCAATAAAATGTCTTCTGCTATCCATGTTTACGAGGTTAATTATCACTTATCATAGTTTGACAGAGAGTAACTAACAAGAATTTACCTTTTTATGTGCCATGACAGGACAATGGCAATGAGAACTTAAGAACTTCCAATCCTTTGTTTTTACCACTGGGTTCAGTTAGCACGGCATTCCTCAAAGAACCCTGAATGGACATTAGTCACATCCGTCAGTAATGAGGAGTAGAAGTAGTTCTCGGAAGAAGAAGAGGGACATGAGATCTTCACATAGACTTTCTGCAAGTTTCAGAAATTGTGTTTTACCAGTTAGACTGGATTGTAAGATTAAACTAATAGAACAGCCATTTAAAAAAAAAAGTAATCTATCAAACAAATCACTTAAAAACCGCATATTAATATAAAATGTTCAATGTATATAAAGTTATTTTAAATCAGAATCGTACCTAAACAGTGTTGTTATTTATATAAAAACAAAGATCAGATCAGTATGCGCTGGTGCTCAGCAGTATGAAGATTGATCCAGGGATTGGGATATATCTTCTTACTACTGTTATGTAACGTCTCAGCATTAAATGCTGAAATTTATTTGAGATTTCTCACATTATTTTCTCAGCATGTTGTTTTTCAGTACTACTAAAAACATCCATGATATACATAAATATACATATGCTGCTATAAATGCCTGTTTTTGTTGCTAGGTAGGCAACAACTAGACAACCATTATATTCTACAGTGTGCATATTCATCTGGTTTTGTTCCAACTTTGTGTAGAAAATAGCCAGATGAATGGCTGGTATGAGCACAGCTTTACTGTTCTGTAAAATAAAGTGCTACCAGTGCATTATTGCTCTTAAATATATTATCAAAGACTGAATTATCATGTAACTGTAGAAACTGTATCATATCAACATGTAGAATAACATGCATATACTGTATACCAGTAAGACCTAACACTGACTTGAAGTTAGTCATTGATTTTGTTATAATGGGATCTGTTAAAGGAAAGGGGTAGGATATACATATTAGTCAAGTGAACAGTCAGAAGTTCACTTGACTAATATGAAGTTGATTTTTTTAGAAGCAGAGAAAATCGGGAAAACATCTACAAAATGCTGCTTTTGTGGGGTATATATGGTCAACATCGAAAGTGCTCTAAGGAAAGACAGCCAGCAACTAGGTCATAGTGTGTGATCTGATCCTACAGACAACCTACTGTAGCACAAACAGCTGAAAAATCATGACATCCATACCTTAACAGGCCTTAGATGTTTAGGTGGTATGAGAAGAATCTACGTGATATTAGGAATGTAGTTTTAATTGAATGGCTTTTTAAACTTTAAAAGCTAATAAACAATTTGTGCCTCATTTGTGGTGGTGTATATCCCAGTTTCTTTACTTTCTAGACTTATTTTTATTTTTTATATGTATAATTGTTTCCCAATTTCTCTCCACTGTTTGGAAGTTCCATATTACCGATCCCATTATGACTCTCCTCCCAACACTAACACTAACACTAGGAGGGTGAAGACAAGCACAACAGTTTTGTTTCTGTTAGGATTTTTTATTTTTGGTTACTTTTACATATTTCTGGAGTTGCACCAACCATCTGTGTCTTCTAACATTATGCAATTGAGTTTTTTTAACAATAAATCAGAGCCAGTGTATTTTTGAAACAGTTTGGTCTGACAGCAGGTCTGAAGAGATCACCACAAATGTCTCTACTGTCTTTTTCTCTTATAGTGAAAGCACTCCCAAATGGTCAATTATAGATGTTTACTAAGAGAGACTCACTAGAAGACACTTTCACTAAGCAGCAGCAGTGAGCACATGGAAGGAAGGTTATGACTGACAGATCAATAAATAGAATTAAAAGAATAATACTGTGGCTCTGTATTTCCTATAGGTTGAAGTATTGAGAGAGAGAAGTGCAGATGGGCCTTGGGAGGCGCAGGTGGAGCAGGTGGTGAGGCAGCTACAGCAGGCAGGTCAGGTGACCAAGCAGAGCATGGACAACTGGCTGTGCCACACCCCCTCAGGGAAGAGGAGACCTCTGGGTATTCTGGAACAGGGCAAGAACTGGGCCAACAGCAGGGCCAAGAGCAGAAGGACTTTGAGACCTCTACTGTCCACAGTGGTTTCAGAATGAAAGCACAAAAACACTACTGAGATTCACTGTCCATGCGTGGGCTCGTAATACCATTTTTCTTGTGTGTGTATAGTTGATGGTCACCAAGTGAAGCTGTCAACAGGACAAAGTCAAAGTTATCCTCAAGTTCAGGGCATGATTTTCACTGTATTATGTTTCCAGTTGTGGCCTCATAGGCTGATATTGAAGCATTTCAAAGAGTTTATTTTTTGGGTCGAACTCGGACAAGGCCAAGAACGTCTGCTTTTCACCCAGTGGAGAAAAGTTTCATCTATTTGGTGATGAAGCTCATCTTAACAGACTTACATATTTGAAGTCTGTTGATTCGGGAATTTTGAAAGAGACCATCTGAAGATCTGAAATGGTGTAATTATGAACTTAATAAACATGTACGTAAAACCTCTGCAGTCAATGTTTTTTCTTTTGTTCAGAACATAGGTCTTTATTGCAGGTTGATTGTGGATGTTGGTCTCTGATACAAAGGAACCAGCTGGTCTTGAGCAGATGAGGAATACCATTCCTTTGACTTGTTCAGATAATGAATATCTTCGGGATTATGGGAAAATGAGCAGTGTCATAGTAGGGATGTTGTGGCTGAATGTAGCTAAATAATGTTATGGTTCTGTGTTTCCTACAGGTAGATGTAATGAGAGAGTAGGATTGCTAGTCAAAGTTGAGCAATGCCATGTGTGGGAAGGAGGGAGATGAATCGTCCCCTTGGAACTATACGGTTCTATCTGTATTGTGAACAGTTTTGAGATAATGAGCCTTAAAAGTCTTTGTAGTGACATTGACATGATAGAGAGGTTCTATTTTCTAGAGAAAGTCTAAAATGCACACACAATGTTAAGAACTTCCATAATGTTAAGAGGTCGTGAAAATAATATGTACAAATGTAAGTATAGTTCAAGGGGCTTTGAGAAAAACTGGACATGTGGTCACCCTAATTATACCTGCTGTGACTGAATTTTGAGAACTTAATCTTTTTGAACTGTATAATGTTATACAGAATATTGACTGCAGGTTCTGCTTCAGCTCCACTGACTTCAACTTTAACTTAATTTATTAAATTAAGCTGATTGAAAACAAGATAAAAGGATGGATTAAATATAGTGATGAAAAATAAAAATGTACAGAGGCTAGGAATAACAATAAATACACCTACATCTTTGTTTATTGAGCCAAATTAAATTATTTTGTGTGGAGCCACATTTTACAGGCAGTTATGTGCCGTTTTCTAGTTTTTATAACTTGGGATTGATGATACAATAATACCATTTTCACTGTGTGCTGAATTATCAGTGAGTAATCCAGCTCAGTAAACAGCCAAAATTCACCTGTTCCCAACTGAATTAAATCCCAGTTTAAGTGCCAGAGCAGCCTTCCAGTGCATGTCCACATGCACATGCTGAACCTGCATGCAGACTCTGACTGATCACTACAGGGGGTGGGGCTAATAACCTCACTGACCCCAATATTGGCTTATAGAGTGAAATGAGAAGAGAGGGGTTCTCTTTTTTTGCTTTTCGGGGCAGCCTCGTGACTGGAAGGTCGCTGGTTTGAATTGCCCTTGAGCAAGGGACTTAACACCCCCAGATCACCCCAGGTGCCGTGGATGGGGCTGCCCACCGCTCCAGGGATGCATGGAAGGGTTCTGTGCAGAGGACCTTAGCACCTACGATTCTTACAAATATTTACATCTGATCTGCATGTTTTTGAGAGAGTATTGCGAATAAAATGACGTGAAATTACAAAAACATCCCACAATATTGTGAGATCAGGAGATGGGTCATTAGAAGTGTCCACGCCAAGGCTACACCCCTAAACCCTCACCCCTCTGACCCCTAATCCCACAGCGTGCGGCGCTAGGACCCGGGGGCCGCGCAGGGACAGGGGCTGATCTCAGGCCCGTGTCTGGGACTTATCCTCGGAGAGGACGCTGCTCCGGGTGGACTGGTCAGCTGAGCTCCACGCGCCAGGCCGGTCCTGCGAGCGGACGCATCTAAGGAAGCGGGGCCTTGTTCTGAGATCTTCTGGGACCGTTACCGTCGCTGCGGAGCCAAGATGGAGGAGAGCCAGTGGAAGCCGGACGAGCAGGGACTTCAGCAGATCCTACAGCTCCTGAAGGAGTCCCAGTCTCCGGACACCGGCACCCAGAGATCCGTCCAACAAGTATCCTCTTCCCGCTGCGCGGCTGCGGGTCACGACGCGCCGCGACCGTTACCTATGCTAAGCTAACGCGAGCGCAGGGGCAACGAGCCCGCCTTCATCCCCATTTCTCCTCTTTTCTGCTCGTTTCTCCTCTTTTCTTCCAATTTCTCCTCTTTTCTCCTCGTTTCTGCTCGTTTATCATCTTTTCTACGCGTTTCTTTTCGTCTCTGACGGCGGATTAAAGCAGCGGAATTCCAGTCTGCTGGTTAAAGCCGGCTGAACGGTGCCGTTCTGGCTGTAAAGCAGCTAAATCCGAGCAGCGGCCGAGTTTTAACCCGAACCCGCATCGAGCCCTCATTCCCCTCTTTTCCCCTCTGTCTTCATTTTGCTCCTGGTTTCTGTCCTCAGTCTAGTAACGAGCCCGAGCAGCAGCTGAGGGCCGACACGGGCTCACCACAGAAATGTTCACGATTGATGGTGTTTTTGTTCAGTAACATTTAAGAGCAGCTGAGACGAGTTTAGTCAGATTTCTGCTTCAAAAACATTCACACAAACCCCGAGATTCAGTTGTTTACACCGCTGCTATTCTTATTTCACTAATATCTCATTGTTTTCTCACTAGTATCTGTGATTTTACTAGTATCTCATCGTTCTCGCTAATCTCATTGTTTTCTCACTAGTATCTCAGTTTTCTCACTGGTGTCTCATCGTTTTCTCACTAGTATGTTATTTCACTAGTATGTCATTATTTCTCTAGTGTCTCATCGTTATCTCTCTAGTCTCATCGTTATCTCTCTAGTGTCTCATCGTTTTCTCAACCAGAGTTTTTGAGCTGAAAATTGTTAGAACAAACATGATTTTTCATCAGAATAAGTTCTCCGTAATACCTCAGTTTTCCAAATTTAATAAAAGAACAAGCTGAATGTCCTTTATCAATTATGTATGTATCAGTATTATCCTTTCTCAGAACGTTTATTCTGAAATTTCAACAATATGAGAGCACTCAGCCTCTCCATTTTCCTCTATAACCCAATATCTGGGTCAGGGGTGTCTTGCTGATCAGTCGGAGTCTGTATGCAGGTTAGGTCTTATAAACACTATCATTCAGAAAACAAAGCATTTTCAAGATGTATAGCTCGCTAGCTTCATTATGAACACCATACAAGACTATCATTGAGAAGAAACAATATATAACTGATGCAGCTCATCTTACACACACGTAGCATTGTTGTCCACACAATTGTAAAAAATAGCCTTAATGGAAACATATTTGGGCAAACAGAAGTGTCTTATTTGGAGTGATAAATATTTCTTTGTTAATTTATAAATTAATCAATATTTCCTTATTTCTTTTCCTTATCTCTGTCAAATAACATACTAGTTACCAGTGACATTAGCTAACTAGCTATGATGCATTTTGAGTGTCTGCTATTTCCTCACATTAGCAGAGCATTAGATACACACTGCCGTCTATAATACACATCATATACAAGATATACACCTCATCATACATCCAAGAAAATCGTCTTACGGCACTTTTATCCACAATAGACCATATAATTTAGTCATTCAGAAGAGATGCACTGTTATTTAAATATAAATCTAACCTAAATGCACAAACATATATGAACATACAATGAAAATGATTTGTAAAAAGTTTGAAAATCTCAGCATAATGAAACATTTTATTTGCATAACATCTATAGTGTGAATGTGTTAAACCTCTCTGTGGGGTTATGAGTTCAGGGGTAAGTAAATGCTTCAAGCCAGAAGCTGTCTCATAGCCGGCTGCTTCTTGACCTTAAGGTACTGTTTGCCGTAAGGCAGCAGCATGAACGGACTGAGGTTGGGTAGCAGACAGGAGTCTGTATATCAGAGTAGTTGATTAAGAATCTGACTGGATAAGGCTGATAATGTTCTGCACAGGTGGAGAACATTAGCACTATAGGTACTGCGCGGTACCTATACATCTATATTGGATTAGTGTTCCATTAACAAAAAAATCAACACTTTTCTTATGCCAACATTTATGCTTACAGTATTATGTCTTCTATTCTGAACCTGTTGTGCCATCATGAGAAATATTGTCCTTAACATACTTCACAGAAACTCGAACAGCTCAATCAGTTTCCAGACTTCAACAATTACTTGATATTTGTGCTCACCAAGTTGAAATCAGAAGGTAAAGTGTCCTTTCCTGAGCTGCCAATTCTGATATTCATCTGAGTTATCTGGTATTTGGAGTTATCTGATTTATCAGTTAATGTTGAGACTTAGAATGCGTACTTCATCGTTTTTGCTTTTTAATAGCACATCATCTGATTTAAGTGTCAGCAGTAACGTTTACATTTTATACACTCATCAATAAACAGCTGCACACGAACAAATCAACCGCTTTTCAATGCGCAACTGCAGTGGTGTCATGGCCGCGGGTCACCTTCATCAATTTCGTACGACACCAAGGTTATTCAACAACTCCCTACTGAGACATCTTACATGTTGCTTTTTATCTGACGCCATACTGAGAGAGATTATTTCTGTAGGTGTAGCTCAAAAAATATTGACCATTTTAGTCTAAAATTTTCATTATTTATTGTTCTGGGTAACCTTTATCTTCCTTCCCTATAGCAGTGCAATCCAACACTTCCTTCTGGGGGCAACTATTTGTTTAATGATGAGTATACATGGGTGTAATGCAATGTGTAATGTCCATTTTGGAAATTGACCATAGCTATTAGGCCAGCACTGATATGGCAGTTTTTTTTCAACATTACGTGCCTGATGATACTGATAATGCAGACGTGAAACGCATTTATGGGCTAATATCAAGTTTAGATGTGTACAGAAAGCATCTGTAAAAGTATCCCCAGGATTTGAGCTTCTGTGCAGTAGAGATCCCTTGAGCCTGTTCATTATTTGACTACTTGAGAATAGGGGTCACTCTAATTTTAAACCTTTGAAGCCCTTTGCATCTAAAGCTGCTGTCTTTGGAACACTGATACCCTTTGTTAAGAGAAGCTTACTGATGACCCATAATGTTGTCCTATTTGTAGCACACTCAGTGGAGCATCATATGTAAAATGAGGATATGATACAATGTGATAAAGTGAATAAAATGTAATTTTTAGTATTGCTGCCCTTTTCATTTTTAGCCTGACCTTTATAAAATGCAGTGTCTCCATATTTGGTGTAACCTAGGGCTTTTCCCTTGTTGAGCACTGCGTGCGTACACACAGAGTTTTTCTGGCTGGGGATTCAGTGTTGCAAAAGTCCAGTTGAAAAGAGCAAAATTGTTTTCTCACTGTCATGATTGAAAACATAATGAGTGACTTAAGTTATTACCAGTTATTAAACTGCTCTTGTCACATTCACTCTCTTCATGTATGCAGATGAGCCCACTCGTTCCCTCAGTGGGCTGATATTGAAGAACAATGTAAAGGCTCATTACCAGAACTTCCCCAACGGAGTCTCTGACTTCATTAAAAATGAGTGCTTGCAGAACATTGGAGACTCTTCACCCCTCATCAGAGCCACTGTGGGTGAGTAGACTTCTGATGTCAGTACTGTTTAAAGTCTTCTACTTTAGTTTAGGTAGTTGTGGTACCTTTTTTCCTGATGGGTGGAAAAGCACGTTAATCAGAATTACTTTATTAATCCCAGAGGGACATTGCAATCAGTCTAATATCAGAATTGCACAGAGTGAGGGAGTGCAGAGTGGCTGTTAACAAATTATCTCGCAAATTTAATATGGGATTGTGTTCCAAGTGGTACTCAGAAATGTTGAGCAGAGCTTGGAGTTACTGGATGTTGTGTGTGCTGCTTGTAACAGCTAACCACTATCTTAGCTTAATGGAACACTGCAGTACCAATAAGAGTCACAATCTGTTCTGAATCTGGGTCGGAAATGTATCCAACAATAAGGGAAGCATCATTTATCCTTTAGTAATAGAAAATGCACTCGCTAAGAGTGCACTTCAGTTAAACATGGGAACACACTGTCCAGTTAAGAGGAACAAGCCAGAGTCTGAATATTTTGGGATGTTACTTTTATTATGATTTAAATATAGAAATATTATTATTGGTCCGTCCCTAAACCCACCTATAAATGCAGTTTTATAGCAGGAGAAAATTAACATAGATATATAAGCTCTTTCTCTGACCTTGCTATATTTTGGTCATTATATTCATGCTAATCTTTTTGGACTAAAAAGGCTTTCTGGAGAATTGCTGTAAGCATTTGTTTGCATTCATCTAGAGCGTTAGTAAGGTCAGGATGTTGGATAATTACCACTCCACCTGATCTCCAACTACCAAACTCTCTCCAGTGCCATTTTTCCAGGAACAATAGGTCCACTGCTGTTCGGCTCAGTGCTGGGAGGCTTTACGCACTTCTAGTCGAGTGTTTCTCAAGTCTGGTCCCGGAGGCATGCCTGCCCGGCACGTCTGATTCTAGTAATCAGCTAAGGGTGCGTGTTAAAGTGGTGATTTCCCCAAAAAAAGCGCAGGACAGGCGTGCCAGGACCAGGTTTGAGAAACACTGATCTAGTGAATGTGTGGCATTAAGCATTGCTCCAATAGGTTTGTGTTTTTCTGTTCCACTAAGTCCCATTGTATTGGCAGTACTTCTCTACAAGGATTAGACAATTCATGTGTGCATTTGCACATCTCTGTGAGCAATGGGTGCTACTTAAAGTAGCCGAATGCCTTCGTTAGTGTGTGCCCAAGAACATTTGTACATATGGTGTATATCTCACATTTGGAATAATTGCCAACGTTAAACATACTCACACTTTGATCACTGTGTTTCTCAGGTATACTCATCACCACAATAGCCTCTAAAGGGGAGTTACAGAACTGGCCAGAGCTTCTGCCTAAACTCTGTTTGCTGCTGGATTCAGAGGACTACAACACATGTGAAGTAAGTCACACATGCCATTTTTACAGCTATGTGAATGTCACTTCAAACACTGACCCCTTGGCTTCATGAAGGGTTTGTAATTAATACTTGGTAGGGGTCATTCTGCTTTGACTTTGGATAGATAATGTAAAACAGCCAGTGTTTTTGAATGCTAATTACACCACAGGCAGTTCTCCAGATCCTTGGAGAGACGTATAATGATTTTAGTTCCATTAGAAATGCTGCACAATATGTTTTAACATTTCAGGGCATGTGTGGTCACTTACCCAGAAAAGCTTTAAAGGGGTTACATTGATAGAATCATGTATATAATAAGGTGAGGATGGAGAGACTGTGATATAAAATGTTTTTATTTGATTGAAATACAAAATAATATCAACTTTATCTGGACATTCTGGAGTCTCCAGGGCGATTGGGATTTATTGTAATACATTGTTATTGTGATACACTATTCTTTAATGAGTATATTGGGGATCCATGCTGATGTAGCCATATTTTAATGGTTTGTGTGTTGGCTATTTATCACAATCCAGTTCCAAGTCTTGTATTTAACCATGGTGTTCAGAGCACCATATGGTACGGTAACCATAAGGAGGTTCTCTTCACAGGTAAATAGGAGTTGTACAGTGGAACATGACAACATAGTATCTCAAACTGTATAAAGCTGTTGTTGAAAGTGAGCGGGGGAACCTCTGTGTTTTTAAAACAGCACTAAACAACAAGCTTAGAACTGAGAGGAAGCCGCCAATTCTAATGCTAACACACACATGCCATCGAAAACCCAATTGTATCACATTCACTGTGCTATAAAATAGTTATTTCATATCAACATACAACAGATATCAGTCCAGAGCATGTACACACACACACACACACACACACACACACACACACACACTAGACTGCAGTTTTAAAGGCACTGGGAGCTGAATGGTCAGGCACTCAGTCAGATGTTATAAGATATTAAACATTTAAAACTCATTATATAAACTTATCAAAAATAGTGATTTAAACTGTATTTTAAATCAGTATCTGCTGATGCTCAGCTTGGATCAGATTGGAGGCAGAATAATGTGGTTGGAAAATACCCCTGCTTTTTAAAATCTGCGACTATGGATACAAGGGTTCTGCATGTTACGATGAATATTGTGTATTTTAGAAAATGTCTTAAATATTTTATCGTATCAACATCTGTCCTAGTTGAACAGAATTGGTAATTCAAAAATCCCAGCAATAATAATTAGACATGCTTAAATACAAGTGTTGCCATGTTGCAGTCAGACCAGGATCCAAATTAATTAAAAAAACTGAGTTCACGTTTTCACTGTATGTTGAATAAAATGTGAATGAAGGAAAATACTGACGGGAAAGGATGTACCTGTGCTGAAACAGGTTGTTTTTCAGTGCTGCTTGTTTGCTAAAAACCCTTTTGTTTGTCAGTTCATCCATGAAATCCTGCTTTAATTAATAAAGCAGATGCACTCTTCTGTTGTAAGCGGTGTTGGCACACAATTGATTCCTGCATGATTGGAATTGGCCGATTTTTGCTCCGAAATGCAATCAGCCACATATTTGTCAATCTGTGTGTTTAAGTAAATATTTTGAAATGGTGAGTGCACTCACCCTGTATTTCTACATGTTAAAGTGTGTTATCTTAATTTCCTACGTGGTGTGATCTTCAGCTTAAAAAAGGGATTCAAATTGGAATCGGCTATAAAAGTTCAGGTTGCTTGTGGTCAATCGCTGTAGGTGTTGTTGTTTTTTTTGTATGTTGTTTTAGTCGTCTCTGGGAGCTGTAAGTGTTCCTCTTGCGGAGGCCAAAATATCTGCAAGATATATCCCCTAAATAAGTGTGGATGTGACTAATCAGTGCAGAAAATACTCAACTGGGCTTTTACCGAGGGCTTCGGGAGCTCCAGTGAGCGTAGGTGAAGGCTCCCTTGCAACAAGCACCCAAAAATAGCTGTTCTGTCCCATGATGCTTCGCAGTGTCTGGAGGGGGTCCAACAGGAATAAATACAAGCGAGAGTGTGGGTGAATCTGGGTGCTGAACTTGACCGATGAGTGTGAATCAATAAAGTAATCCTCTGAACAAAGCTGTTGCTTTTCTCTGGATCTAGATCTTGAGGCTCCACAGCACTTTCTTTTATTTTGAGCTTCTGCAATAATACTAGTTACACTATATTACCATTAAACGGAGAAGCTTTCCGTCTTGTTTGACTGGTAGTCTGGTACTCTCAGTGGAACACATGCTAAATCACTCTGACATTCAGAAATACCAGCATAGGGCATAATACAGTGTGAAGAACAGAAGTGGGAATGGTTTCCATGTTAACAGAGCATGGTCTTGCCATTGTGTTGCCATTCTATATAAAGCCTGAAGCAGGTGCCAGACTCCAAACATTTGTAGAATGTTGCAGATGACTTTATTTAGCTTGGTGGCTCATTTTTATGGGCTGCAGTGGTGGACTGATGGAAGTACTATGTGGTGATGTCAAGCAATTGAACAATGCAACTACAGTATCTGCATAATTTTTACAATTTACAATTGACTTCTTCTTTTTCTTCATGTTACAATGACCCTTAAATGAATGAGAACAATTATTGTTTAAATACAAAGGCTATTTACAAATACAAAAAATGTATGATAACTATAAGTTTTATACCATGGAACCAATTATTGTCCCATTTGTTCAGCTCCACTCAGCATATAGGAGCACTGTTCTACAGTGGTCACAACCCTGCAGGACCACCACAGATCAATGGGTGGAGGGTCATTGTCAGCACTGCAGTGACACTGACTTGGTGGTGTGTTGTGCTGGTATGGACTGGATCAGACACAGCAGTGGTGCTGGAGTGTTAAAACTGTGTCCACTCACTGTTTACTCCATTTGACACTCCTACCTAGTTGATCCACCTTTTTGAAAAAGTGAAAGAAGAACAGTAGGTTCCACTACTTTTCGTGCACAGCTTGGACAGCTGGAGCTAATTTTTGGAGCACTAAACTATTGACATTTGTTCTTTTGGTTGTTGCCATGCAGACATTAAAGACAATGATTGGTAAAGTGAGAGAATGTCGACTGGAGACATGGTGAATGGCTCTTTAGATCTAAAAATAATGTTTGGTGGGCAGAACGTCTGTAGGACAGTGGTTAGAACCTTATGATCTAACTTCTATACATCTGTACAGAACCACGTATAACGTAGAAATGGTGCCCATGGTGTTTATTTTTATTGTTTGAAGTTCGTTTAATAATTCTTTTAAGTGAAAGATTACCGTTCTCTTGTGTATAAGAGACAGCTCTCTCTCTCTCTCTCTCTCTCTCTCTCTCTCTCTCTCTCTCTCTCTCTCTGCGTAAAATGAAGTGGATTAAAAACAAACAAGCATTTCTTCAGTCATTTTTTTTTATTGACTTATGAAAAATGGCTTGTTTTGACCTTGAGAGCTTTGTGGCTTGTCCTACTCCTCTGCTCTCTGCTTGGTGATTGCAGTAACTGGTGTAGTGCAGGCTGATGGCAGAGACGGTTGCCATGGTGACAGCCAGTCCCAGACATCTCTTGTTGCCACGGTGCTGAGTGTCTGATGGCCTGACTAGATTCCTCTTCGGTGGAAGTGTGTTTGTGTGTGTGTTTTCTGTTGTTCTCCTCTCGAATGGCAGTTCTTGGACTATTCGATTTATTGTAATTTGGAAGATCCTAGGCCTCTGTAAGATAAGGGGTCCTACCCCGTATGACTAAGACAAAATCCTCTCCCCTCCGATTATTGCCCTCAAATACCATATAGCTCTGCCCACTTGATTTTGAGCTAATTAACATAATATGCAAATATTTTGGTGTCCCTCAACTTTAATAATTATCCAAAAGATGTGAGAATTTCAAGACTGTTTAGCACCCGGACCAGAATGAAGCACACGTTTAAATAATGTACATTTATGGCATTTAGCTCAGAAATGCTTTGACCAGTTCTTCTGAAACTTCACAGACATGTACCCTTGGGGGAGGGGGCGGGGATTCTAGACAAAGTCTGGTGGTACTGCTATGCTCTGTGGTGTTTTAACAAGCAAAAACTTGCTATACAATCTGATTGACCAGAAAATTGGCTTAGTGCTACTATATGCTGTCCTGGACTGTATCTACAGTCGATATCCTATTAAAAATGTGTCACCATCTGCCAATCAGATTTCAGCAGGTATTCAAGAGCCTTAGAATTGGTTGATTACCTGGAGATATGCATCAGGTTTTGTGGTGAACACACACTACTACCAACTGGTGTATGACAGGTATTGACCACTGGGAGGCACTGCTCACTTTCTTAAACCATAAAAGGAGCATCTTTCAGAATGTTTAGCTGACACACTACTATAATGAGCCTGACAACAAGTCATTAAATTATCGTTTTTCTACAAATTCCTATTGTTTGAAAATTGTACATTTTGTACTAGTCGTGTCTCAAGTGTGGCCTTAAAACAGCATAAAGTATGTAAGTGAATAATTATCCAGAAAACATTGAACGTTTAACAAACTTTATCTACAAAATGTCTGGAACTCCACAGACATGTACCCAAGGGTGTTGTGGACCACTATCAATGGTTGGAGGAACTGCATTGCAAGGTGGTGCTCTAACAAGCAAAAACATGCTATGCCAGCAGAAGCTGTCCGGTTGAAATGAAAATCGGAATGGCACTGCTATTTGATGTTGCTGCACAAGTATCTATGAGTCTGATGTTTTGGTTTTTTTGGGGTTTTTTTGGTTGGTTGGTTGGTAGGTAGGTAGGTACTTTATTGATCCCGAAGGAAACTGAGGATACACCATAGTAGTAGCGCCTACACCCGAGGTGTCCAATCTTATCCACAAACGGTCGATGTGGCTGCAGGTTTTCATTCCAGCCAAATGGATCTGTTGTTTGAAAACTGGCCCGTTGACTAAATAAGTGAGACCGGGTGTAAGGGGTTGTTTAGAATGAAAGCCTGCAGCCACAGCAGCCCTTTGTGGATAAGATTGGACACCTGTGGTGTAGGCACTACTACTATGGTGTATCCTCAGTTTCCTTCGGGATCAATAAAGTACCTACCTACCTACCAACCAACCATTAGATACATTTAAATGTCAAATCAAACACAAACATGAACATTACAACTTGTGGTGAAATGCTTTAACAGCTGTCTGGTCACATAAAAGAGCATTGATAAAATAAATATATAGAGGAATAGCTCCTCCATATTCTTTCATGTTGGACTGCAAGTGCTTCACTTAATGCAATAGAGGAAAAACTCAGTTGTTGGGTTGGTTCAGGTACTGCACTGATCCTAGTTTTGGTCCTGTTTGCTGTAGATGGTCTGCAGGTCAGGTTGCTCAGTCTGAATAATAGGCGCAGCTGCTTGCAACACTCTTGCTGTAATGTTTCACCTGAAGATGCAGATGCTTTTGATGGTGCAGGTGCAGAAGTACCTTGGTGGGGCAGTCTGAGGTCCCACAACGGTGAGTGACCGATGCTAACAAAGCCACCTTCTTGAGGCTTTTTGAAATGGTCTACTCTGTCCACTATTTTTGTTGATCTGAATAGAGAGGTCAGATTTCCTTCAAGAGGAACTGCATTTCTCACTGAGAATCAATTGTAACAGGCTGCCAACCAAATATATACCGTCTACAGTATTCCTGTGTCGAGAAACTGATTAGAACCAAGATGAAGTTCATCTTGGAGAGTGATCAGAAGGTGATGTAGAGTATTTCTGTTGACTTCTGTTGTCCTCAGATTACAAGCTGTGATCCCAGCAGCACTGCTGTACCTGGTGCTCTCGAGGTGGTTTCTTTCTGTTGCTAGGGTAAAGAATGTTTGCTAAAATGTGCCACCACAAATAGGCTTTGTGATTAAGACTCAGCCTGCCTCTCATTTCCTCTTAGGGAGCTTTTGGAGCTCTGCAGAAGATCTGCGAGGATTCTGCTGAGATTCTGGACAGTGACATGCTGGAACGACCTCTGAATGTCATGATACCAAAATTTCTACAGTTTTTCAAACATAGCAGCCCCAAGATCAGGTATGAAACCTTTAGGCTCTGCTTATGCAAATATTACAACAGCATCCCATTCTGGAGTTATAATGGAGGTAGTGAAGAACGTAGTTATGTTGCTTCTTTATTTTATATTTTATTTTTTTTTATTATTTTTTAGTTTTTAAAGACTGCCATTCAGAATAAGTAGACATGCTCTTTATTGTAGGTCCCATGCCATTGCTTGTGTGAACCAGTTTATCATCAGCAGAACGCAGGCCCTGATGCTGCACATAGATCCATTCATCGAAGTAAGTGGCTTCTCGTGACTGTAGATGCTTTTATCCCACGGTTTACACACAGTTTACTCTGTACAAGTTCTTGTTTGCAGATCTGCAGTTAATACCTAGTGACTAATATATTCATAAACAATGACTGGTATTTTTTGGCCCCAGCTGAACTGAAACAAAACTGACCGCAAGCCTTTTTTGTGTGGCAGAACTTGTTTGCACTGGCAGGGGATGAGGAGCCAGAGGTCAGGAAGAATGTGTGCAGGGCTCTGGTCATGCTGCTGGAGGTCCGCATGGATCGCCTGCTGCCCCACATGCACAACATTACAGAGGTGAGCTCATCACATGCAAATAAATGTGCAATACAACATTTCTATAAACATATACACCGATCAGCCATAACATTGAAATGGGTACATTGAAAAACAGTGATGATCTCATCACAATGGCACCTCTCAAGGGGTGGCTGTGTTGGGCAGGAAGTGAATGGTCAGTTCTTGAAAGTGATATATTAGAGACTGGAAAAATGGGCAAGTGAAATTGAGAATCTTAAGGGCTAAAGTGTGATGGTTAGATAACTGGGTCAGAGCAGATCCAAACTGTCTTGTGAGGTTCCTTGTATACAGTGGTCAGTACCTACTAACAGTGCTGCAAGGAAGGCCAGTCAGTGAACTGGCTTGGATCTGCTTCTAATTTCTTGGTCCCAGATGCCACAAGAGACCTATACTGGTCTTGTGGAGTCCATGCCTGAATGGGGCAGAGCTCTTGGTGGGGGACCTACACAATATTAGGCAAATGCTTTTAAATTTATGGCTGATCAGTGTGTTTCCTAGAAATGAATTAAGCCTCTTTTGAACTAAATTGCAGTGGTATTAAGGAATGAACACTGTAAACCCATTTTACTGTATGCTCAGGCTTAATCTGTGTCTGGGAGGCCAGTCTCAAATATTTCCAGGTAAAACTGTTGGCAGAAGAAAGATAAGTCTGAGTCTCCATCTAGTGGTCAGTGTGTATCCCACTAGTACAATATAAAAGAACTGAACAATGAAAGCTGTTTCGTCTCTTAGTACATGTTACAACGGACACAGGACCAGGATGAGAATGTGGCTTTGGAAGCCTGTGAATTCTGGCTCACGCTGGCCGAGCAGCCTGTCTGTAAAGATGTGCTTTGTGGACACCTGTCTAAGTGAGTACACATGCGAGTAAAACATGGGTCTTACTGAAACTTACTGTATTTACATTAACCTGTAGAAGATTGGAACTGTTCTTTTGCAGCTTATTTTTGTCATAGGACATGTCAAACTCGATAAAATGCAAACAGTTCTCACATGGTAGACTTTGTATTTATGGATATTGTAGTGAGTTTAATGCCTGGTACAGACTATAAAAACTCAGGCTCAGCATCAGTCAACTTCAATAAATGAAGAATTTAAAAACTACAGGGTCATGCAAACTGAACAATATGAACATTAAAATCCATATTGGCCCTGGGTTCATTTTTTTAACTTCCTGTTTTGCTGGTTTGAGCATATAAACAACCAATGAAAATTGTGATATTTTTTTTCTTATTAGATTTAGAAAGAAATATTTAAAAAACTTCAATTTTTTAATTTTGGTTTCTCAATTAAATCTGAAAAGAAAATTAAAATGGATTGTGAAACACCTAATGGACTTATATCTCTGTTACCCAAGTTTAGAAAGAGGGGGTGCTGTTTGTGTTAATATTTTTAATAATTTTAATGACATTGCATATTTTATTCTACTTTCTATTAAACAAAATCAAATATAAACATTTATTTGCACCTTAATTAGCCAAATGGACATTGTTGTGTCCTAAAACTCAACTCATTTATGAGTTTAAAGGAGCAATAGAATGCATTTTTTTCAGTACTTTAAGTTTGAAAAGATGGTGTCCTTTAGCGTAGCACCCGCTCTGTTCCACTTCTGCCGTGGCTGAAGTGTCTTAAGAGCCACTAGTTGAGAATTTGACTCTACTGACTGTGATTTCATGTTTGTGGAGCTGTGAGTGCTGAGTTTATTTTAAATCAGGCATTAGATCAGGTTACCTAATGGTATTACGGTATGTGAGAAATGCAGACCGACTGAATTTCAGATGGTGTACCAGTTGAGTACATACCACAGTTGGACAACTGGACAATAACATATATGAATGTGGCTTTAAGAATGTAAAATACATGAATTGAAATACACAATGTTAATAATCTGTTGTCATTCTGTCATAGGTTGGTTCCAGTTTTGGTAAATGGAATGAAATACTCTGAGATCGACATCATTCTGCTAAAGGTACGCGCTCTACATCTACTCATATTTGAACAAATGAACTGTCTAAACCTGTCTTCATCCAGGTCACGAGTGTTTGTATTGAACTTATCTCCAGGGTGATGTGGAGGAAGATGAAGCAATCCCAGACAGTGAGCAGGACATTCGGCCCAGATTCCACCGCTCGCGCACAGTTGCTCAGCAGCACGAGGGTGGGGACTGCATTGAGGATGAAGAAGACAACGATGAGGATGATCTGGATGATGATGACACGATCTCGGACTGGAACTTGCGTAAGAATGGATTTGTGAGCAGAGGTCATGGTGGTCCCTGGTGTGAACAAAGCAGGGCTTAATTTGCTTTTTCCACTCTGTGCAGGGAAATGCTCTGCAGCAGCTTTAGATGTTCTGGCAAATGTTTTCAGAGAAGATCTGCTGCTACACCTTCTCCCATTGTTGAAAGAACTGCTTTTCCACCCAGACTGGGTCATAAAAGAGTCTGGCATACTGGTACTAGGAGCCATTGCTGAAGGTTTGTAACATAAAGACATTTCACACATGCATACATGCACCCTCTTGAAATGTATAGCCATGAATGTACATTTATAGAAATGTTATATTTTTAATTAAAACTAAGGAAAATAAATGTGATTGCTTTAGGATTTGTGGAAAGATAAAAAGTAAAGTGTTGTCTGATTTATGTTTATGCTGGAAGAAATACTATAGGAATGAATGAGGTGCAAAAGCTTCACTTATAAACATTAGTGACACTCCATAGCAACCACTGGGGTTACCATAGCAACTGCTGAGCAACCTCCTAGCAACACAATAGCACCATCTAACAACCACCATAGCACTCACCTAGGAAATACTTAATGGCACCATATCAATCACCTGGCACAACAAAGTAACCATCTAACAATATCTTAAGAATCCCATAGCAACCACCTGGTGTACTGCAGAGGTCACTTGTCAAAACCACATAAACTGCATAGAAACCAGTTAGGAACACCATAATGAAAACCTGGCATACCATAGGAATAATCTTGCAACACCATAGCAAACATTACACATTGCCTAGCAACATCCTAGAAGTGGGAGTCAGTTAAGCTGCTCAACCAGTCTGTATTTCTGTTTCTAATTATGTAAAATCTTGCTGCCATATTTTTACTAATTTTTACTTAAATATAGCCAAATCGCTACCATCACACATTTGTAATATTTATATATTAACCTAATTTTTGTTGTTCTCTCTTCTCTCCTCTCTCTAGGCTGCATGCAGGGTATGATCCCTTACCTGCCCGAGTTGATTCCTCACCTGGTGCAGTGTCTGTCCGATAAAAAGGCTCTGGTCCGTTCCATCACCTGCTGGACTCTGAGCCGCTACGCACACTGGGTTGTGAGCCAGCCTGCCGATGCCTACCTCAAACCCCTCATGACCGAGCTGCTCAAACGCATACTAGACAGCAACAAGCGTGTCCAAGAGGCAGCATGCAGGTCAGTGATGGTGTTCATGTTGGAGGGAGAGAGAGTGCTACATATGTTCACTGACCAAACTGAAGCTTTTTGAACGGTCTAAACAAAACCCAGGTATTTATCATTAATTAAACAGGAGGAGCATTAAGTGGTCGTGAGATGATTAATTGGACATAAACTTGGGCAATTTGCATTCATAATCCTGCAACAGATTCATGGCTGTTGTGACAGATTTATTCAGGGGGAATAATGTACAGCGTTTTTAAGTTAAAACAGAGCAGGAAAGGTAATTAGTTGAATTTTCAATAACAGACGACACACCTCGCTGATTAGTGAATCATTTTGTCTGTAAATAATTTAGATTAATTAAAGTTCTTGAAGTTAAATGTGGTTAAACTGTGGGTTGGTTTCATTTTTTAAACGAAAAGGTTAAAGGTTAGTATTATTTATAGGCTTATTATATTTCTGATCTTTTATTTATTCTTAGTAAAACTATATTTAATGAAGGTTTATACTGAAAGTAGCTCATTTAAAATGTGGCAAACAGAAACGAACGTTTAAATATCTCTCTCTCTCTCTCTCTCTGTCTCTCACACAGTGCCTTTGCTACCCTGGAGGAGGAGGCATGTACAGAGTTGGTGCCCTATCTGGCCTACATTCTGGACACATTGGTCTTTGCCTTTAGTAAATACCAGCACAAGAACCTGCTTATCCTCTATGATGCCATTGGCACACTGGCAGATTCTGTTGGCCTCCATCTTAATAAACCGGTAAACAAACACAAGTACAGATCAGATATGTTCATATATGCACATCCCTCTCGTTCACATTCAGACAAAATGCAGACATGCGATTCCCTCCCTCTACTTCCTCATTTTCTCACGTGTCTCTTCAGGAATATATTCAGATGTTGATGCCACCGTTGATTCAGAAGTGGAACCAGCTCAAGGATGAAGATAAAGACCTTTTTCCTCTCCTGGAGGTTGGAAAAATTCTCAGATGTCTCTGATGTATTTGGCTAAAAGAACACATCTTGAATTTAGGTCATTTGGAGATTTTCATTTAAAGCTGCCTTCCTTTGCAGTGCCTGTCATCTGTGGCCACTGCCCTGCAGAGCGGCTTCCTGCCCTACTGTGAGCCAGTCTACCAGCGATGTGTCAACCTAGTCCAAAAAACCCTTGCCCAAGCCATGGTGAGAGAAGCTTTGCACTGACAAGCTGTAGACGTACGAATGTGACTACAGTGTCAACAGTAAAGTCAGACCTGTTTTCTCTTTCTTGTAGCTTCACCAATCCCAGCCTGAAGTCTATGAAGCTCCTGATAAAGATTTCATGATCGTGGCTCTGGATTTGCTCAGTGGACTAGCTGAGGGTTTAGGGGGCAACATTGAACAGTTGGTGGCCCGTAGCAACATCCTCACCCTCATGTACCAGTGCATGCAGGTAATAATGTGTTAAATAGTCCAAAGCCCTTGTAAAATAAATCCATAAGATATGATTTTATCATGGGGAAGGGTGTGGCATGAAACACAAAATATGTTTGTGTTTTTTAAGGAATTATGTCCTCTTTCTGAAGGAACTCTTACTCTAAGCTGGAGACACTGCCAGCTTCTTGATCTGATTATATTTCCTGCAAAAATCCTCCCCTAATATAAAAATCCTCCCCTAATATCATGCTGTTTGCAAAGAATTTAATGAATTGGCTACAAAAAATGTCAAAGTATTCAACTAAGTTCACAAATTACATGTGTGAATAATATTCGCAACAACTATTTTTCCATCATTTATTGTAAACTCTGGCAGCGTAATCAGAAAATACATCATTACACTATTTACTGGATGAAACCTGTGTTGTAAACCTGTAAAGTGTGGTGTTGTCTGTAATCATTAGAATAAAGCAAATAAATATGATTTTAAAATCATAAAACTGCCGTTTAGAAACACAATGATTCATACTGATTGACATTTTTTCTTAAATCCTAGGACAAAATGCCGGAGGTACGGCAGAGTTCTTTTGCCCTTTTGGGAGATCTCACCAAAGCCTGTTTCGAGCATGTCAAGCCATGCATTGGTAAGCATTAACACAGTTATAGATCCTATCAGATTTAGGTGTTGATTTAATGGAAATGTGCTCCATGAAATTAAGTTCTGGACTGAAATAGCACTCAATTTCCCAGTTACTGGAAGATTGCTATTCATGAATATAACATTTTCTCTTTTAAAAGAAGGGAAGGTAGGCAGTCTTGCAGAGAACACACATGAAGTATTTGTGCAAAGTTAAGTTTAAATATATTTGAATAATAAACCGAGGAACATTTTCACCCTGTTAATCTTTTTTATATTTGCCTTTTAGCGGATTTCATGCCTATATTAGGCACAAACCTGAACCCAGAACTGATATCTGTGTGCAACAATGCAACATGGGCCATTGGAGAAATCTCTATTCAAATGGGTAAATCACCTGAATACATTATAGGTTCAGTTTTATGGAGTAATTCCACAAAGCGGTTACACAATCATTTTGCGTGCATCATTCACTCATCCATGTCACACCAGAGAGATGCAAATTGTTGAATTTTTTTCTGTCCAAGTTTTAGACCTTGTTTTGCCAGCTATGAGCAAGCTGCTGGTAAAGGTGAAGGTTGGTAAATGAAACTTTCACGTAATGCAGTGAAATCGAGTGAACATTGTTCTCAGGAGTTCTGCTTGTTTCCGTAATTGTAAGGTGCTGTATTTCAGCCCTGGGAACATAAACATACTCATCTGTACTTGTTGTCCTTTCATTTACACTGACATTTACAGTCATATTTACACTAATACACATCAGAGCAGACCTGAGCAATATGTCTGCTGGATGGGTTGCACTAGGCAGTATTGCATTCATGTTAATTTATCCATTGAAACACTAATATTAAGTATTTACGTGTATGTAAAGATACATTTTTGGCAGTATTAAACGATTAATTAGTGCTATTAATTGGGCACACAAATGACTTTCTCTATTTACAGGTGCTGATATGCAGCCCTATGTGTCCATGGTCTTACACCAACTGATAGAGATCATTAACAGACCCAACACACCCAAGACTCTGCTGGAGAATACAGGTATCACTGGGAGGTGCTCGAGAAAGCTCCCTTTTATTGAGGGAGCTTCTCAATCCTACCCCCATTTTTTGACTCTGCAGTGGCTATCGTCATACGTACTCGCAGGGCTGGACTTTATAAGTTTTGCTAATGTTTAAGTTGATCCGATAAAGTGAGTAAAATGGATATAAAACAACTTATTATTATATAGGAGACAAACTTCATAGAGGAGACAAACTTCAAAGACATTGGCAACTGTATGAAAGTATTTGCTTTTGGCCATAGCAAACCTTGTAGTAGTCCAACCTGTTGTTGACTGAATTAGGTCAGTTGTTTGAAACCACTGAATGAAACTGTTCTTTCTAAGTTAAAGGTATCTGAAGAATTTCTAAAGCAAATTATTTAGAAAGATAGGATTAAGGAATGTGCATCCTTAAGAGTTTCAAAGTATAATAGACTTAGAGATGAAGGTTGATTTCAGAAATCTGACTATTTGGAGGCAAAATATCCTGTTCAGACCTAAATATTTTTATGGTGTTGGGATAAATGTAAAGCACCTGCATTTAGCAAATTTGATCCAAGTTTTACTCCACTTTAATTAGAAATATCTCTGATAAGAAAGCTATAAATCGCTGAGCCAGAGTAGCTGTCCTCATTAATTCCTATCATGGTTTGTCATAAGACTTAATTGCAACAACCTAACTAACTTCCCCAGAGCCTAGGGTACTTGTAGATGTGTTCCTGTTTGTCAGTTTGTTTCTGTTGTTTTAGTTACTGTTTTTTTCTTCAATGTGAATGCATATCTGCCAATAGATGTTGAATGTTGTTTAGTTAAGGATGGCTTATGTTTGATGCAGGATAGCTAATCTGACCTCCATTCATTCAACAGACACACTGTCCTTCCTCAGATTCTGCAGATCAAACTTTTTGTTTACAGTTTAAATTATTATCTCCATTATTAACAGTCTCAATTTAGGGACAAGTGTGGCTTTTTCACTCCAGCTGTGGGAGAGGCTTCACACATTTAAGGATACGTGTACAGCTTTTGACTTGACAGGCTGATAATGCACCCAAATGGAACGTTGTATATGGTACACTGTAATATCAGCCACTTTTCCACTAATTTTATAAATGATCAAAACATTTCCAAAATACTGGTAGTGCATTGGGTTACGTTAATGTGTGTTTCAGAACGATATCAAGAACTTACATTAAATGCAGATCAAAATAACTAATTATGCTGTCTTCCTCCACCCCTAATCTCACCTTTTATATTAACATATTCATCTGCGCAGATAGTGTCCATTTAGATCAGAGTGTATGTTAGGACCGATATATCGAATAGATTATATTATCCTGTGGATTATCAGGAAATTATAGGAAAAGGACAACTGGTGTCTCATTTTATATTGAGATCAAGGGAGACATCCTTGTGTAATGATACTCATTTACTTCTAAGGTTGTAGTTAAAAAAAGAAACTAACAAGCGATAAGATAGTGATCAGACAAGATTCTGCATTCTATCCTAAGCTCTTCAGTCTTTGTCATACAATTTAAGAAAATAGCAACAAGAAGCTCCTCAATTTCTGCGTAAACATGCATCACAATTTTTTAAAAAGTGTTTTTCTGAGGATGACCGTAAAGTCCAGAGTTAGGTTGAGATTCCGTCAGCTCTGGACTGGAGAATAAAACTAGGAGAGAGAATTGGGAAGGTCTTTTGGGGTTTAGTTGAGCTGTAGTCTTATGCAATTAAATGGGCACCCCTCTTCAAATTACATGATGTTTATTTTCTAAGTGAAAATGAGTTCACATCCTCATGCACATTTTACAAATACTTACAGTCTGATGTGCTAGCACTATGATCTGAGGATTGCAGGTTCAAATCCCAGATCATTCTGCTTGCCATGCATGCTATTTGTGTCCGGAGTCAAAGAGCAATTGTCCATGCTCTCTCTGGGTTCCCCAGGTCACATCAATGCATCAATGTTGTATCAGAGCTGGGGGACCCTGCACTTTCCTCCAAATGTGCAATGATGCAGCAGTAGTTTGGAGGGAAGCAATTCAGTTGAGTAATTGGTGCTTCTGAATTGGCTTAAGCTATATTTTAAATAATTATAATATCTAATTTAAAAGGAATATTTACTGAACATGTCAAATTAAATTATATTAAATATGATTTCTTTTTCAATATGTTTAACATATTGGTCATTACACAATATTTAAGGTTGGGGTTTTTTTAGGACATGTTATTCTTACTTGGAAAATCAAGTAAATGTGGTCCAAGCTTCTGCATACGAGTTCTTAATTGTTATCTAACAAGTGGAAAAGCCTGATTTGATCTAGTATTGATGTGCTCTGCTGTCAGTCAGTGTTTTATGAACTTGTTGGGTGAAAAATCAAGTGCACAAAATGTATCACTTAAACAAGAAGCAGTCGATCAGTCAAGATGTGTTCAGTTCTGAAATTTGTTTCTTTAGTTTAAATCACTCTGGATTTGATGCCGAATTCTCCATAAATACAACCCAAAAACATCACTCTGTAGCACCACTAGTGGTGCAAACTGCATTTGGCCACATTCCCAGGCTGGTGGAGTTACACGCTGCACCTTACGAGGTGATGTACTGTTAGCTGTGCACCCACATTTAACAATAGTGCAAGGCTGACACGTCTTTTAGTTAGTGTGTGAAGCCTTTGTCCTCACAGGTGTCTGTGATCCAGACAAAAATGCTCAAGGATCACCAATAAAACTGTAACTTTAAAAAGTCCTGTTGTTCTAATCTCATAGTACAATATGGCTAACAGTTTATTTTTAATTGTTTTGTTTTTAGTTTTGAACGCCACAGATTAGCCTATCCTGCACTGAACTGTGTTCTCTAATGAGCCAATCATCTGCTTTTTGCATGTCTCATTGGACTGTTCATAAATGCCTGTCTTTTAATGAGAATGTTGCATAGTTTTGTGTCTCTTAAACTCAGGTCCTCCTCCTCTGTGCCTCTTAAAAGATCCTGGTGGAATCTAGTCCTCTCCATGTAGTTTGCTTGGTGTAATGTTTTTTCTTAGAAAAAAAGAACACAGAAAGAAAAGACATTTCTGTTCTATTTTGAAGACTTCTTGTGAGTTTAAGGGAGAAAATCTCAGAAAACAATTTTTAAAGATGAAGTGTGCTGTTTTTATTTTTTCCTTTTTTTCTGTGTGTGTGTCTGAGTGCGTGTGTATGTAATTTAGAACAATATCATAAAACACATCAATAACTCTGGAAAATGGAATGAAAAAATGATCTTTTTCCTCATCTGAAAAAGCAGAGACTGTTGTTTTCTAAGACGTCTCCCTTAAATGAGATGTTTCTTTTTAGAGTGTCATATTTTACATTTTTACCCCGTAGTCTGGGGCTGTGAAGAGCACTAGTGAAATCTTGTGTTTATTCTCATACACAGATTCTGTTGAGTTCTGTTTCTGAGTTGTCTGTTTGTTTGTTTGTTTGTTTTTTCTTTTTTGTTTTCTCCTCCTCCCCTCCATTCGCTCATGTCTTGGTTGGCGTTTGGTGCTGTATAACCGTGATTGCGTTACCTTAGCAATAACAATTGGTCGTCTTGGTTACGTTTGTCCTCAAGAGGTGGCACCCATGCTACAGCAGTTTATAAGACCCTGGTGTGTATTATTCAATCTTTTATTTCACTCATTATCTCTTTCTCTCATTCTCTTTCTCCTTTCCTAGCTTCTCTGTACCCTCTCCATTCCCTCTTTCTCTCTCACTCACATGCTCTCTGACCTTGTCCCAGTCCTCTTAAAAAGCCTCCTTCCTGCTTCCGTGCTCTGCTTAATCACAATTGGAAGAATGGTCCAAAACAAACCATCTCTGAGCTGCCAAATGCCTTTTGTCTATCTACACAATCCTGCATCTCCAAAAACAAATCTGGACTGTAGGAGTCCGTTCAAGAGATTTGGGATGGGGCCTCTATCTCCCTGTCCTCTTCCCTTTCCCTTCCCTGTCTCTATCTCTCTTTCTCTCTGTCTCCTTTCTGTTCTGTACGACTCAGTCAATATCATTACCTACCATGTGACTAACCCTGTCCTTCTAGGTCTTGTTGTTTAATTTGCCTCAGTAGCACCTTCATGTATTCCGTATTGATTTATTTTAGTTTTTACTTCTGTTGCTGTCTTTTATTGTTGCTAACGAATATCTGAATGCATGGGATAACGTCACATGCTTGCTGATTTATAGAAGAAGAAAAATAAAAAACCTGAGAAATATAAAAAAATAAGAGAAAGAGATCCTCTTAGGTGTACAGCCCTCTAGCTGCACCATAGTATCCCTAAAAAGCCTCTCCGAAAGCCTCTCTTTGTGTAAACACTTGAAAAGGAAATTGGCAGCATACGAGGTGCTTTTAAACCTATTTTTACTTTGTCAATGGACAGTGAAGTTCAGTTAAAATGTTTTTAAGGGAGATAATGCAACGCCTAGGCCAGATGAGTATGAATATAGCAGTTTTTTTGCTTGAGAATCAGTACAATTTAAATAAATGTATGAATGAATGAATAAACAAGAAATAAGCAATGCACTTTAAGCTATTTTATGCTAAATAGTTACACCAAAGTGCGTGTAACATTAAAGTTAACAGTGCTTTGATGCAGCGTCTGATGTTAAGGTGCTCTGAGGTGATAGCCATGGCAATATACGCAGTTTGCGTTTTCCAGTTGCAAACTCAGAGCACGGCTTTGTTATTTGAAAACGTTTTTTTCTCCTTCATTAGGTGCACCTCGCTACGCAATATAAGAGACAATGAGGAGAAAGACTCTGCCTTCAGGGGAATCTGCACCATGATCACAGTCAACCCTGGAGGTGTGGTGCAGGTGAGATGCTTTGTATTATAGTCAAGGAGTCAGGGTTTTTAGCCTGTGTATGTACTGTAAAATGTAATTAGTTAATTTTACTAAAAAAAGCATGTAGAGGTATTGTATGCTTTATTTACCAATGCTTATTGATCAATATGTTTACTTAAATTTTAGTTTAACTAACACCAAAAAGTTGTGTAGAGTTCACTGTAAAAACCCAAATTGAATTAAATCAAATGATTACAAAATTTCCTTTGAAGGCCCTCAATAGAGTCCAAACAATGATTTGTTGTGTGTTCTTTGTAGGTAAGTAAATCAAGTAAACTTACATTTTACTTCATTAAGAGACTTAAGAATTTTTATAGAAATTAATGACCAATTTGGAATAGATAAAATAATCTAGATTTAATGACTGGGATGGGAGTGGCAGCTTGATTTGCACTACCCCAAAAATTCGCCCAAGACCAATATAGCCTGAGCCTTTTTTAACACTTGTTTTCCAGGACATAAAAGATTCTTTACTTTTTACTGATGCAGGAACATGCAGTCAAAAAGAGCAGCTCCAGTAAAAAATACTTGAATCCATCTCTCCATGTTAAACTACTTCTGTCAAATAGCGTGGAAACACCCCTACATGGCCAAAGGCATCACTAAATCAAAAAAAGCTGCCTTTGCAGGATTGCGTTGTTCTGCTATTTATTAGTTTGATTGATTAGTAACACTGTAACACTGCCCTATGATTTCTGCTATGATGCATATTTGATGAATCCTGTTCCCTTTAAGGAAAAAAAAACACCTAAAAATTCAAATGAGAATAAACTAAGATGGATAGAGCCCCATAGGTTTCATCAGAAGTCGCAAAGTGTCATTGATCAAACATATCAAAAATCCACTGTTTATCCCATATATGAGTAAATAAATTAAATTGAACCGACAAATTGCCTCTGGTAGATACGGCTTGATGCTTTGGTATCAAACAGAAAAAACATAATTTTACATTGCTCAGCAAAGTGCACAAGCTGCAGTGTAATTATTGATATTGGCACGTCAGCTGATGGAAACAAGCACCAATCAGGACCTAGGAAAAACACAGCCTTCAGTCCCAGTTTTATAGAAAATCTATAAAATTTTCTCTTCACTTTCATCCTTTTGTTTCCAGGACTTTATATTTTTCTGTGATGCTGTTGCATCATGGGTGAATCCTAAAGATGATCTACGAGACATGTTCTATAAGGTAAACTCTGAATGCACAAATTTAAGTGTGTGTCCCTCCCTACTCTGAGTTGGAAATAAAATGAGCATTAGTATTAATTAGTAATTGTATTTGAAATGTTTAAATACAAAATCATATTGACTTCTATGTGTGATGTACTGTTTTGCAGTCTTTCATTTATCAGTGAACTGTTCATTGTGTGTTATCTGTTAGATCTTGCACGGGTTTAAGAACCAGGTTGGAGAAGAGAATTGGAGGCGTTTCTCAGACCAGTTCCCTCTCCCTCTCAAGGAGCGACTCGCAGCCTTCTATGGAGTCTAACCATTCTTGGAGTAACTAGCCCGTTCTAAGAGGTACTGAATATGTCTGCAAGAATGCCTTACACTGAAATAATTGCATTATACTGAATTCAACGTCCAGGGTAAGATATTTACATTAAAACCAGCATTTCAATAGAAACCTAATGGTGACCTTCTCTTCCTTAGGTCATCATGGGAAATTATGGGAGCCTCAAATCCCCAGGGAACATATTGCCCTTTATGGGGGGAGGGTGGTCTGGCTGGGATGGGGTATATGGACCCCTAAACCCCTCCAGATGGGGTGGGAGGGTGGAGTTTGCTGCGGCTCAACTCAACAAAAATCCAACATCAAGAAAGAAAACCTTTAAACGCCCAGCCAACTAAGCTGGAGAGGAAAACAATTTCAAAAACAAATTGTACTGTTAGTGCTCATATTTTTCTTTTGTTCATCTTAAACCTAGACAGGATATCAAGGGCATAAAGAACATTTTGTCACTGTAACATGCTTGAGTAAATTTAGGAAAATGCCAGAAGCCGATTCTGTTTGCGGAGAAAGGTGGATCAAACCATACAATACTGGATCAACCCGTTCGGTACTGGGTCAGGTGGAAGTTGGAGGCTAAGTACACGACTCCGCATGGGATTTTGCGAGATAAAACCACTGCATGAACGTGCAGTCAGTGCTTTTTGATCTACACTGCATAGCAGTAGATGGAAAACCTGTTGAAGTCAATCAGAGTTTAAGGGTATGCTGTCTAAAACTTAGATTACCGCTTCATGGTGTAACTGTAGAATTGTGAGGGTCCACAAACCATTTGTAAGAAGTACATAAGTGCTTTTTGTTTGTGATTTACAAAGTGATTTGTCTTAAACCTTTCATTACTTGGAGCATGCTTATAAGGTGAAGGAGGAGACATACTGAGGTACATCACAGCACAGTGACTTACTGCATTCGAGTAGCACTCTTAAATTCAATTCCCTTGTGCAAAGGTATCAGACTCATCTCCTGTTTTTTCCCCCCCCTGAGTTGGTCATTGTCTCATATCAATTATGAGGCTTGTCCTGGACTGATTAATCAAGGGTTGTTCTTTGTTTGACATTTTTCTCAATGTCTACTTGTTTTTGCTTAGTTTACCAAAAGCATGATTTTGCAAATGCTTGTATTGACATTTTTGACTGACTAGAATAAGATGGGTACTTAAGTGTTTGATTCATGCATGTTGGTGGCCCTGTAAGCAATTTCCATTGCTACTACCCTGATCCCCTCTTACTTGACATGTTACTGCAGTGTCATCTATATTTTTGCTGTTTGCTCATTTTCCTTTAGTTTCACCTCCCGTTTGAAAACCGAAAATTGTGCTGTATTAATAAACACCGTTTGTCTGTGTTTCTTGCATACGATGTTGCAAGTCTTAAAATTGCCTGAATGTATCCCGAGGCATAAAGAAGGTATTTAGAAGTTAGGACTAGAGCAGAGTTTATTTAACTCCAAACTGGGAATCCAGTTTCCAGTCCTGCATTTTGCCATCGCTGTTAGTTAAATGAATTGTTGAGGTGACTCATTGGCGACCCAGAACAAATTCAAAAATCTAGAATGGAAACTGGATTCAAGGTCTGAGGTTGAAGGCATCTGGGCCATGAAGGTCATTTCAGATGGAGAAATGAACTGAAATAGCTCTGCAGGTCAGAGCAATCAACAGCAGTACTTCTTATTTTGGCAATCTTTGGGACTTGGAAGTCCATGTACAGCAAAAATGCTTTTCATTTTAGTAGTAGCTACTACAAGATCTTTCTACAAACCAAACAATTTTTTTGAAAGTCTGAGCAAAAGCTATGCCCCATTCTGTTATCTAATGTAGGAATAGGTGTTGTAGAAACTCAAATTTAAGCAAAGACCAGACTTTTGAAGATCAATGTGTCTTCATTTATATTTCAGAAAACTGCCACTGAAGGCGACCTGTTTTATGTGCCATCTAAAAGCATCATGGGATATTATCAGGCTTTTTTTGGCTTTTGTGATTTAAGAGAAGATGCGTGTTCGGTAGGAGTGTTTTAAGATTGTTAAGAGTCCGTCTTGTCACATTCCAGCTGTTTCAACCTGTTCAGGAGGCTGAAAGGCTTGGCTTTATTCAGTGCTAGAGCTTCAATCACACTGAAACATGACAATGTTGAAAAACTGAATGCTGTTAGTGTGTTGTCTTAAATATATGAACGCTGCTATGTGATGTTTTCTACTTGAATATTTTATGTTGTAGAATCCTCAGGAGGCATGTTTACCAATTGTATTTTGTTTCAGTTTTGTTTTATGTTATGTTTTTAATATATGCCTTTTTCCAGCCCATTCCCCCTTAGCGAGTAACACTGCAAAACGCTGATTTCTCCTGGCCTGGTTTCTCAGTAGCCTCATAGATCAACAGAAAGCGCCATAAGAGGGTAGACTGAGTATGATTGTAAACACTCCGTCTATCAGCTGAGATTCTCAATACTGCAGCACTAAATCAGGCTCTGACTAATTTCCCAATGTTTGCCAATGAAAAGTTTTACATGGTTATTTGTGGGTAAAAATGGAAATTGGAAAAAGAAAAGTCACGTGTTAACAGATGTTAAGTATTTTGAAGGCTTGACCACTTTAATGTTCAGCCATTCAGAGCTGTCTTTAGTGAAGTAACAGGGTGGGAGAGAAACTGGCACAGTAGTAGGAGTAGTAGCATCTTATGCTAATGAAAGTGCAGTATTTACTGTGATGCCTTGAAATTAGACTTGATACCTTTGGGGGGATCTGTACTGCTAGGAGACTGCTTAATCAGAGATTGCACAATACTAAATACTTACAATATTATAATTTCTTTGTTTTTGTAAGTACTATTTAAAATTTGTCACTTTAGCACTGCACCAACTACTGTATTACGCTCTATTAGGGGAGATAATAGTTATGAAATTGTGTAATAACCAACTCAATTCTTTTTGTTCATTAGCTCCCGTTGCTGTAATTATTTTTATTTTTTTTTTGGCAAGCTGCTCAATTTCAGAGATGGAAATACTGAAGGTAATGATTTTTGGGGGCCACCAAATATTTTGGATCATGCAAATAATCTATATTGTAGTAATTTTGTAATGACGTTTGTATGACCTTGTGATGGATGTGAGTTTGTATCACTGCTTGGATCTGTACATTGTTGAAAATAAACCGTTTTCATAAACTGTTATTCTTGTTTCCGTCACGTTTGGCTTTTTGGTTTTCCAGGTGAAATGATTGATATTCAGACTTCAAAACATTAAACATTTACCAATGTAAAATTCATACGTTAGTGGTATTCATACCTGGCTGGTATTTTGAGGAAAGGAAACTCGTTGTCGGCTTACGTCATAAAATTTGAGTATTTATACATAAAACGGTCACAGGCCAGATAGCCTTGGCAAGCAATATCGGTTGTTTCATCCACCTGCCATCCATAAAAGGAGCAGCCTGGATTTCCTCTCTGATCTCTTCAGAATCAGTGGCTACAAGAGCAGAGATCAAGTCATTTTGGACAGAATGAGACGCTCCAGCAAACATGGCTGATGACTGGAATTGTGTGACTGGGACAGAGTCATATTTAGACCATGTTTCTGTGAACTCCCTGTAATTCCACTTATTAGCTGCCCCCTAAATGATCACCCCTGCTGGCCAAGCAAGGAAGTCTCATCAATAAGGTGGTTTAGGAAAGCCCTGTTTTGTTTCATTATGTTTTCCCATTTGAATATGACCACCTTCATTATGTTCAAACCTGGCCCTTGTCATGCCTTTTATATGTCTGGTTATATTTAGACAGATGCCACGTGATGGTTTCATCAATAGGACAACATTAGATTTTCTAATGAAATAGCAAATACTATGAGTGTTTTATTTGGTAATTTCACCAAGAAATGGGATGCAGCTTGTCTTTCGAACTTCATTTGCAAAATCTGTGATGGGATTGAGCTCCAAGTGATTGACAGTGTTTATCTCAAAATAGCTGCCAATCAAAACAGGATCCAGCCTTTCAACTGATCCTGGATGCTGGCTGGGTCAGTGTCCAGGCCAGCCAAAGCCAGCCTACAGCTCCATTCACCCCCAGAGACGCTGAACATCCAATGACCCAATTATCCAATGACCGTCAAGCTTTGAGGCAATGAAAAAAAAAAACCAGTGCCAAGCAGTTCCATTGAAGTGAAAGAGCACTCAGTTTCTCAGCAAATGCATTGACCATAGACTGTATAAGAAAACCATTTCTTGAAATCTATGGCATTGATGATACGGGGATGTATGAGAAGTAAACAAAACTGATTATTTGTGTTAAATGGCTGATTCTGAAGAACACGTCTTTGAGATGAACATATCTGATCATTTCATTTTTTGCTCACAGCTCCTTGAAACATGTCAAGCTTGAAACAACGAATCCAGCTTCAGGTTTTAACTTTTTGTAAGTTTTATTGTAAAAACAGTTTGAGCACTGAACCAACTACTATTTAATGTTAAGAATTATAGTTATGACACTACATTATAAGAATATTAATAAACTTACCATATACAACCTCTGTAAATTTTGACATACAATAAACATTTCATTTCACTGGATTCAAATATCAATCAAAATCAAAAACGACTCCCAAATTATACTAAACCCATAATATCAGTCTGGTGGGTGCAGTGGGAGGGACTTTGGTGGGAGAAGTGGGAGGATCTTTATAAATAAATATTTATAATATTTAATTGTATATACTGTACGGTTTATTGATCCATTGTTTGTACTTGGTGTCTTGCAATCCTTTAGTAACACTGAATTTCTGATCGTTGGGGTGGTGGTGCCTCCAGGACCACGGTTCAGAACCGCTGGAGTCTGGTGCGCTTTTCAGACCCGCCGCTGGTGTCGCTGTTTCTCACTTGGAGCGGAGCGCGCTGCTGTCCGGCTGAGTCGGGAGAGGAGGAGGAGGAGGAGGAGTCTCGGGATCAGAAGGAGGAAAAAAACACAGCAGACGCCAAAGGGGGAGAAAAAAGAGAAAAAGCACTAGACATAACAAAACGCGGGGAGGACTGAGAGCCAGCGGAGGTAGGGGAGGGTCGGCTGACGGAGCGGGCAGGATGATAGCGCCGTATTTCCTGGAGCATTTCTGGGTGAGCTTTGTTTGTTTTCCTCGCTGTTCGCTGGAAGGACGGCTTCCCCGCTCAGCAGAGGGCAGTGAGGGGCTCGGGGAGGCTTTTGCATAAAGCACAGCGGTGTTACCCGGCCGGGGGCAAACGCGGTGGACACTGTTGCCCCCGTCCCCCCTGCTCGTGTCGGCCAGCGGCTGCTCCGCCAGCCCGGGGATTGGGCCTCGGAGAACCCACCTCCCTGCAATCTGATTGGCTGCCAGCGGATATTTTGGAATATTTATGGATGCGTTCTGGACGCTGATTGGATGGCGTCGTTGTCTGTCGCGTGTCGTGTTTTTTTTTCTCGTTTATTTCCGTAATAAAGTTCGTGTGAGAGGCCGGAGAGCTGTAACATTAAGAAAAACACAAACGACAACTTAAAATAATCTAAGATAACAATATTATAAATGACGCCTTGCCTACGTCACCGGTTTCAGTGACGTAGGGCTGTTGGTCGGTCGTATCAACAAACGTCCAGATGTTTAAACTGCTGCACGTTCAGCCAACGTCCGGTGTTCAATCGACTTTTGCAACCTAGCTGTTGTTCTTGACGCTGTGTCCAATTCGAATGATTAACTGACCAATAAAAAAGCTCAGAGTGACTCGGAATCCATTTCTATTGGTCCGTCCATAAATGTGAAAAGGACAAAAATGGACAAACATTGTTTGACATTGGATTCCACTGTAAGATAAAGGATTATATCCTTTGCATGTGAAGGTGTCTTTTTAGAGACATGAGGTTTGTGCGTGACTGTGACAATATTGCTGTTTTCTCAGCAAAATCAAAATTGACATTTTTGAATGATGAACGGACCAATAAAAATGCTCCAAATTATTTAGAATACTGTTTCATTGGTCCATCCACAAATGGACAGATGCAAATGCTCCACAGTTACTCTGAATAAACCTTTCTGTTTAACACAGGCATCCATTGAAAGATAAAAGATTATATTCTTCTCATGTGAAGGTGTCGATTTGGAGATGCAAGGTTTTTGCGTTTCAGTGGCATGATATCCAAGACAATTTCTGAACAAACACAAGTCTTGCTTCAAGTCGTCCCCCCACCACTCCCACCCAATCTTCTACGCACAACAGCATTATTTCCTCTTTTCACTCTCGAGGGAAATGGTTTCATAAGCGCCTTGTTTGCAAGAGCTCAATATTGTCAGGGTTGGAAGAAAGTAACCTTGTTGTGGTGTTTTTTCACAGCTGTGTTTATACTAAAGAGTGCTCATTTCCTGCTGACTCCTTATTGAAAGTGGTAGCCGGCTGCATTAACAGCTTCGGTCAGCTGCACTTGCAGCATAGATGCAATGATATAACTTTTCATATTTCGTATTAGGTGGTGTATGTGTTGACTTGTGCTTGTCTCTGTGCAGATGCAGCAGATGTTAGCCACGTGTTTGAGGAAGTCAGTCCGATGCATTCACAAGGTTTCATAGCTCGAGCTGTTCACAGCCTGTTTCCAGTTGCTGGAAATATTGTTTTCTAGTGAATATATGCACTTTCTGCATGATTCAGTCACTGAAATCAGTACCAATCATTGAGAGCAGTGTGAAATTGATGCATAATGGTGCATTACAGAGAAACGGATTGCTTTGCATTGAATCTGGAGGGTTTGTGATGTCCACAATGCGATTTCTGCTAATACTCACTGTACTGGGCTGAGTGATGTACATGTCTGCGAGTTTGAGTCAGATACAGTCTGACATTTGTTCCGCACATGGAGCAAAGATCAACACTGGATTTTATGGGTTTCTGCAGCCAGGCTCCTATCGCCGTCTAGCAGTTAAATGATGAATATGGATCATATCAGAAGTATAGTTTGTCATAAATATGAATCATGCCTTGTGTTAAATTGAATATTAACATTTCATAGCAGTGATCTCTAATTCAGGACCGGCTTAACGATCATTCAGGAAGAAGAAATGTTCTGCTCCTTCTGGTTCTTCTGTCCATGGTTGCAATGACATGTAAGGTCTTTTTCATATAGTATCTTTCATGCAACCCCCATTAAGGGACGAGGGTTCCCCGCTCTACAGTGCTCTACTTGTGAAGCATCTATTAACTTTAAATTCACCTTTCAAGGCAGGGTTGTCTGTGTTTCCACTTGTCAAACTAGGCCCCAGGATTGCCTCAGCCAAGGCTTTCACTGATGTTTGGATCCAGTGATGGTTGAATAACAGTCAAGGCTGCAAGAGACAATGAGATGAGGAAAGCCAGATATGTGGGGTTTGGAGACCAGTGGTCCTCAATCAGCTCTTTGTGTGGAAGGACTCAGTAGGACAGCGGCGGCTATGATCAGCTGTGTGCTTGTCATGCAGGACGCGCACAAGTCCAGTGTTCCCACTCTTTCACACTAAAAGATCTATTAGGTTCTGTTACTTTGTTGATGATGCTGTAAATATAGTAATATCTTAATAAAACACAGTTGATCCTTTGTGTTACAAATCCATTCAATGTGAAATCAGTGTAAATGTGAGCTTTTAGCTTTTTTTTTATCTAGACCAGTGGTTCCCAACAGTGGTCCTGGAGAGCCACTGCTCCAGCTAATCAGCAAATTAACAGCCTCTTCCTGAGGGTATGTTCACATGTATGCTGAATTGTTTGTAAATGTATATATATTTTTATAAAACCTATATTTAAATAATTATTTCCATCCACACAGATATGAAAAGGCTTGCATGATAGAGCCAGACCATCCTATGTGCTTAGCATGCGCATTGCATAGGCTCCCGTCTCCTCTTGCCTCAAATATGGGAGATTAGTTTCTTATATTAATCTCAAAATGAAGCAAAACTATCCTTTAAGAGGTGGGTGTCCAGGTCCAAAGAGTAATTTCGACTGTCTGGGAGACTGCTGCAGCTCAGCCATACACACACTCCAGTTTAGAGACAGGGTATGGATGTGACGGTGATCACAGTCCTCCTCTAGAAGTTTCAACTGTCAAAAATGGCCACAGTTTGGCTCACGGTGTTCAGGTTGGAGGGCCTCTTATCACAATTTTGCAAGGGGCCACGGGGAAGTCTGGACTGACTCTGATGTTAGCCCTGGGTGAGGCAATAGTACCTCATATAGTACCTCATAAAATATGCACTATATAGTGAGTAATGAGGTTGAAGTTGAAGGTAGTAGATCAAGAAACCACTCAAATGTACAGGGCAAGGAATGTGCAGGACTAGGTGCAACTGTCTAACTTGGCGGACTCGTGTCCATATCTGGAGCTTTATCTACATTTTTTTTGTGTCCATTCACACATCTGGTAAAATTGGATCAGATCTACTTCAGTTGTTCATTTCATCTTCTTAATGTGGCCAGAACCTGAGGTTAACTAGGGCTGGGCGATGTATCAATATTAAATGATATTGTGATGTAAACAGAGCAGTATCTGGGCTGAGTCAATATTTGCTACATTGAGATGTAATATTTTTCAATGACTTTCAGTTTCAAATTATACAAAAAGCCATTTTATTGCTCCCTCTCTCAGCCCCGCCCCCAGCTCTCAGCCCCACCCCCAGCTCTCAGCCTGCCCCTTAGTGTGTATAATCAATAAATAAAGATCAAATTTAGTTCAAGAGATGTAGGATTTTATGGGGCTTTTTTTTTTTTTCAAATGGTATTTTTCACATCGTATATCGATGATATATCGTACATCGCCATTCAGCAAAAATATATTGGCATCGATATCGCCCAGCCCTAATGTAAACCTTAATCGATCCCCCTGCTGAACTGTCCTGTATGTGCTAAATCTAACATCTTCATCTAACACACACAGCTGTCCCTCTGTCTTTCCTTCAGATTAATATACTTAAGTACTTGTTGGTGGACAAACAGAACGAAGCTGGACATGACTATGCTATTTTCTCTTAACCTGAAGCTGTTTGTCTTCAGTCTGACACCTCACACCGCCGTCTAAGAAAGTGTTAGAATGTGCTCCATAAGAACGGCAGATAAGAAATGAGAAAGGACATCTGCATACAGCAATGGCGCACAATGTCCCTGAGCACATTGGACGGGCATGACTGTCTTTCACTTCCTTCTCATTCATGCTGTGTGCTGTACGTGTGTTATTAATGCTGTGGGAGTAGTAGGTTACTGACCAGTACCTATTTCTACCATCACCACTGGCTACGGCCACGGTAACTTGATTAACTCTCAGGAGACTCAAGTCCTTAGTCCAGTCCTTTAAGTGTGGCGTCCTTTAAGTACATGTCCAATTGGATGAGGAGTATCATGAGCATCTCCAGTATTTTGAGAACTCCTTCCTTTGCAAAACTGAAAATCTGCATGCAAGCGTGTTTATCATTATCTCTCAATGGAACTTGGTCAGCACAGCATGCAGGAGCAGGGTTGACAGGAATGACAGGGTGTGTTTGTGCTTGTGTGTTGTAGGGGTGTAACAATACACTCAGCCCGTGGTTAGATATGAGTCATGATACCAGGAACCTAAGTTGATATGATCACAATATTTTGAAACATTTGATAAAAGGGAAATTTTGACTATATCCATGTTGTATAATCTACTAATGAGTCTAGTGCTAACTGGGGGGTGCGGTACATATCATAATGAATGCAGTTGGGGGTGCACTGATACCACGGAATCCCTTAAAATACCAATACTGATACCCAGAGGTGGCCACTTAAGTGGCACACAAATAGACTTCAGACTTGATTTGCAACTTTACTCGGACTTGTGAATAATAAGAGTTGTTCCATTATCCAGGAAGGGTGTGAAAGTTACCGAAGGGGCTATATTTCATTGATTTGGGACACAATCCATTTCTTATAACTCATCATAACATTCTACTATTGGTCAGCGGCACCAAATGGAAACAAAGCAAAGCGGCATGACTTCACTGGGAGCACCGTAGGGGTCAGTCCTCGACTATAGAGCTCAAAATCCTAGGATATAAACTTCATAAGGTACCTGAAACACACCTGAACACATGTTTAGTTCAGATTTGTCCTTGCAGCAAGACTCCAAGTGTGTAAGTGTGTGTGTGTGTGTGTGGAGTTCTATTTCATAACTTGTGAAAATCTCTGCCAATAAACCTTCATAAACATATATATCATAATATTTCACTCTTCATATACACTGCATGCCCAGATGTTTGTGGACACATTTCTAATGAATGCATTCTGCTCATTTAAGATGTGCAAATGCCTCAGTTTGCAGGACTCCTCTCGTCCACCGCTGGCTGTTTTTCTCTCTCGTTCAACGAGACGCTGCACACTGAGTTCTGGTTCACACTACAGTGAGGTGAGCGTCTCTAAACCGAGACCTGCTTTGTACTCACCACAACAAAGGAACGTGTTTAGGAAACCTTATTTCCTCGTTCCCCACAGACAAAGACATGACGCGACACCATCCTACACCACAAGCCAGTTCCTGCTGCGCTGAGGACTTTCACCTTAGCGAGTGTCTCAGTTGCCCGTGTGCAACGTGGTCGGGTTATGAGAAGAGTTAGAAGATCATTGTACCCTGCCGAGGTCAATTATAACATACACACTGTATGTCCAGATGTTTGTGGACACGCTTCTTATGAATGCATTCTGCTCATTTTAGAATAGGACTCACTGGAGGAGAGAAACATCAACCAAAGCAGCATGATATCTTTATTATTACTACTTTTTTTATTTTATTTTAATTCAACAGCGAATGAGCAGGTGTCCCATTACTTTTATCCATATAATGCATGACTATTCAGCGTAGCTGGGATGCAATTAATGAATTATATAATTCAATATATTTGTGCATCTCGAGAATTTAGAATATTGTTGAAAAGCTCATTTGTGATCATAATTTCATTCAAAATTCAAAAAGGTCACCCGTTAAATTTTATATTCATTACACATAAAGTGACACTTTTAGCCTTTTTTTGCTTTATTTTTTCATTGTAACATCATCCATATGAGTATTATAATATTACTATTATTATTGTTATTATTATTATTATTATTATTATTATTATTATTATTATTATTATATTTAAGTAATGTAATCTACTTCTTACTTTGTTAGTTCTGGATTACTCGTCTTTGTAAACCACATCTTTCAAATTCATATATGAAGTCCAACAGCTTTATGTGTGAACACCAAACACTCTTATGTCCACATGAATCAAATCTGTCCCATACACACTCAACACATCAAATATGAAGGTGTTACAGTAGGTGTAGGTTTATTTTAAAGGCTACTTTGATATCAATCAATCAAGTCTCGGCTGAAAACTGACTTGTACGGTGTAGCATTTGGTCGTTAATGTCTTAGATTAATTACAGGCTGCAGATCCAGGGATTTATGGTAAACTGGGATGTTGGTGCTGCTAACTGCCATCTGACTCCTTCACGCGATCACTTGGGTTTGTGACTGTGGAGCCGTTAGACGCCAATGTTTCAGGAGGCTCCCTTGTTTGTTACCTTCTGGTTGTCTCTGAAGTCGCTGAATTTGTTGCGTTCTAACCTTTGTTGCCCTGTCTAACTTGACAGGGCACCTGCTTGGAGGGCAAGATGGTGCACCTCCACCTGACCTGCCTCCATATATCAAAGCCATATGACTACTCTGGCTACCTTCATTCATACCATAGCAATCCATGCCGATAGGTTTGTGATGGTCAGACAGGCAACTCAACAGATTTGACTTGAGGAACGACTCCAGTTTGGCTGCATTCTGAACACAGCCTGTAATTGTATGAACTGGTATGGATTTGTTGTTGAACCTGAAACACCAAGCTTGTTTGACCAAGCTAGGAAAGCTAAAACGTAGAGTTGAATTGCCCGATTGCCAACACACATGGAAAACACAAGACACACATAAAAGGAATGTTATAAAAATTGCGAAAAGCCTAATTAGTGAGATCGTCCTTCTGAAAAGAATTCGGGCCAGTGATTAGCTAAAGCTCAATTTCAGCTCAACATACATTTCATTTCAATTGCTGAAATAAATAATGTCATCATTCGTCTGCAATCTCCAGCCGAAGAAGAAGAAATGTATAATAAAACATATGCTGAGGCAGGAACGGCACACTTTCAAAGCACACTTAAGAAGTTTATTATCTGGACTTCATTCATCTGCTCGACCGTTGGTTGAATTTAGTAAACGATGCCGACACAATGCCTGCTCTTAGAGAAGCTGTAATGGAGGCCCTTTTTCATTGTTGTATGTGAAGGTAGGGCATCTGTCTGGCAGATGTCTTGAACAGAGGCATTCTCATTCCCTTTAAGGGCCTTGCGTTCAAAAGGTCATCTGAGTGTCCCTGATTTGCTGTGAATGGGATTGTGCTGAAGCTTTGACCCTTTCATTGTTGGTGGGTTTTTTTTTAATCCACAGTGTGCAGATGCATGCAGAAACTTGACCTCTGTGTCTGATGTTGAGCCTCTCTCTCTAATGTTGATTAAGCCTGGTTAATCTTCAGGTTTATGGGATTTTTATTCTAATCTGCCACATCTGCAGTGAGCCAAATTAGTTGAAGCCACAGATCGCTTTGTCCTTTAGGACCAGAATTTGGGTTGGTGTTGAGCTGAGGCTCGATTTAAATTGGTCCAGGTTTTAAAGCAGCTTAAGTAAAGGACACGCAGTCTTTGTTGGTTACTGTAGATGTATCACGCTGTACATCGGAAAGGGCAGGAAACGTTGTGAGGATAATGATGGAGCTTTCAGTGGCCACCAGAAAACATGAAGAAAGCAACCGTGTTCTGCTCCAGTGCGAATAAAATCTCAAAAGTACAGATTCCAGCTTTCAGTTTGGCGTCGGGTTTAACGCAACATGCCGGACGACTCTGCATGGAGTTGCAGAGGTTCCTAATGGTGTTCTGCGATGATCCATCCCATGCAGCTTGAATATTCTCAGTCAGTTCCCGCAGGTTGGGCTAGGAGTGGAGTGGTGATCAAGCGTCCAATAGCATCCCACACATTTTCTCAATACCACCATTCATCTTGGTAGTGGTCATAGAGGTCATAGTGGGTCAACCTCAGAACTTGCGGGACTTTAAAGATCTGCTGCTAATGACCTCACGCCAGAGTCCAAAGGAGGACACATTCAGAGGTCTTTTAAGGTCCACTGTTGCAGTTTTTTCTTCTTAGTTTTGTGCTGCTGCTACAAGCATGACATTGGTATCTTTAGCAGTTAAGGTGTCCTAGACCTTTAAGCTTCCTTCATGCTTCAAATTATTTTTCCCAAACAATTCCTTTTAACAAGTGGTGGGAAGTCTGGGATTATTCTTTACCTGCCCAAACACACCTGATTCAGCTCACCTTTTAATTAACTGCTTTAAAGCCACATAAAACAGCCTATTTTCTAAGGAGTGAAGAGGGGTTACACAAAGTTTGCTGACGGTTGTGCTAAATAACCTCATACAATTGCCATATTTTTAATAATTGGACAAAAATACATAAATGAAAAAAGGCAGTTTAAATAGCATTATGTGAGAATTGGTTCTTCAGGCTCTGGGGCTCCCCCTGGCGTCAAGAAGTGGAGTTTGTGTTTTGAGCCACAAGAAAACACTTCACTTGCTTTTGTCGACACGTTGAGAGATACACAACCATCACCGAAAGTCAAAGAAATGATAGAAGGTATGATAAAGCAATGACAGAACTTTTACAAGGTAGGGGAGCGTGACAATCATTATTTTTTCATTTTATTTTCTCATTTTGATGTGCTTTTCTTCAGCAAATTTGCACGGGTCAATTCTCCAGCCCCATTATAGTACTCCCCCTATCCGATGTGAAACTCCCAACACTAGGGGGCGAATACGAGCATTTGTTTTTTCCGATACATGTGGCACCAGCCTGCTGCCTCTTTTCCAACTTTTGCATCCTCGCTGGACACCCAACGCACTAGGAGCTAAGCGCCGGGTTCCCAGCTCTGACGCAATGGCTGACAGACACCTGTGCCGACCAGCATCACATTGAGTTTGAGATCACATTGAGAGAGAGTGCCATCTACCCACCCAGAGAGGGACAGCAGGCCAATTTTGCTCTCCCTCTCTGGCTGCCAATGGCAAGCAGCATGACCCAGGACTTGCAATCCTCAGTTCATAGTGATGGCCCTTTAGACTGCTGAGCCTCTCAGAGCCCCGTGATGCTTCTAAGGTAAATTTCTGCATAATAATCTATGTTTTCCTCATCTATGTAAGTGGATAAGTTTAGCCCTGGTAAATTAGGCTCCATCCTGTTTTTCTGCTCCTAAACTTTGCCTTGAGAGAACACATACCCACCCAAATAACGCCTGTTGGTGGATACACAAATGACGAGCTGTGTCCACATGATACTATTTGACTTAAGTAAGAACCCAGACAGAATGTAAACACTCCCTGTTGGTGTACCATGTGCTACTCGCAGCGAGGAAGGAACTCGGGAGGTTATTTAAAGCAGAGCGGTGTGCACTAAACCAAGCGTGAAACCATGCATTTAGTTAAAGCCCTTCCACTTTGTCTGGTACCACTGTACACACCACAGTGCGTACTTTCTGCACAGGGCCTCCCTGCCAGTCCAACGCCCGAGAGAAGGCTCTGTAATTGAATTCGGACTGAGAAAAACCTCTTTATGTGGTAAAAACAGAAAGCAGATGTGTGCTTCCATTGTGTGAAGCCTATGCCGTAGCAGTCAATCTCTGACTCACACACACACACACACACACATTCATCTTGGCTTTCTCTCACGTAATGCTTGTGTTTTGGCATCTGTTGGTTTGCTTTCTCTTGGACTTGTCACTGGTGAACTGGGAATATCGCACACCAGCCTAGCGAACTGCAGCACACCATTATTAGATCCACTGACCATTTCCCACGATCAGAATGTCCAAATGCAAACCACATTTTGTTCCCTGTTCCATTTTTTCGTAATTCAGCAACTTGGGAGGCCCTGCTTTCTTGATGCCATGTTTTCCAACCATTCAGGCTGCTGTAGCAGAACTGTGGGGGTGGGTGATGTTTTCATGACTTACAATATTTATCGCAATATTTTGATGCTCTTCAAAGCTTTATTTAGTATCCGATACTTAGTACCTTCTTCAAATCGTGCTGCACAGTGTCCAGATAAATGGGCCGAGTGATATATCAGTATTTATATGTCTTTCTTCTTCTTCTTTCATATCATATATGCACCAATTGGAACATATTTAATGCATTTATTGTAAATCTGGGCTTGTTGGTCTGAAGTCTGATTTCTGTCGTATGTATATGTTTAAAGTCCATCAGTGGATTTATTCGGAAGGATTACTGACCGCACTGTCCAACCTCGAAGCCTGTATTAACTGTTCCTCACTGACATTTAAACTGGACACATGAAACGTTTGTGATCCTGCTCAGTATGTGCTTGTCTTTCATGCAGTCGGTTTGGAGGAAACACATGGTTACAAACGTCCAATGGCTGAGCAGAGATCATGGCAATGTGCTGGCAAACAAGGTGCAAACGCCCCAACTGACTTCCTGAGTTTATTGTTATTTTCCTTTTGTATTTTCTGATATTGTTTGGTCCAGAGTTGGTTCTTTCCTGTTCCTGCCCCCCCCTTACTCCCCTTACTCCCCTTACTAAAGAAACATTAGGGGTGTTTTCATGGTCAGCAAAAATTATTTTGCAATATCACATAGTATCATGAGGTGTTACAGTAATTACTGTGGTGTTCTTAAGAAATTTGGAAATTTGACGTTTATAAATTACAACAGGTGACATAGTTATGATTTGCTAATGAAGGCCGGAGAGCTGAAGTCTGAGGAACTGACCATTTTGTAAGATAAGGGGGCTAATATAAGTGAACATGTGGGGGCAGCTGTGGCCTGGTGGTAAAGGAACCAGCCTTGTGACTGGACGGTTGCCAGTTTGATTCCCTTAACTGGCAGGACATGATAGAACTCCCCAACTGCTCCCTGTGTGCCGTGGATGGAACTGCCCACCGCTCCAGGCTCACTGCCCCCAAGTGTGTGAATTCACTAGTGTGTATGGGTGTGCGTTTAAATGTGGAGGGCACGTTCCCCGTGCATGTGTCCCTTAATTTATTAACGTCAAGAATGTTCTGAATTCGTTTGACATGAATTCAGCCCAGCAGCAGTACTCTGGGTTGAGTAGGGTTCTCAGTGCTTGTTCCACCTCAGTTTGGTTCTCTGTAGCTGTTCTCTGATGCTGAAGATTCCCTTGTGCTCCTCATCACTGCTTTTCAGTGAGCTGCTGTGGCTTCTTGTCCGGCTCTGCAGTTTAGCATTTTCCATTCCCTCATCCAGGGGTTCAGGTGTGTGGAATATAGCCGAGCTTTGGGAAAGAATCGACACCCACTTGAATTTGAGAAGGATTTTTAAAAAATCTGGTTTCATTCGTTTTCTTTCGTTGTTTCTAAATCATTTCCCCAAAGAATTTGAACAAGAGTAATAAGTTTTTTTTTGCACACGTTATTTACAGCCCTGTTTATGGTCAATAAAGTGACTGTAAACATTACAACACCACACAGGTGTCGAAGTTAATTTTAAAACCGAGATTACCTTCTTTTTGAAACACAGTGCTTAGGAATCTAGGAATCTTAGGAATCTTAGGAATTGGGAATTAACGCATCTTATCTAGCATATGATATAATTTCAAGCTGGTTTGATTCCCTCAACTGGCAGGACATGACATGAACTTCCCAGCTGCTCCTTGGGCACCGTCGATAGGGCTGCCCACCACTCCACACGTATGAATTTGTGTGTGTGTGTGTGTGTGTGTGTGTGTGTGTGTGTGTGTGTGTGTGTGTGTGTGTGTGTGTCTGTGTGTGTGTGTGTGTGTGTGTGTGTGTGTGTGTGTGTTGGTTAAAGTGTTGTCAGTGGGTCTATAAACACGTTTACGATTGTATATTCAACAAAACAAATTTAATTGATGACTTTTCTTTACCTTTTACTTCTTGCAGGAATTTGAATCTCAGCTATGATACAAATTTTTGAATGATACACAAAACATTTTTGTCTGGTGGAAGCTGCTGCTGCGGTCTAAAGATGCTGCATGCTGTCATAATATGTTAAGTACAGTCAGTTCATATGGTTTCCACGTTTTAAATAGAAGAGATGGTGTTTGTTTGAAGCCCCCAATGTCATAATCACATTTAGCAGAAATCGAGATAATAAGAAGAGATAAGCCTTCTGATATTTCTAACTGGAACTGTCGGGAATCAAGAAAGACTTCCAGCCTCATTCCCTGTCGTCCCACTTGTTGCATGGACTGTGTGAAGGGCTTAGTCTGGAGGAATGTCCAGCTGATAGAAGAGGGCCTCACAGTGGCAAAAATCCAAAGATTAGCAGCAAAACTGGTGAAACTACAGTGAATAATATGCCGTGAGCCGGACTTCAACACACACAACTCACTGCTTATGTCTTTAAAATGGTGTGTTTGCAAATGAAAGAAATAAAGAAATGTAATATTGCTTTTTACAAGTTTGGTCTACACTTGGTTGTCCAGCAAATACATTTTTGCTCCTCTGTTACCACTTAAATGCAATATTTCAGAAATAACCCCTCTTAGCATCATCCACACTGCATGTGTAAACACACACACACACACACACACACACACACACACACACACACACACACACACACACACACACACACACTATTTGTCACATTGGTAAGCAATCTCAAATAGGCTTGCTTTTGCGGTTTAGGACATTGTATAACCACATGACTGCATACAAATCTGGCAAATGTGAAATAAAGGGCTTCAAAACCCATTGAATTATATTATTATTTAGAAATTTTAGCACGAAGTTTCATAATGTTTCGTGTATTTTCTTGTGTGCCCTCTTTTTGCTTTGAGCACTTGAGCTACATGGACTTTGACTACTTGGCTACTCAACGTTTTTTTTTTTTTTTTTTTCTTCCAAAATTGTAAAATATTCTGCTTGATTTCAGGTTTAAATGAGAAAAAAAATGTGAGAACAGTTTATTGTTCTAGTGCACTGTAGAACCACCACCAAACTGTTCCTCTAAACTGTACTCAAGCAGGAAAGTAAGATCAGATTGCATCTGTTCACACTGGGGATGCATTTTAGTGACCGTTGTAAATAGAATCATTGATTTTCCAGTTTCAGACAAAAAAAAACTGGACTTTTTCTTTTTCTTTTTCTTTCTTTTTTGAGAACAATGTCATTTGCTTTCACACTGTGTCTCTGTCAAAATTATTAGAATAAATAATTGCTTAAACGCATGTAGACCCATAAGCCACACCTTAAGTATCTCATCTCTCAAGGCCACAGTTTAATTAATTTATTAATAACATACACTTACATACAACATGCTCAGTAGTGTTAACTGGTGGTTTATGGTTCTTGGAAAGAAGTTGTCGTTAGTAAAGGAATAAACGGGACATTTCTGTGTCATCGAGAGAGTTAAGTGGGTTAGTGTGTAGAGTCTCGAGTATAGAAGCATTTATTATGAATGAGTTCACCTCTTGCATTTTTAAATTCTTGATACTGGACACTGTAACCACGGTTACCGTCCCAAATACCTGCTCGATGCTTCATCATAAAGCTTGTAGACATTCTTCCTCTTTAAGTAGTAAAGAAAGGAAAGCTGAACAATGGCGAGGATGAACATGGTGGATCAGAGAGTGCTGAGCAGTCATTTAGCCGCCATTCAGGCCATGAGAGCGCAGATGGAGATGGTGGTAAACGAGTGCAGCGGTGTTTTCTCATCGGTGTATTCAAACTGGCTTGGAAAGAAAGGTTGTTCTACGGGGTCTCACGGTTCTGCTGTTTTGTCTTTCTTGTAGGGTGAAAAGAACAATGGATTTGATGTTCTCTACCATAACATGAAACATGGCCAGATCTCCAGCAAGGAGCTTGCAGATTTCATTAGAGAAAGGTAATCTTTAATATTTACATTTTTAACAAATGTCACTTATGGAATATGAAAGTGTGTGTGTGTGTGTGTGTGTGTGTGTGTGTGTGTGTGTGTGTGTGTGTGTGTTTCAATATTCTGCAATTGAAATGCTTGAGCCAAAAAGGCCAAAAATAAAGCACTGTTTACCTGAATAAGAGACAAAAGACAAATAATTCATACCGAATAATGGAGACACCACTTTCAAACCACGGCCAGCGTGGAGTCGGGTGCTCTGTGTAAATTGCCTGTTCGGAAGTGTTTTTTCACTATTCATGAGTTCTTGTGGCAGGTGTGGAGTAACTCGCCTATTCGTCATCTGTAGAACAGAGAGAATACGTCACATTCAAAGCTAAGAATTCTTTGCTGGACATGTGTGACCTTAGCCACCGGGACCACTCATTACGAATCCAGCTGGTGGGACCATTCTTACTAAAGTGGTAGAGAATTACCCAAAAATGGCCATTTGCAAATATTATTGTGCTGAATTTACAAGAGAGGGTACAATTTGTCATATTGTGCTTTGCTGGTGTGTCTGATGAGACGTGATGTTTAGTGCTCAATAAGTATTTTTAAATTTTTTCTATTTCAATTTTTTTTATTTTTAAGTTTTTCTTAAAAAGGGGAGCACAGAATATTAGAATATTACATTTTTTTATTTTAAATCATTAATCATTTATAGGTTTTTAAAATGTATATTATGCTATGATATTGCCTATGATTAGTAGCATTAAATGGTCTTAAAATGGCAATAATATTGTTTATTTCAGTCTCTTCTGTGTTCAGTATTTGTCGGTCTGGTTTGGTTTGATGTCTCGTACTAACTTTTTGAAAATATATAATCATTTAGGCACCTTATGTAAGTCCCTTGTTTGTTGGATGGGGGTGTTTGTCGTCAGTTTCTCTGACGTAGTGTTGATCTCTGGTGGTATGTAAGACACGTTGATCCCCCAGCACTGTCCCGTCTCCCATCATGGCCTAAGTGTTGTGTAGCCGTGTCTCACAGGATGTTCCCAAGTTTGTGCTGAAACGAGCCTGATTAAAGCACACAAAGCAGAATCTTTGCAGACAGTTTTATGAGGAACTTCTCTTAATAGAACCAAAAAAGAGCCTCTCAGTACTATATATAACCTTTGTTGCTTGGAGTGTAGGCGAGGACGGTGCACTTGTGGGCAGTAAAGGTCATTATAAGGATTGTGTTCTCTTTGGTTTGAGGTTTTAAATATATTCCTGTTTGTTTATCTCCTGAATTGGAATATTCCTTATGCCTGTGGTATTGCTTGTAGTTCGTCTCCACTGTTTCTTCCACAAGATGGCACCATGGCCCGTGTTATTTGTGAGCGTCCTGCTGAAAAAGACATCTGACCCACTAGTTTCCATCAGCAGCAGCACACAGATGAGACCGTCAACAGCTGCACTTCAGCAGATTCCTTTCTTAAAGGTTAATATTCCGCTCTTATTGGAAATCCCACCTTGCAGTGATATATAGAGTGCCCACCTCGTTTCCAGTGGAGCTGTGCAGGAATGTCATCATCTCCACACGGGTGGAGATCTTCAGATTAATGACAGATGAATGGGGCCTTTTTGCAACGTATTTTAAAGGTGTTGTTAGATGGCCATCCAAATGGGCCTGAAGTATGCTTCACTTCATCCAGGATGGAACAATCCATCAGCTGTAGCCCACCTAGAAAAACATCTGGCGTGCTGACAGACCTGACAGGAATTTTCCAAACACCAACGTGTCACGATGCCAGTTCAGTGACTGTGGATGATTTTGCTCAAAAAAGGTTGGATTAAAAATGGCCCTATTTGGATGATTTCCACAACCCTCAGGAATGAACGCTGGGTTACTGAATAACAACACACGCAGGGTTACAGTGACCCAGCTTCGCTGGCTTGTAGGAAGGATCCAGCAGGTTGATTTACACAAACCTCTTTATATATTGAGGCCGAGCTACACAAAAAATAAAAAACGAGGCAGCGAAATCTCGGTACAGGCTCAGTCCAGCATTCTGGTGGAGAGAAAGAGCTTCTGAAACTCATGCCTTATTGCAGCTGTCCAATGAAAACCATGTATCTCCATTTTTGTTCATTTTTTTATCTTCATCATGATACAGCTGCTCTGTACACTGGATAAATAGCTCCGGATCTATAGACCAATAGAAATGGTCTGTCGTTATCTGACCCTCTTTGGTCCGTTCAGGGTCAACGTGGATCCGGAGCCTACCTGGAATCATTGGGTGCAGTGCAGGAATCGGCTGGGGTGTGTGTTTCTGGTGCCCCCTTGTGGGCAGAGACCATTCATGTGTTTGTAGATATTCGGGATGTAAAAATGCACTGTGACACTGATCTTTACTTGGTGTTTGAACTGCATTTGGATTCATGCCGTTATAATTCATAAAGGTGAAACCAAGTTTGCATTGCATTTGTCAGTTTATGAACAAATATAACATTAAGCAAAAGTTTTGGTACCCTTGACTAAATGACAGTGTGTGTGTGTGTGTGTGTGTTTTTTGTTTTTTTTGGTTTGGATAGTTTTCAGTAAACCCTAATTCAGAGTTAACGTCCTTCATAAAATCAAATCAAATATCTAGGTGGTCCGTGTGGTCTAAATATGCCTACATGATTCAACATTGAATCGAAATGAGTTGAATGAAATTGGGGCCTTTTGCATCAGAATCTAATCAATTCAGGAAATCAGTGGCAATTCCAAGCCCTAATCGTTCAGCCCTAATGGATCAGCGTGAATGTTGGGGTGTGTTTTGGATCATTATGCTTTTGCAGTAGCCAAATTATTTTCCACCTCAGCCTTTGATTCAGCCCTTCTTTTTTTATTTATACTCAATTTTCTACCACAAAGTTAGACATGCCAATTCCCCAATCCCGTTATAGTACTCCCCCATCATGTGACACTAGGGGGAGAAGACAACACATGCTTCCTCTGATACATATGAAGCCAGCCAGCTGCCTCTTTTTGAACTGCTGCAATTTGCATCCTCGCCAGACAGCCGACGCACTCTGAGCAAAGCGCCTTCTCCCCAGCTGTGATGCAATGGCTAACAGACACCTGTGCCGACCGAGTGTGATGTGGGGAGGGAGTGCCATCTACCCAGCCAGAGAGAGAGAGAGCAGTCCAATTTCACATTCTCTCTGACTCCAGCTGCCAATGGCAAGCAGCCTGACTCGAGCCTTAAACTTGTCTGGTTTGTCTAGAGTTTAGAGACAAGTTCTCAGGGAAGGTCTCCTCCTTATGACTGTTTCATGAAGATTATGTTTGTGCAAGCAACACTGCACAATGGAATTGTGCACCATGCTGGGAGGATTTTGATTTACCATCATATGAGTAGATCTCAAACATTTTGGTGATTCAGATTTCATAGTTCTCCTGAACTGCTCTTTCTTAACAGTCTGTCCTGTAGAAACCTCACACTGAAAACCTCTCCTGGCTTGTGGGCATAGGTTTTTGCAGAGGAAGCCGAGTGTTGCCCCACTGTTGCACTCAATATCAGCCTGTTTTTGTCTGCAGCCAGTGACAGATGAATTATTCACTCATTCGCTGCCCTCCTGAACCAACATTTGTGTCCTGTCACTGTGAGGAAGCATATCAGAGGTGTAAGGTGTGTGTGCAGCACTGGAGCAGCTCTCTAATCTTTTTAAAATGAATTTCATATTTAAGTTTTACGCAACAGTATTGGTTCATGTGATCTTTCTGATGGAGCTGCTACTCTTAGATCTGTTCCACAGTCATCTACAGTGTAGCCAATAATACAGCTGGCCTTCTAATGGACCACACTGGCATTTTAATTCATCAAAATCAAAAATCAGTTACATGTTTAACATGAAAATAAATATAGAAAATAAAGACAACTGTACCACAGATCTTCCTGAATCAATGTAAACTGCAGAATGGCTGATTGAGTTTTACACTATGTGGACATATGAAGGACATTCCTGCAGATATGATTCATATATCATCCATATGTGTCCATTTTTGTTCTGTAGGCATTTTTGTTCAATATTATGTCCACTGTGTTACTGAGGCCGTTTTCTCTGAATACTGTAGATGTACAGTGTTGAAGATTATAAACACTTATTGAATTTCAATGTAGTTCAGTAATAAGATGCACTGTTGCAACAACTCAGTTATTAAAATCCAGTATAATAAAGCAGTTTTTATTGCCTAAGATGTTGGTCAAGTTGTCCCTGAACAAATAATTCCAGGTTCTGGGCTGCTGTGACAAGCAGTTTTGGAGATTGGCATGGATCCAAGAGGCAAAATCAGCCAAACAATTATGACCACCTGAATTTTTTTTTCACTTTCAAGTCCACATTAAAAAATAAGTAAAAAAAAATAAAACATTTGGCAATTTTCTTCATTTGGCAAGATTTCTTCAAACTTCATCAAGATACTAAACTTCTGATAGTGTTTACACATCAAGTAATTACATATTTATCTTCCATAAAGATATCATTTGAATGTAATTGTAATTACTGTGTTATTACAAAAAGCGGCAATGACAAAAACGCACAAAAACACACAACTTGTGTAGCTAGGGCTCTCTGGGTTCATGAAGTATCAGACCACCTGAATTTACAAATTGGGGTCAGAGAATGCTTACGTGCAGTGTGTTTGCTCTGTCTGCAGGGCCACCATCGAGGAGACGTACTCCAGATCGATGACCAAACTGGCCAAATCTGCCAGCAACTTCTCCCAGCTGGGGTGAGTGTGTGTATGGGTGTGTTAGTGTGTGTTGGTTTTCAAACAAGGTTGACCTCCCATCTGAGGCCTACACGCACTTTGCATCAGGTAATTTGAGCCTGTGTTGTTCTGGGCTGCTCAGTAGCTCTTGTGCCCATTGACCAGCAGTCGTTCAGTGACTTTGCCTTCGTTCACATATGAAAAAGATTTTAATATGAGTTTAAAATTGTGGAAATTCTGATTTCTTACTTCCATTGCTGTGAGCAGAATGCAGAGCATGGATAAAGCAGTTGTTCTTGCATCTCCTGGCAACCAGTGGCATGTCAGTCAGTGCATTCTGAGCTTTGAAATCCTGTCAGTTACAATATATTTTGCATGGTCTGAAAAAGCTGCTTCTCTGAACTTTGAGCTCGTCAGACTGGTCATCAGGAACTGGCTTTTGCATTCTGGGCATTTTTGTTGCTTGTGAATGGATTGATCTTGACTGCCAGTCTGTAAAGTTGCATTTACAAAAGCAGTTGCAGTGTTCACTATTAATCTGTTAAAATATGAATTACAAAAACATTTCTAAGGAACCAGCAGTGGTTTATTTGGAAAAGAGGCTGAAGGACACATATAATGTGATGGTTGACCTGCTTCAGAGCAGTTACGTTTGACAATACAAGTCATGAACTGGTCAGAGGCAGGTCAAATTCAGGAATGCAGATCATAAAGATGACCAATGAAGGTTCATTTGGAATTAGGGGTCGTAAACACCTGCAGGGCAGATTATATTCAGGATTGTAGATTATGAGGATCATAAACAGCTATATTTGGGGAGTTTATAAGAGTATTGTTAAAAAAAACTCAGGTCAAAGTTGGGAGAATGGATCATCAAGGAAGCTTCAGTCCAGGATTATGGTTTGTAAACGCTTTCCAAACAGGTGACCTTTAGGAATATGAGTTGGGAGCAGCTCTAGGGCATGTTAAGTGTAGGATTATGGATCATAAACGGGTCTGGGGGCTAAACTTTAAACTGTTTCAAGATGGGTAAAGTTTGGGCCTGCAGATTATAAACAATTTAAATGCAGATTAAAACTAGGATTATGGATCGTAACAGGCTCCAGGGAAGATTCAGGTTGCCATTATGGATCACAACAGACTCGAAATCAGGTTAAGTCAGGAAATGTGTAGAATTATGGGTTCCAAGGCAGGTTTAATTTGGGATTTTGTGTCTCACACTGCTCTGGTGCAGATTAAATGAGGAATGACGCCTCATGATTGGCTGTTCTCAGCTGTATTTATTAGGTTTTGTGAAGATGAAGCTTGAAGGAGCTTTGTGTTTGTGTATTCCTGAATCTGCTTTAGTATCTTGTGTGATTTCTCTTGCAGGACATTTGCTCCCGTATGGGATGTGTTTAAAGTGTCAACAGAAATGCTGGCTGCCTGTCACATGGAACTGGTGCGCAAGCTGCAAGAGCTCATCAAGGAAGTGCAGAAGTATGTGGACGAGCAGGCCAAGGCACATAAGAAGGTAGAGAACTATCACTGGTCCTTTGGGACTCTCACGTGTAGATTTTTTCAGAAGCCTTAGTAGAGTGTGGAATGTTCTAGCAAACCAGCAATGCTCTACTTTTAGATGAATCAGTCTTTAATCGTGATTAAAACTGCATCTTATTTCTTAGCAGAAGTGTTGACCTTCAGGAGTGCTATATAGGACCACCTATAATGGGTCTTTGAGTTGTTTTGGGTCTGTATACATATAAAGTCCAAGCCTTTTCACTTCTTTAATATTGTGTGTGATGTTCCTGAATGGATGGAACGAAGCTGAATGAGCAGTAAGAAGGTTCACTGCTGCTGTGTCAGCTGAACTGGGTCCAGTGTAACTGCTACCTCCTGCTGCTGGCAGACCTGAACCACTAGAGGCCAAACATGAGCCAGATATATTTCCAGTATATCAGTTCTCAGATCTCAACTGGTGAAAATAGTCCATGTTTGTCTTTGTAAACCCCTTTAAGCTCTACAAATAACCCAATAAAAACCACTGCTGCATATAACAAAAAATAAAGTAATAAGTCACAAAAACATGTACATTTAAAGTGAACAGTAGAGTACAATGAACATAAACAAGAAAAGAAGCATTTAAAATGAGATTAAAAATTATTATAGTATATATCTATAGAAGTAAAGTTTATATATATATATATAAAATAAATAAAAATACCTCTATATATGTCTTTATCAGATATCAAATGAGAGAGAAAGTCTGATGAAGAGACTATTTGAAATAAAGATACTTAACTTAGTATTAGTATAGAAAACACTTTATTAATTAGTCCTACATGATCTTAACTGAGCTGGTACAACATGATAAAATCGGGCAATATTCAGTAAATTATGTATTTTTAATAACAGACACAATAATGCATTTTTAGGAGAGTGTAGGGTCAGACTAGGGTTTGATCATCACAAAAAAAAATAAAGTATCATTAATACAGATTTGTATGTTTATCACATGGTTTTGATTGATTCAGCCAAGCAGGTTTTTAAGTTCAGAGCTGCAGAATCAAACTAGGGAAATAAAATTAAAAGGATTGAAATAGATCAGGGTAGAGCAGCAATAGCAGTGTCTGCACATCAAAAATACACTTATAAAATATGAGGTGTGCAATGCACTTGTGTAATGTCTAATTATGAATTTGCTTGTTAATATAATGTAGTGCATGTTTATATAAAAAGCTAAGAGGTTCAGATTTTGGGTCAGTACAGTCTCTCAGAATGTTGCATTTAAATTGGTTCTTGAGCAACGTTCTTATAAAAAGTCTCCGTCAGATTTACGATGTTTCTCAGCTGCACATTAGTTTACAGCTCTGTTCTTATAATGACTGCAGTGTTAAATTGAACAAACCCCAAAAAAAGGAAAATAAGACGTGTTGAGCGTCTGAGTCTTTGTAAGTAGGTTTTAGGAAGAAGATTTGAGGAAGAACCAATGAGGCTGGTTGTTAAACAGGATGTCTAACTGTGCAAAACGAGACTCTCGGTCTGTTTACTTCCTCGTAATGTTTGAGTAACTATAAAATTTGCTCTGTTTGCTGATGTCATCACATCAAGCCCCCTCTGGCTGGACTGACTGGCCTGTTATTGAGCGGCTTCTGCATTTGTTTGGGATGGTTGGTGGGTTGGTTTGGCTCTGAATATCCAGCGAGGTCGAGACGGAGCAGAGATTTGTTTTTCTGGCTGAAAGGGAACTTTAAAGTGCGTGAGGCGTGTGGTGTGTCGTGTTTTCGTGAAGCGAGCAGCAGCGGTGTGGATCCTGACAGCAGCGTACAGCAGCGCCTCATGTTAAATACATGATCCTGGATCCTCCAAGTGGCTTCAGACATAAAACACTGTCTGTGAATGAGCTGTGTTTGGCACGTGCTCGTGCAAGCAGCTCTCGCTCAGTTCCTCCTAACGTGTCTCGCACTCTTTTTCTCACACCTCTGTCTCACTCTCACACATGCACATCCTCTCCGTTTCCACCCTCCTTCTGTCTGTTTTGCCTATTTTGATTTAAAGGGTGTAATTTTACTATATAAAGTTATAAATATCTCCGGAGAGAGACTGAGATGGAGTCTTAATAAAGACATTTAATAATAATATTGTTATTGTTATATAAAGAGGTGAAGAAGAGGGTGCAGGCAGGATGGAGTGGGTGGAGATGGGTGTCAGGGCTGATGTGTGACAGAAGGAGAGCAGCAAGAGTGAAAAGGAAGGTTTACAAGACAGTAGTGAGACCTGCTATGATGTCTGGTTTGGAGACTGTGGTTCTGTCTAACAGACAGGAGGCTGAGCTGGAGGTGGTGGAGATGAGGATGCTGAGATTTTTGTCAGAGGGACGGTGAAGGTGGAGCAGTTTGGAGATAAAGCCAGAGAGGCCAGGTTTGGAGGAATAGTGGATAAATCAGACAAAGAATGTTGGATATGGAGCTCCCGGGCAGAAGGAGAAGAGGAAGCCCTCAGAGAAGGTTTATGGATGTAGCGAAGGTGGACATGGAGATGGCGAAAGAAGAACATTCTTCTTCTGGTTCTCCAGGTTGAAAAGTTGAGACCCTGAAATGTCCAGTAGTGGTTAATGGGTCAGAAACTCAACCCAACTCAGTTGATGAATAGCTGAAGAGCGTAGAGCTGAACATTTGTGACCACAGTGTTAGAATAATATTTGCGTTTTTAAAAAGCCCAGAGTTTAATGTTAGAAGTTCTGCAGCAGCCCTGTTCTGAACAGTCGGAGGATCCACTGGAAGGAAGCGTTTATTCATTTACAGACTGTAATCACAACCACGCTCAGGAGGTTTTAGACGGATATGAACTCTTACACTGCGCTGCTCACGCTGTTGCTGCTTTTGGCCCCGCTCGGAGTTTTCCGTCTGTAGAAAATTCAACCCTGCGTGTTTAGAATTGCATTTGAGAATAATATGCATGGAAAGCCTTTGAAACTGGTCAAACATTTTTCCTCCATTATCTGTCTGGTCCAGGCCAGTTCCTTACAGGGTGTCGTGACAGGATCTGTATCGGGCAGTACCGAAAGAGAACGATAACTGTAGCTTGTTCATAATCAAAGAAATGCTGTTTATCTCCGAGAGATGTGTGGCCACGTTAAATCACTATAAATCAGGGCCGAGAAGGTTCGCACGGTCTTCTCGGCCAAATCCACCATATGTTGAGTATGACTGAGAACAGGGTGCGGCCACTACCGCAGGTTGATTGACTGCAAAGCAGCTGAGAGTGTTTTCGTGATTTGGTCCTGAAGGGCTACTTTAAACCAGACTAAACCAGAAGCTTTATCCTCGCTTGATTAAAATGAGTCACGGGCATTTTTAGTACGTAACACCACACAAAAATTACAAGTGCACCCAAAAAGAGTTAGAATTAAAGAGTGAATGCTAAGAAGGTGCCTAAATGGACCAGGTTGAACTAATATCGGGGGAGGGCAGCCGTGGCATGCTTCTTAGGGAACCATGTGACCGGAAGGTTGCCGGTTTGATTCCCTGAACTGGCAGGACGTGACTGAAGTTGAGGCACTCCTCAGCTGCTCCTCCAGTGCCATGGACAGGGCTGCCCAATGCTCACTGTCCCCAAGTGTGTATAGATGTGTGCCAGTGTGTGGACAAATGAGGCAGAATTATTGCACTTTGTCTTTGAATTATTGAGAAAAAGATCCAATATTATGTGTCTGTGGGTGTCAAAAGTATGTGAGCCTTTAAGGTTAGCACATGACGATAGCCATTTTCCAGTAACAGGCATTATCTTTTCATGTGTTGGTACAGAATAGCTTGTTTAAAGGGCCCATATAAAGGTTTTTGTGATGTGACAGAAAACATAAATAGACCATAAAATATAAACAAAAATCCATCCAATCCCCATATATATATATATATAAAACCTCATGTTCTACATAGTGTAATGCTGTGACCACTTTTGTTGTCTTCATGTTGTCGCATGGTAGTCCAGAAGTTCATTGCTGTTGTGGTCATATCTCTGGCAGACTAAGGAAGAAGTGGCGTCCACACTGGAAGCAGTGCAGAACATCCAGAGTGTCTCTCAGGCCCTGCAGAAGAGCAAAGAGAACTACAACAACAAGACCATGGAGCAGGAGCGCATGCGCAAAGAAGGAGCCACACAGAGAGACCTCGACAAGGTACACACACACGTTCACACACCTACAGTGCCACATGAGACAGAAGGACAATGACATATAGCAGAATAAAATGCAAAGCTGGCACACATGCGCGCGCGCACACACACACCTACAATGACATATTGTGTCCCTTGGGCTAACTGTATCTTGGAGGCTGCCAACTCATCTCAACTTTAATTATATAAGGGGGGCATGGCAGACTGTGTGTGTGTGTGTGTGTGTGTGTGTGTGTGTGTGTGTGTGTGTGTGTGTGTGTGTGTGTGTGTGTGTGTGTGATTGTGTGCTTGACCCCACGTGCCACTGTACACACCTAACAATCTCTGGGCATGCTCCTGAGGGGACAGTGGATGGTGTCTTGTGGTATCTCCTCCCAGACCTAGATCAGGCCACGAGTGAACTCAGTCTAGGGTGCTTCTGTGCAATGATACCAAATGTTCCAGAGGTTCTCATGTGGGAAATGGGCTTTTGTTATGGAACTAAATGCGTGGAGCTACCTCTGCATGTCTGAATGTGGACATAGCCTTACCCTGTGGTCACACTACCAGGCGACAGAATGACAAGCGACCAGTCATTTCCTAAGAGTGCACACGACAAGCAGCAGGCGAAACAGCAACCGAGGAACCTCGGTACACGACCACACGTGACGATGCAGACAGCCGCGATCACACCCACGAGAGAGTGAGGTGAAGTTCGCAACTTGTCGCCTGTAGTGTGAATGCAAGGCTAGTGTTAGTGTTCTCCTCCAAGTGTGTTCAACTGTCCAGTTATGTGGTAGCAGCAGTTTGAACAGATGTGGAACTTCCTCATGTGCTTCTTCTGAGTCAGTTCTGAGTGGTTCTGAGCCACTCTTCTGGCCTTAAGCCTCCTAGCACTAGTGACGTTGTGTGATGGGGGAGTAGACTGGCCTAAAGGTCACTGGGGTGAAATTACAATATTAAAATAATCCCAATCACAATAAAAAGAGCCGGTAAGTGTTTCTACAATGGATATGTTCAAACCAAATCACTACTTCCTGTGTATTTTTTTTGCGATTGGTGTTCTGTTTCTGAATCTGTTTATTCTGACTTTTTGTCTTTATTCATGTTAAATCATATGATTATGAGTAATGAGTAATATGACTAAGGCTTTGATCTGATGTGTCTTGGGGTGATTTGATAGTCTGGAGTAAAGGTGAAGAAGGCCACAGAGCTGTACAAGTCCTACGTGGAGAAGTACGCCAGCACCAAGACCGAATTCGAGCAGAAAATGGCAGAGACAGCACAGGTATGCATGTGTGTGTATATGTGGAACTGTGTGTGTGTGTGTGTATATGTGGAACTGTGTGTGTGTGTGTGTGTGTGTGTGTGTGTGTGTGTGTGTGTGTGTGTGTGTGTGTGTGTGTGTGTGTGTGTGTGTGTGTGTGTGTATCATAGGGAAGTTGTGTTTTTTCCCCCGTAATGGGATCAGTGTGGTCTTTCAGATTGGAACCATTTGAGATGATACGATGATAGTCTCTATCAAAATCAGACGCACACGCACTCCCAAACACACACACTCACACAAACACTCGAGTGTGTTCCTGTGGTCACGCGTGCTCATCTTCATGCTGTAATTATCCTGTTTCCACTCGTTTATTCGTGCTTTCACTCGTTTCCTCTCTGCTCCTCATGTCTGCCCAAACCCTAACTGTCAGTCTGAGATGATCGTAAACATGAGATCAGCTCAGACACACACACACACACACACACACACACACACACACCCTGCACAGACCTTCTTCTGTGTGTTCCCAGACCACCCAAACAGATGCCTTACAGGAAGTGCCTACAAAAGAGGTATCGCTTTCACACAGGGACACACAGAGACATGTGGGGGGGGACACATGGACACAAGACACACAAGACATACTCTGAGTTGTAGAAAAGAACCCTTGCTTTGATTATGCTTGTGTTAATGTTTTCTTTCCTTAATGTTTCACATTTTAACTGTGAATTGATGACTTTATTTTCTTAAATCAGCTTCTGCAACAGTTTCTAACCAGCCATTCCATCATATAAAGCTAAGCTACTTCAATTTCTGCCCCGTAATGGCATCAAATCAGCTGAAAATGCAAAGATATTTACAATAATCAAAATATTTGAGAGTAGTCCAAATAAAATAAAAACAACCTGAATATGCTTGATTGTTTAATTATGGTTTGATTGGGTGGGACTTGTAGTTGGTTACAGTATGTGTATCATGTCTGTAGGTTCCTTTGATCCTGTTATATGAAGCCTAGAAAATGGCATGTAACTGTGTGGATCACGGGTTCTAAGAGTTAACTCCCAGCACTTTAATTCAGTAGTTGGTTGTAAAAGCCTTTGTGAAGGACTTTGATTTTGCTTTAATGTTCTTTGGGTAAACTTGCCTTACCTGTGTACTCATACTTAACTCCTTAAGCTTCCCCTTAATAAAGTCCACCAGTTTATCCAGCCAGACCAGTCTGTGTAGTGCATTTTTTTATCTAGTACATAATTGGATCCAAACTTCTCTTTAGGATCTGATAAAGACACGGTGCTGAGTACTAGCTAATAACTTCATCTTTCTCTTTAAAGTAATGTTTAAAACATGGAAATGGCAGCTTTTTCGCTGTCTCGTATTAATCGAATGAGTGTGTGTGTGTGTGTGTGTGTGTGTGTGTGTGTGTGTGTGTGTGTGGACAGAAATTCCAAGATATTGAGGAAAGCCATATCCAGCATATGAAGGAGATTATCCAGTCATACTCTTGCTCAATCGAGGACACACACAAACAAATTGAAGAGGTGAGTACACACACACACACACACACACACACACACGCACTCACACACTCATATTCTGTTTGATTAGTGCTGACTTTGATCTTGTCAGCTTTTGGCTAAAGATTAAGGTTCCATGCATTTGATCAGATGAGAAGCAATTAAAAAGCAAACCTTAAACCTTTGTAAGCCACATTTCGGCCTGGCAGCAGCAAATTTGTGTGTGACGGATTACAGATTCTATTTATACGTTTTAAACCCGGACATTTATGTCACAGATAGTAGGTTTCGTGGTCATTTCTCAAAGCTTTGAACAGTGTGAGGAGGGGCAGGTTTACTAAAATAGCCACTAGTTAGGGACAGTTATACAGAGCGCCTTACATTTAACCTCTTACACCACAGGTCGTGGAGGGGTTCTATTTTGGGTCCTATTAAACTGATGTTAATTAGGACAGTAATGTACTGAGAATGACAAAGTGTAGCTATTATCCTTGACTCTTATTAGTCTAGCATGGTTCACTTGCCTGGGAATCAAATGGTAGTTTGCCACAGGCAATGCTGTAACCCACTACGCTACGCCGAGTGCCCGTGGCCAGTTTAGGGCACAGTGCTTCCAATGCAAATGAACCTAGATGCAAATTGGTGATTACAGATATAAGTGGTACAATATGGAGTCGTTTTGCTTATTAAATAAGTTGAGGTGTCGTCTTATTTCAAGGAAATAAAGGAATATTTTGACAAAAGAAATTGTGCATGTTATTTTGTTAAAGCCTATATAATATTTACATCAGTGTTTTTAATTTTGCTCTTCAAATTAAGAGTAATGTGATATGGCAGCCATTCGTAATTTTGTCATTCTCTCACTCTATCACTCTCTGTCTATGTCTGTGTTGGTATTTATTATCAGCTTTAAACAGCAAACAATAAGCATATAACTGCAAATAATGAACTAAAATAAATAAACTCAAATAATTGCTTAATGATTAGAAATTGAACCGTTATACCAAATTCCATTTCACTGATGCACTGTTGCTGAAACAGCTGGAAATATGGAATTTCTAGGGCTTACCAGTGCACGACGTGAAACACTGAATCTGTGGTTTTATGGGTTTATTCTGATGCATGATCTAAAAATCACCTTAACAGAGTCCAGTTCAACATGATCTCTGTCATATGCAAGTGTACAATCAGATCTGACCATAGAGGGTGCTAGTTATCCACATATAGACGTGTGTGTGTGTGTGTGTGTGTGTGTGTGTGTGTGTGTGTGTGTGTGTGTGTGTGTGTGTGTGTGTGTGTGTGCATACTGTAAGTCCACACACATACACGTGCACACACACATCATCACTGTAATTAATTAGGGGAGTGCCTGGAGGTGAGTGATTGCTCCTGCAAACAGCTGGAAAGGCCTACAGTCACACAACAAACACACACATGAACACTCGCACTTGTCACGATGATTCCATGATGACTGGCCTTGGAGATAGAGGCTTATTACCACAGAGTGAGTGAGTGTGGGAAACGAGAGCAGTGGGACGATGTCCATTTTTCGGTGCCAGATGCATCCGTAAAGGTTTTCTGAGCAGAATTATGTGAGACTTGGACCATCCCTAAAGGAAACACTTTACACGTACATTTCCGAACAAGCTTGGAGATGCACAATCGTTGCTGAATGTGAAACAATCACCTGGACTGAGGTGGGAAAGTAAAATTACTGGATTTGACACAAATGCAGTGGGTTATGCATTGTTATTTTAAGGTTAAGATGCGTCATGGTGTTGCTTAAAGGTTCCTCTTAAGTAAAAAAAAGGGTCTTAGCCTAGTTTAATAATCATTTATATATAGGAACAACCTTAATAAGGGTGTTTTGATGGGCCCTGTTCTATCTAGCACCAAAAAGAGAACCCTGTTTCAGTACTAGCTAGTGCCCAGAAGACACCTTGAGAAGTACTTGCCTGTATGAAAGCCAAGCAAACAGTTTTGTATAGTGTGTGTGTGTGTGTGTGTGTGTGTGTGTGTGTGTGTGTGTGTGTGTGTGTGACTGAGAGGGCAAGAAGCAGACACACGCAGATGGTGACATCACACGGCTCTTGTTCTCACGGGAGGGTGTGTTGCACCTGACTGCTCGCGTATGCCGTGCGAGCCTTTACCTCACACACACACACGCACGCACACCCCCCACCCCCCACTTTTCTACTCTCCTAGTGTCTGGACTAGGACGGCTAATGTACTCCACTTTGCCAGAGGGAGACTGAAGGGGGTAGGGGGTGGTACAGTGTGTGTGTGTGTATCTATGTGTATGCGTGCGTGCCTGCTTGTGTGTGCACGCGTTTGTTACACTGCCAGCATCACGAACATCTCACTGCATGAAGGAAGCTGACGGAGGCACTCTTGGGGCACTTCCAGTTCGCGCCTCGTCATCTGCTCCTTCTTGCTGCCCTGAGAGCGAGTAAACAAACAAACAAACAAGCTGATAAACAGCGCAGCACCGCACGGTATTAACCGGACCCTCATGTGGGCCGGCGCTGAAAACAAACGCTAGATGCTGGCAGATCTGTCTTTTGGATGAGGCGGTAAGCCATTGACGTGACTCTTAAAGCTGTGCTCAGTGTTCTGGAGGGAGGAGGACGACTTAGCAGCCAGAGCAAGAAGCGCCAACATATTGCTTTTGTCACCTGCTTTGAGTGCTATAAAAACAAAGGCATTAAAAGCAGTCCCTGAGGACACTGGCTGTCACTTGCTAAGTCCTCAACTCGTGGACCCTTTCCAAACCTTCCCAACCCCCCTTCACACACACTTTCGCCTCCGAGGGTCTGGGACACGTCGCTAAAGCCAGCACTCTTCTGTGTGTGTACTTACTCAGATTGGGTTAAAATTCCCCTGCAGGCACCAGTTTCAGTGATGCAACGTAAGAAATATGTTCAGAACCAGTATATGAGGAGCCTGGCCTCTTCCTATCCCACCTATTCCCACCCACCCACCAAACAGTCACTAGTGGTCATGCCCAAAGGGTCCTGACTGGGTCATAAAGGTTAAAAATGTCACTTTTTTTACAGTGTCACTTGGCAAATGTTTGTTTTTCACTGTAATTTCTCACTATTTGTTGGCAAAAATGTTCCAAGTTTAGAAAAATAAATAAATAATACAGCAAACCAACTTTCTCACTTTGTCTTCGTGGGATCTTATGTGTAGAATTTTGAGGGGGAAAAAGAAATTGAATCAATTTTGGAATAAAGCTGTAACATAAAATGTACAAACAAATGAAGTTCCGTGAATACTTTTCCGGATGCACTGTACATCTGGATGGGTGTTTTTAACGTGGTATTTCTGTACACAGGTGCAGAGAGAGTTTGTGAATAACATGGACAATACTTCTGTTGAAAGCCTCATACAGAAGCTGGCAGAGAGTAAAGGGACTGGAAAAGAGAGGCCAGGTAAGATAAGACAAGAAGAAACTGGACGGTACACGGCATCCAGTGTTTGATCAGTTGATGGGTTGCATGATGTGTTCGTGTTGCATGTTGGGAATTGTAGTCAAAGTGACTCAGAGTGGGTAAAAGGAATTAAATTAAGGTTTCGGAGTGGCCAAGTCAATCCCATTGAGATTCTGTGTCGAGAACATATACCGTGGTTATGTTTAAGAAGAAAAAGCTGCACCTCATTGTACCACATGGTTTAAAACGTGGGGAAAAAGTAGTGGCTTATAGTCCGGAAAATACCGTAGATGAATTAAATTAAGTTGTTTCTACGGGGCGACAGAACCAGTTATGATTTTTCAGGGGGTAATGGGTCATACCGATCTGTAGTAAATGGAATGATCATTGAAAAGCTGCAGTGTGTTTATTGGTGTTGTCTTTGTATTGAATTAAAATGAATTGGATGTGAAACATTTGTAAGCACAAATATGCTAAAAGTGAAGAAACTGGGGAGGGTCGAATACTTTTTCACAGCGCTGTGTATATTTTGATGTGTATATACTGTATTAATTGCCAGTAGCTTCCACTAGCACAGCTAAAACGGCAACAGCTGACACTAGGCTGTTGATGGCTTGGCAGCATCAGAACAAATGATTGCCTTCAGCACTAAGATGACCTCTAGGGCACTGACTTATGAGACAGGAAGGGCAGCAGGACATTGAGACAGAGGCCTTGACTTGATCAAGAAATTTGAACAAGTCATATTGGATTGGTTGTTTTCATCCATTCATCATGAAACAGTCACATGGTATATTTACACAAAGACTTATGATGATGATGTGTGTGTGTGTGTGTGTGTGTGTGTGTGTGTGTGTGTGTGTGTGTGTGTGTGTGTGAGAGAGAGAGAGAGATTCAGAGCATTACTGGCCAACTGAGCGTGCATGATACCCTTTCCTTTATTGGGGATTAGAAACACGCACACTTGTTACACTGCAGACACACTCTGCCAGAGTTTCCCCTTGATTACTGTAGCATGGCGGAGTTTACACAGGAGGTTTTGCTAATCTGTGACCCTTAGAAGAGCTCTCGGCTCGGGGGGCCTTTAGGCAGAGCGAGGCGTCACATGCAAACTTCCAGCGTCACATGCTAAGCGGAATGTCAGGGTTGCCCACCTTTACGGGAGATTAAACCAATCGAGTCTGATGGGCCTCAACACAGCTCAGCTCTCACACCCTGCACTCACTGCGCTGTTATGTTTCCCCTCTCTCTTTCTGACTCTACTGCCTGACCTTTCGTCATCCTTTTCTGACTCATTTCCTAATGAGTTAACATTAAGCAGTCGAACGCACTGTAACGAAGAATGTAGGATTATATTTTCACTATCACGCAGAAACCTTCTATCTCCATTTTTCACTTCCTTATATAATAACAACCAACTCTGTTCTTTACAGATTTTATAAAGAGTGGACCAATAGAAATGCTCCAAAATGGCTTGGAATAAAATGTTTTTACGTTGACTTTTGGACTTTTAAGTTGCAATTTTGGACATATGTTTTTTGTTTGACAGTAACATTATGTATTTTGATTGTCAGTATTAAAAGTGTTTGATTTACATTGCCAGCTCTTTATTTACCTGTTACGTTTCGGTGGTAGTTTCACAGACGCCTGCTCGCAGTGGACCAAAAATGCTCCTTGAATCCTGGGTTGTGCTGCTTGCCATCAACCCCCAAGAGAGCAAAATTGGATATGTTCTCTCTGGGTGGGTGGATTGCACTCTCTCCCCAAATCACAACCATGCTGGCCAGCACAAGCGTTGTTTAGCCATTTTATAGCATTTTGTGTTGCGTATAATACCTTCAAATCCAGTGTAACTGAACTTCCTTCTCAGTTTTTTAAAACACTGCCCAGAAACCACGTCATGTGTGAAGACACTTCAATGTGGCAGTTGCTTTTTCCATTGTGTCCAAATTTGACGATGAATGGATCAATAGAAATGCTGCGAACAGCTTCGAAATCATTGTGATGCTCCAGTCATGTGTAATTGGAAGAATAGCTTCTCCATCATTGCTACTCTGGGCTCGGCACACCGCTAGCTGCACTGCGTAACTCTGGAGGAGTGGGACGGACAGTGCTTACGAGAGCTGCGTCTGTCATGTTTGCGTTTAATCCTGTAATACTAATTAATAATGTTTCGTAAATGGACTTTATTGATAAGGCTTCTGTAAAGTTGCTGTTTTGGAGATACAGGATTATTGCACGTTTAAAGAAGTTTGTGAAGTTCACTGTAACGTGATTCCAAGAATGTAACTGTAATGCATTACACAGCATATCTTGTCACATCTTTGACCTCACTTCTTGACATTGAAGAAAACTGTGTATTTATGTGCACACAGTGGACCTAGGGGTCCAGATGCAACATCCGGGCTTGCGCTCGGGTGCGGGTTTGTTGTGACAGCGGAATTAATTGAGGCTAAAAACTGTTTCAGCCAACAAAGCATTCCGCCCCCGTATCAAGCTGTTCATTAGGGATTGCGCCGCTGTCAGAACAATAACGCGTCCGGCGTGGTGATCAGCAGAGAGAGGTTGAACAAACTTTAAACCACAGAAAAAAATCCTGCAGTGACACGCTGAGGACTGGTGGGGGGAGAGAGAGAGAGAGAGAGAGAGAGGGGATGGAGGAGAGAGGAGAGAGGAGGTCACAGAGATCCAGCTGAGCTGTTAACTGGCAGTGAGCCAGGCACGCAAACTCACCCTCGCGCACTCCCCGTCCCAGACACACACCATCACGCATGCGCAGCTTACAACAGCATCTTCCATGCACGCATGACTGCGTGCTTCACTCCTACACAAACACACATGCGGCCAATTGCATGTATAAACATATATGCGCACACACACACACACACACACACACACATGCACACGTGTATTGCTGTCTTTGTAGGGTTCCTTCCAATTTGTTCTGGATTACTGTAGTTAATAAGCTCTGTCTGCACTTGTCCAAGAGATTCCAGAGATACTGAGACATCTGTACCTGTTCAACTCCATCAAACAATATCAGAGCATGGAATCATTGGGAATGAGCTGCCTGATAATGTTTTACTGTGTGAATTAAAGTAAACCTAAAATGTATTTTAAGTTCATGCATATCATAGAGGTGCATATTAGGGCTGGCCCTAATTCCCCCCCCCCTTACATTAATACTGTTTTCTAAGGTTTTCTTTTTAACATTATTAAATTAAATGTTATTAGATGTTATTTTATCTCCATATCTTAATACAGTTTTAATGAAGAACGAATGTCCATATGTTTCAATATGTTAATGTTAACAGCGTAAATCGCTGTTTAGTTCAAATATATCTGGATGTGATTGTCTATATCACCCACCATATTACATACAGGACGTTTCGAGCTATTTGTGTTATGAATTTCTAAAGCAGATTTTAATTTGCTTATTTCTGTAGATTTGAGTGTGTGTCTCTGCTTCTCTCAGTAATATGTTAAAAATTCATCTTAGTGTCTCGAGTTCAAGCCTCATTTACTCTAGATTCAGATTTTCATCCCTACATCATTAATTAGGTTCTCGAAACGTAGTAATAGATTATTCTGTCATAGTATGTAAGAGTCCTGTTTCAAGATTCAAAAATTCCAAAATCAAAAGTTATCTTAACTTGGTACATACAAGTTAACTTTCAATTAAGTCATGAATTCAAAAGTTAGAGTCAATGTCTTGAAATACTAAAAAAAATAAATTCAACATTTACAATTATTTAACATACATTTAAGAAAATAAGAAATTTTTAATTTGACACAGTATTGTCACAAAATTGGTTGTAGTTAAAAGTTGTAAAACAGGTTTTTGGTTGATCAGTGTTTAAGAAATTAAATGTAATTATATATAAAAATATTTTGATGCACTAAATCAGTATTTTGCAGAATTTGTTCTTTTTTTTTTAATATTTGCAAAATATTAAAAAGAAAATCTATTTTCTTATGTTAAATATACTATAATCAGCTATGTTTGGTTTGGGTTATCTCAACACATTTCGATGAGATAAACCATAGAAACAAACTGACCTCTTGTACTTTAAGATCAACAGAATGTTGAAATAATGTACCTCGGCATACTGTACAATACGCACTTCATTAATGACTTATTTGTGTCAGATATTTAGTCGAATGAACCCTCAGATTTAATCCCATTGATTCCCATCCACTCCACTGAGTCTACGCCAATATTTCTGGAATCAAACAGCCAAACAACTGTCTGTTACCAGAGTGGCGTGCAGCCAGCTGTCAGTGAGGGCTTTAAAAATGAAACAGAGTAAAGTGGCAGTTTGCCTTCCTTTGTCTGGGAAACTTGGTTTAGCACCTTCGGTCTGCTTTTTGGACTGGAGGAGATGTAGCAAACAAACAGGAGCGGTGAGGAGAGAGAGTGTAAGTGGTGTGCTCCTCTCGTGACTGGCCACTTGCCTGTGCCGTGGCTGCGTGCCGTTCTCAAGGGAAAGTCCGCTGAAGCGCCGCTGCTCTCTGAGTTTGGTATCATGTGCTTTGGTTTTTTTCAGGTCAGGGCATTTTGGTGCAGCGGTATCAGCGCCCCGGGCGATCGCTCTGCTAGTAAAGCAAAAAAAAAAAAACTGTTCTTCATTTCTTGGACAAGCATTAGCTTTTATGCTGGTAAACACAAAGGGGAACGCACTAAAGGGCTCTTAACAGCAATCCTATCACTTAAGGACAGTTCTTAGTCTTAGACTGTTAGTCACGGAAGCCCAAGCAGTCTGCCCTTTTACTCCACCTGTCCCCTGTACTGTACATAAGTGTGTGTGTGTGTGTGTGTGTGTTTTGTGTCTATATATATATATATATTATATATATATATATATATATATATATATATATATATATATATATATATATATATATGCTTTTGCATCCCCTGGTTAAAGTTACTGTTACTGTGATTCGGTAACTTACCGGTACTCCACAATGCGTAACATTCCACAAATGCAACTTTAAGCAGTTCTAGTTGAGATAACTGTGACTAAGGTCTCACACCTTAATTAGCCTGTTGGGGTAATGGCCTGTTCACAATTATTGTTGGGAACAGCCAGACTCCTCTAAGCTTTCCCAAAAGACATTGGGTTCCTCTAAGCAGCTGCCTAGCACTCTAAAAATGAAAATGGTTGAGGCTCACACAGCAGGTTCTCAGTTCAAAATGTAATTAAGAAATGGCAGTTAACATGAACAGTGGAACAGAACTAGGAAACCTTTGCAAGATACAATGGATGATCCCTCATGGTGCTACATGCTTCTAGGGACCAACCATTAAGGGTGCCCAAAGTTGCTCTTCGGCCCTTTTCCTTTTTTGTTATTTTGAAAATGTATTTGCTTAAAGAGAGTGTTTCATCTTCAGCTTTCTTAATTGTTCACAGTAACATATGTTTTGACCAGGGCTGCCCAAATTTTGCCTGCCACATATGTATGTATATATCACGTGTGTGTGTGTGTGTGTGTGTATATGTATATATGTGTGTATATATATATATATATATATATATATATATATATATATATATATATATATATATATCAGTTTATTTTCCTGCAGTGTGGTTCCAATGTCTGACTGCAGTTTTGAGTGTTCTGTTTGTTGTGGAACCTGTAGATCTGGGGTCTAAACAGTTGGTGTTCTTAAAAAGTACTTTATTATATATGTTCTTAACCTTTCACCCTAACTGTTCCAATAAGGAAAATAGTGGCTTTCTGACATCACACCACAGTTATGTTTTCCAAGGAGAACATTTGCAGAACTTTGGCAGGTTCCTCTACCCTCCCTTTTTAAATCTCGTTTGAGTGCTTCAGTTGATTAGTTTGAGTGCTTAATTTGATCTTTACTCTATTTTGCTGTCCTTTACATGGACTTAACGGAATTATGGGAACTTTATATTTAATATAGGTTATATCATATAGAATTAATTATAGAATATTTAATATAGAGAACTTCTTATGTTTTTTTGCAGGGTGCCCAAACTTTTGCACTGACATTTTTTTAATCCGTTTTTTTTGTTCGTTTACAATGTTATAAGCAATTTTGTTTCAAATGTTTTTCTCAGCGTTTCACAAATAAGATATTTCTGAGGTGTGTGTGTGTATACACACGTCAGTCTGTCATAAGATTAGAACCACTGACAGTTGAAGTGAATAACATTCATTATCCAGTTCCACTGGCACCTGTCACGGGGTGGGGTCTACATATCAGTCAGCAAGTGAACAGTCAGTTCTTGAAGATGATGTGTAGAAGCAGAATAAATGGACAAGCATAAGAATCTGAGACACTTTGACAAGAAACAAACTAAAATGTTTAGATGACTGGGTCAGAAGGCCTCTTAAACAGTAGGCAGGTCTTGTCAGGTGTTCCCAGTATGCAGTGGACAGTACCTACCAGAAGTGGTTCATGGAAGGTCTTAGGGAGATCGACATACACAATATCAAGCAGGTGGTTCTCAAGTCTGATCAGTGTATTCAGGAAGTGACTGGAATCAGTCTTATTTTAATTTGCCGTGATTAGGGCCACTTTTGTCTGGACCTTCTGAAGGTCATTGATACGTCACTGAATATGGATATGACCTGTCATCTGGCCAGCAGTGGCAGCTCTATGCAAAGCTCCCAAGGCTGCCAAACAACATGCTATAAGCATCTGTGATTAGAGTAGAAACAGATTAGCAGTGGACTCCTCACACTAACCTTGTATCTCCAAAGTGGCGACTTTAGCAATGAATGAAAATGTTTTTTTATGGAAGTCAGTGTTGAGTGACGGGATCATAACCCTATCTTTCGAGGATTACGGGTTCGAATCCCAGGTCTCAGAGTCTGAGAAAGCAAATTTGGCCATGGTCTCTTTGGTGGGTGATGTAGCTAGATTGCGCTCTGCCCACTTCACCTCCAGTGCGATGCTGGTCGGCACAGGTGTCTGTTAGCCGTCATTTTGGATCTGAGATGCTTTCTTTAAGCATATCATCAGCAGTGATGCAATGGGGGCAGTTGCAGTGAAAAAAGCAGTGGCTGGCTGCACATGTATTTGAGGAAGCATGTACTTGTCTTCACCCTTCTAGTGCCGGGGGCATCACGTGTGAAGGGGAGAGCACTAATTTGTTCATCTAGCAGCCAAACCTAGAAAGAGGAAGCCCTTCACAATTCCAGGGAGACGGAAAGACAAGGATACAGACTCCACGTAAGAGTGCATTACTGAATCTTCCTCTGTGTTCCTGCTTAAAAACCCGTCCTAAATGGTTCTTTCAGCCTTAAATACTCACATTTATTTACACTAACGTTCCCTAAAGAACCACTCATTGAAAGGGTTCATCAAAGAGCTCTTTTTGCAGTTTTATTCGTGTTTGTAAGTGCTGACTTATTGATGTTTCATTATACCCTCGAAAATGTTTGTGGATTGTTACTAATTCTTGCTCGATGTGTTTGCTGTAAAATGGAAACGAGTGATTTGTGGTGTCGACTGTAGAATAACAACAAAAATGACCATGAACTTATTTAACTTTTGATTCTTTTTTTTTTTTTTTTTTTTACTCAAATAGTGAATCCACAGAAGTTGAAGCCACTGTAAGTGTAAAAAAACACATGCACATCTCTCTCTCTCTCTCTCTCTCTCTCTCTCTCTCTCTCGCTCTCTCTCTCTCTCTTCCCCCTCTCTTTCTCTCTCTCTCGGCTTCTCTCGCTCTCTCTCTTCCTCTCTCTTTCTCTCTCTCTTCTCTCGCCTCTCTCTCTCTCTCTCTCTCTCTCTCTCTCTCTCTCTCTCTCTCTCTCTCTCTCTCTCTCTCTCAATATTTATCTGTTAATATCTTCTAAACTGTCAGTAGATCTCAAAAGTAGAAAGATTTGATTCCATTCATTGGAAAAACTGAAAGACAGCAACAATTAAATACGGTTTTGTAGGACAGAAATGTGCTCTGATGCCCCAAATTACAATTGAACATATAGCAGGTGTACATTATGAACTGTGCCCATTGGACAGCTGGTAGCTTGTTGTCCAGCATCTAAATGATCAGAATCTGATCAAACCATTTTCAAAACTAAAGAACTTTAGAAGTAGTTTTTCTGTTTTTAGAAGTAGTTTTTCTTGTTTTTAGAAGTAGTTTTCTTGTTTTTAGAAGTAGATTTTTTGTTTTTAGAAGTAGAGTTTTAAATTTAAATTCCCAAAACATTAAATTCAGGAAATAAATATTATTTTACTTTGGAAATACTATTTTGCAGTCATATTTACTCTTTAAATTTATTTATTCATTTGAAACAAAATATGACGTGACCTGGTGTTCCTGTGTATCTGTCTGCAAACAAAAAATCACAGTGATTGTTTTTATTTATTTTTGCAGAACACTGCCAACGGAGCACCTCCAGACTTTTATGGAGCCATAGATTTCCAAAATGCTGTGAGTTATGATGTAATGGCTGGAAGATCATATTATATAATAAGTATCAAGTAATATGTTTGTGAAATTCTGCTGTGGTGTGTTTTTTTTCCGCCCTGAATGTGTAGAACGTGCCTCAGGTGGATGAAGAGGGATTCTGCATCCGACCAGAAGTGAATGAAAATGATATCCTTTTACAAAATCCCAGTTACAAACTGGACTGTTTAACTGGTTCATGTCATTGTCTTCAGTGCAGTGTTTTCCTTTACACGGTTCTCATTGTCTAAAACATTTTCTTTAAAGCCGTCACGATTGTGCTGATTACTAATGTATCATAATAACGAGTATAAAAACTAATCTAATAAAATGAGTTGGCTGTTGGTCTGAGAATGTTGTGTATGAAATGCAGGTCTCCTGCTGCTCTTATTGTAAGAAACAGAAGCTGGTGGACACATCAGTTTATACTACAGTACAGTTTTGGCCTTAATCTGGAAAGAAACATTGAACATTTTAGAAAAAGTTGGGCAAAATTAAATTTATTTTTGCAAATTAATTTTTTTTTTTTAATATTTAAATTATTTGCACAATTTATTTTTTAATCAGTTCTGTTTGTTTTTTTTTCATTTAGCCCATTTAAAAACTGTTTATTTACCAAAATAATCAGCAGATTACTCAGTTACCAAAATAATCAGCAGATTACTCAATTACCAAAATAATCAGCAGATTACTCAATTACCAAAATAATCAGCAGATTACTCAGTTACCAAAATAATCAGCAGATTACTCACCACCAAAATAATCATAGATATCAATTACCAAAATAATCAGCAGATTACTCAATTACCAAAATAATCAGCAGATTACTCAATTACCAAAATAATCAGCAGATTACTCAGTTACCAAAATAATCAGCAGATTACTCAATTACCAAAATAATCAGCAGATTACTCAATTACCAAAATAATCAGCAGATTACTCAATACCAAAATAATCAGCAGATTACTCACTACCAAAATAATCAGCAGATTACTCAGTTACCAAAATAATCAGCAGATTACCTCAATTAATTTCAAAATAATCAGCAGATTACTCAGTTACCAAAATAATCAGCAGATTACTCAGTTACCAAAATAATCAGCAGATTACCGTTACCAAAATAACTCAGCAGATTACTCAATTACCAAAATAATCAGCAGATTACTCAATTACCAAAATAATCAGTAGATTACTCAATTACCAAAATAACTAGCAGATTACTCAGTTACCAAAATAATCAGCAGGATACTCCAGTTACCAAAATAATCAAAGCAGATTACTCAGTTACCAAAATAATCAGCAGATTACCCACCACAAAAATAATCAGCAGATTACTCAATTACCAAAATAATCAGCAGATTACTCAATTACCAAAATAATCAGCAGATTACTTCACTACCAAAATAATCAGCAGATTACTCAATTACCAAAATAACCAGCAGATTACCAGTTACAAAAATAATCAGCAGATTACTCAGTTACCAAAATAATCAGCAGATTACTCATTCACTGAAATAATCAGCAGATTTACTCAGTTACCAAAAATAATCAGCAGATACTCAATTACCAAAATAATCAGCATGATTACTCACTGAACAAAATAATCAGCAGGATTACCTCAGTTACTTCAAAATAATCAGCAGATTACTCAGTTACCAAAATAATCAGCAGATTACTCAATTACCAAAATAATCAGCAGATTACTCAATTACCAAAATAATCAGCAGATTACTCAATTACCAAAATAATCAGCAGATTACTCAACTACCAAAATAATCAGCAGATTACTCTTTCACTACAAAATAATCATGATTACCTCAGTTACCAAAAATGACCAGATTACTCAATTACTAAATAATCAGCAGATTACTCAGTTAACAAAAATAATCAGCAGATTACCTAATTACCAAAATAATCAGCAGATTACTCAGTTACCAAAATAACTGTAGCAGATTACTCAATTACCAAAATAATCAGCAGATTACTCAATTACCAAAATAATCAGCAGATTACTCAGTTACCAAAATAATCAGCAGATTACTCAGTTACCAAAATAATCAGCAGATTACTCAGTTACCAAAATAATCAGCAGATTACTCATTCTACCAAAATAATCAGCAGATTACCAGTTACCAAAATAATCAGCAGATTACTCAGTTACCAAATAATCAGCAGATTACTCAATTAATAAAATAATCAGCAGATTACTCTACCAAAATAATCAGCAGATTACTCAATTACCAAAATAATCAGCAGATTACCTCATCACAAAATAATCAGCAGATTACTCAGTTACCAAAATAATCAGCAGATTACTCCAATTACCAAAATAATCAGCAGATTACTCAATTTACCAAAATAATCAGCAGATTACCAATTGACAAAATATAATCAGCAGATTACTCAATTACCAAAACAATCAGCAGATTACTCAGTTACCAAAATAATCAGCAGATTACTCAATTACCAAAATAATCAGCAAGATTACCTGTTACCAAAATAATCAGCAGATTACTCTCTAGTTACCAAAATAATCAGCAGATTACTCAGTTACCAAAATAATCAGCAGATTACTCAGTTACCAAAATAATCAGTATGTTTCAAAATAATGAAGTAAAATATATTTTTAAAAGATTATGTAATAAGTAGTTGGTAGTTGGTTTATTTTTTAGGACTTTTTACATGTAAAATATCAATTTTATATTGTTTATATTTGGAGATGTATTTTTAAACATCTGTTTACATATTTATCTATATTTCTGTTGTATTTATCTTTCGTTTTTTCTGAACAGTTACGGCTGCGTTTTCTTCAGTTCTGTTCAATTTTAAAAACACTCTTTCAGTTTCTTCTTGTGTTTTTCCCTAACGATTCCATCCACATGCCAAAGACAACTCCTTCTACTCATCCAGCGATCCAAGAAGAAGACGAGTGCAGGGAAGTTTCACGGAGATCAAACCGTGCAGCCAAACAACGGCACACACCAGCACAAAGCTACCATCGGAGGAGCTGAAAGCTTCCACGCAACATTACTTCTTCTCTTAACATGTAAGACACACACACACACACACACACACACACACACACACACACACACACCACACAGGATCTGGAGATGAGTGTGGTTTTATGATGTATGGAGATTCAAATTCACGCCAGTGTTTCTTTACATAATTAGACATTTGAAGACAGATGATCTTAAACACATGGTTAAATGTACTTACAAGTAAAAGCACAGAAACGAGCCTATACCAATTCATTTCAACACACACACACACACACACACACACACACACACACACACACACACACACACACACAGAGTGGTGTGCCTCCTTACTCTGTGGTTTCAGGCCCTCCTGATTGGCAATACAATGTCCAGATCTGGCCAGTCTTTTCTCTCTCTCACACTTCAGTTGGACGTTAAGCGATTAATTTGGGGCAGTACACGACTGCTCTGTTAGCACTGACCACCACGTGCTCACTATATTTCAAACATTTCAAATGTTTTCTCTGTCAAAATAGAATTTTAGACATTTAGCCCTTGGCAAATAGCCCCAAAGATAAATTACTTCATCTCATAAATGGCTGTATACTCTATTGGTTTATGCATGTTCTAGATCAGTGAGGTTGTCAAACCTCTCAATGCACGTGATATTTTTGCACTTTGTCTGAAATTTATTTGCTTTTGAAACTCTAAATGTTTTTCTGGTAATTAAAAACTACAATGTCCTGTCAGTCAAATGGAATATTTAAGATGTTTCTTTTCTTTAATTGTGATTAAACATAACGTCTTTAAACTTTTCTTAAGTCACAAAAATACTTTTCTTCATTTTATAATAGAGTTTAATGTTGTATGTAAGTATCCTTCGTTCAGAAACGTATCATTTGCTCCTCATTCTATGCAGTCCATTCACAGAAATGTCTAATCTAATCAGTGATGTCAAAAATAAATAAATAAATGAATTCAGATGTTTGCCCATCAGCCTACAGCAGTGAAACCCGTCTCCTTTGCCCTGAAGTTATAAGGTTTGCTTCAGGCTGTGTGTTTTTGAAAGAGGTATATCATACAGAATGGCAGTCTGTACCTGATTTACACACCAGTCTGAAATGCACAGAAGCAAAACCAGCAGCTTCATTTTAAACTACTGTATAAAGAGATGTTGGGAAAGATGTTGGGAAATGGCTGCATAAAATAATTTATGATGGTTTTTGATACATACACTTCCAAAAATGTCATAAATGGAAGGAGTGTGTGTCTATCACAGTAACTGTTTGTTGTAACTGAAATAACAGTCATGTTAAGACCATTTTATGCCACTGATACAAACGTAATTTCAATGCAGCTGCACCCCTTTAAAGAACAATGAACTTCCAGTTTTGAAGATATTAGGAGATCAGAATGTAAAATAAAAGTCTCAAAGAAATACAGTGAAACCACATTTAAAAACAAATATGTTGACACATTCTGGACAGGATAGAGGAGGTTTATTTGATTGTAAAATGCTGGTGACGTTCATTCTTATATAATCAAACACAAGTAAACACTAAAGGCAATGTCAGGGTCAGCAAATCTACGAAGGTCATTTGATTATATAATTATTGTAACAGAAATAAACTATTGTATTAAATAAATAAATACATGTAGGATATTTAAAGGGACATTAGGTTGGTGTGTGTATCCAGTGATAGGTTTATGCATGTTGTTAAAACATATGCTAAACACGTATGATTATTAATATTATTATATTAAAATTATTATTATTATTATTATTATTATTATTATTATTATTATTAAAAATGATTTAGGTCATGAAGGTTTTTGTGGAATCAAATCTATTGCTCTCTCCCGTACACTCGCTCTCTCTCTCTCTCTCTCTCTCACTTGTTCATTCTTACTCACTCTCTCTCTCTTTCATTCAGAGAGTGGAGGGACAGCAAGTTAATGGCTAAACCATTATATATAAATATAAAGTTCAATTAAAGTTTATATTTATTCTATTTATTCTATTCTATATTATTCAAGCCTTTTTATTTATTTCACAAGGTTGATCAGTTTGATGACTTTAAATGTAATGATTCTGAAATATGACAGTTTAATATTTGAATTCATTTATTAATTATATTGAGATGCACTTTAATACAGTTTAATACACACAGATCCTAACAGTCCAGGTTCCTTTAAAATGCTCTCAATAAACTGCTTCCCACACATTCTTCACTGCAGTCCACAGACCTCCTGTGGTGCTTAGATGTTCTTTCTTCACGTATTTCCCATCACAGTCAGAGTGTTACATTTTCAGTGCTGTTTAATTGTGTTGTCCATGACATCAGTCCTCAACTTACTACATCACCTCTCTCTCTCTCTCTCTCTCTCTCTCTCTCTCTCTCTTCTCTCTCTCTCTCTCTCTCTCTCTCTCTCTCTCTCTCTCTCTGAGTGGATAGAGCGGATGTAGGGCTGTGCGCGTGTTGTCAGCGTGCACTAGCCGGTCAGCTGGTCTTACACACCTCCTTCATGCAGTGTGTTTTTGTTATTCTGGAGGAGTGAACCCGAGGCCTTCAGGGACTGTTTTTTTTTTTTTTCCCTTATTCCTCCAGTTTCAGGTCTCTGCTCTCCTCTATGTTCTAAATGAAGCCAGTAAACACTGAGATTAAATTCTGAAATATTTACACATCTCTTAAAAAACTGCTTTCACTGTTTGTACGACTCTCTCTCTCTCTCTCACTCACTCTCTCTCTCTCTCTCTCTCTCTCTCTCTCCTCTCTCTCTCTCTCTCTCTCTCTCGCTGTCCCTCTGACTTTCCCTGGTTCTCGCTCGCCCTCTCACTGACGGATGTGTTTAACTGTTGGGAAGTTCAGACGTATAAATAGCGATGAATGCTGTCATCTGTTGTGGATTATTGAGAGAGCTTTTCTTTCCATTTTTCATTTATTTTGTTTCTCTCTCTCTCTCTTTCACCCCCCCTCTTTCTCTCCCTCTCTCTCTCTCTCCGACTGTATTTGTGTGGTGTTTGGCCTGGCAGCTGTAATTGAAGCCATTTGCCACTCCGTGCCTATGGGACCAAATCCTGGCTTTTCTGTGTGTGTGTGTGTGTGTGTGTGTGTGTGTGTGTGTGTGTGTGTGTGTGTGTGTGTGTGTGTGTGTGTGTGAGCGTGGGTGTCCATGCCTACTGCTTTATCTGTTCCTGTGGTTTAACGCTTTAGTAGTGTTTCCTGTCCCCGTTTTTAGTTGTTTTCGATTTGATGATCTAATGTTTCTCCGCACTCAGACAGAAGAGCAGGACTGTTTTTGTACACTACTGTTGGACTAAAGGACTGTCAGACTGTGTGTGTGAAATCCATTAAATTTGGACCGTACTGCAAATGTAGCTTTCAGTTATAAAGTATGAAATGAGTGTTTTAATGATACCTAATGGTAATGGACGAGTGCATTGGCAGCCTTCCTCTAGATACGTTTGTGGATCTCAAGCACAAGAGTTCCGTTTGGTTTTTAAAGGAATAGTTTGTTGAAAAATCAAAGCAACATTATTTGTCATGTCCCAGATGGATTTAATCATCCAATACATGTTTGTTATCTTGTTTCTGTAGTTTAGAGTGGGAGGTGCTTGGCTAACGTTACTAATAAACACTGGAATTAGACTGTCACCAATCTCACCTCATCTCATCTGTGTCTCAATTTTTTACTACATTTTCAGGAATCAGCCAGCAGATTCATGTTCTAGATAGAATCACAGTGGGAGTGATGAGGGGAGAGAGCGCCATCTGGCCTGCTGTGCTCTCTCAGGCTCCAGTTGCTGCATTTGTATCTTAAAATATCAGCTTTAAAGTGACCCTGATGCTCCATTGAGTTTTGGAAGGGGGAGCTGCGTCTCTGTCACTGCCAGTCCAAGCTTGGTTTTGAACCAATTAGAGTGATAACAGAAATTTGACAACAGCTAGCTGTGTGTGTGTGTGTGTGTGTGTGTGTGTGTGTGTGTGTGTGTGTGTGTGTGTGTGTGTGTGTGTGTGTGTGTGTGCGCGCTCGCGTTCATTCTCCCTGGGAGGGCTGCGTGGGGCCGAGTGAATGTGGGGACGTCGTTCTTCATGTCCTTCGTTATTTTCATAACTCCTCTCTCTCTCATTAATTAATGCCTGTTTTCATTCCCAGGTCCACATGAGGAGGAACCAGTCCAGTGAGTATTCCTCTTCTTCTTTTCTCCCTCCCTTCATCCCTCTATCACTCCTCTAAAGCATTGGCTCTGGAGAGCGCTTGCCATTTTGACTTCTCTCTTTTCGTTTGTCTTGGCCAGGCTGCGCTTCGCCGAGCCTCTCCTTCATGTTGCTCTAGCGACCCCTCCAAAGCCAACTCATCCCACGAGAAAATAAAGTCTAACCCCCTCCCCTCCCTCCCCTCCCCCGTCCTCTCAGCAACTCAGTGTTGCCTCCTTAAGTCATGAACAAGATTAATTGCTTAATTGCATGTTTGTTTTTTCTCTGTGATCATAATTTTACATTTTTTCCAGTAAATTGTGGCTTAAATGGACACAGATGCACATTTGAATGTAATGTTTACATTCCAGGAAGGTCTCATATGAAGAGCTGAGCGTTTTAACTTCCAAAAAAAGACAAAAACCTTCTCCATGCTCCATAAAATATTGTATAATAGGACCATTTGTAGTGATGGAGATATGAAAACACTTCATTCTTTGAAATTTGTGCAGTAGGCTGCAGGAGGGTAAATATTCGTTACAGTTGATAACTTACCGTGACAAGCACAGTTAACCTGTAAACCTGATGCTTAAAAGAAAAGTGGGATTTGAAAGATCTCTTTTATCTCCCAAGTATATGTCGTTGCTTTCTATAAAACATGCTGGAAAGCTTTTCACGTGAATTCAAACGACTTTGACTTCCTGCCCACCCAGAGAGGAATTACTGGTTACTTTGCTCTTCAGAGAAGATAAACTGCATATATACATTTATTTAGAAAACAACAAGGATCGATGTGGATTGATGTTGGTTCTATAAGGTTCTATCTTTGAGCCAACCAGCACTTTGAACACACATGAGGACCAATCAGATTCTGCTTCTTTGTCATGTCCCTGAACTGCTCCATGCCATGAGCAGATGGAGGAGTCGGTCCTCAGATGGAGGAGTCGGTCCTCAGATGGAGGAGTTGGAGAAGCCTTTTTCAGTACACTGTAGAACCCTAGAGCAGAAGTTTGGCCAGTCTTTTAAAAAAAAAAGGCCTAATTGGAAAAAGTTAAGTGAGTAGATGATGAACTGGCAGATGAAGTTGGCAGTGCACTGATCATCTGTGCAGCAACCCCTGAACTATACCCTCCATGGACGAATCAGAAGAAATCCTTTGGTATTAGAATTCCTTAATTCCACAAATCAGTTGATCTCTTTTGAACTAGTCTCGAGAAGAACCTAAATCTTGAAACCAGCAGCAGCTCTGCTGATTTCACTTAATGTAGCACTGATTTAACCAAACCAGGTGCTGAATATTGACTATAAGACTGTGGTTTGGAAATGGTAAAATGAGCACTCTGACACTGACATGCACAAAATATTAATAAACATTTTCTTCCCATTAAACAGCGTTTTAAATGTAGAATAAATATTGAAGGAGTTCTCGGGTTCTGTACATAATACATAATGGACTTCAACAATTTTAACTCGCCTTACATTTACCCAGGGATGACAGGACTACACACACAATCTTCTTTAGACTTAAGGAAAGGTGAGTATAAGCTTAGGGAGGTTAGGCGTCATAGACATGTTGTCTTCTAGGTTTGGGGGAAAAGGGGCTTTTCTGCGTTCATTAATTGTGAGCTTACTGCTGGTGTTTCTGCTGTGGCTGTTTAACCCAATCTATTAAGAGTGTGAAACGGTGACGTTTGATTTACTTACATTTATTTAAAACTGGACTCAAATACACACTCATGGCTGTTTGCCTACACCAGTGACTGTATATTAAATATACAGTCATTGGTCCATGCAGGGGGTATACAGTTTAGGGTGGACAAAGGTTTCCAGGGGTTGACCAGTAAAGGAATTGCTTGGCTGAATATGCCATTATGGCTGTCAATGAATAGAATCTAGTAGTGTAATTGGTAATTCCTGTGTTGTTGATTTCATTAATTGAGAGTAAAGTCAGTAACCGTTACCTTGTGAATTAACTCAAATTAATGCAGCACATACAGGGGTTGGACAATGAAACTGAAACACCTGGTTTTAAACCACAATAATGTATTAGTATGGTGTACTAGGGCATCCTTTTGCGGCCAATACAGCGTCAATTCGTCTTGTGAAGGACATTTTTTGGATACAATTCGGGTTAACACCCCAACATCCCTTTCAGACAGCTTCCTCTTGCGTCCACGGTTAATCCTGTTAGATGTGGTTGGTCCTTCTTGGTGGTGCTGACGTTACCCTGGATACTGTGGCTCTTGATACATCACAAAGACTTGCTCTCTTGGTCACAGATGTACCAGCAAGACGTGCACCAACCATTTGTCCTCTTTTGAACTCTGGTATGTCCCCCATAATGTTGTGTGCATTGCAATATTTTGAGCAAAACTGTGCTCTTACCTGCTAATTGAACCTTCACACTCTGCTCTTACTGGTGCACTTAATGAAGATTGGCCACCAGGCTGCTCCAATTTAGCCATGAAACCTCCCACACTACAATAACAGGTGTTTCAGTGTCATTGTCGAACCCCTGTATGTTTGAAGTGAAATGTAGTAAACATATCCAATATTTCTCTTCTGTAGTATGATTGCTATTCCTGTGCATGAATTTATAAGGGATTTTATCACAAAGAATCAAATATTACTTAATTGCAATAAAGTTTTGAAATAAGTAAGTAATTTAAGTAATAAAATAAAGTTCAAATAGGTTTGTAGGGTTTTTTACTGATATTAACTCAATTGCCTGCCTTTAAGATGTGTTTGCAAGAAATACATGTTTGCAACAAATAAACATAATAATTTGTCTAAAGTAAATAAACCCATGTGTGTGAACCTTAATGTTTTTTCGGATACTCTGTGATTGCTGTTTAATTAAGACACTAAAGCTTTAAGTATCGGGTGGTTTTCTTCAGTAAATAAAGCTGTTGTGCTTCACAGATACTGCTTTTCCTCTTAATAGGAACAAATTTATAGTTGGTGTCTTTCTTGCTTTTGGTCTAAACTGGGTGTAAAGGAATCAAATGAAGGACCTGTTTAAATGCTTCTGCTTACTTAAGTTCAGTTTCTCTCTCAGGTGATGAGCTGGGGAGGTCCAGGACACAGCAGCCATCATATAATGAGTAAGTCCAGGTCTTTTTAACTCAGTAAACCCCGTATAAATGTCCATAATTTAGTTCTTCACTCTCATAACTACATCACTGCCATAATTGGCATCAATTTCAGAAACCATAAAACAGCCTAAATATAGTAAATATTATATATTATACCGTTATACTAAATAAGAAGTCATAATGGTTTGCACATTATTACTAATAACTGAATAATAAAACTAAGATTGAACTGAAAAATACATTTTATAGACTTTAAGTCTCCCAAGATGGAAAAGGGGCAGAGTCTTAACAAATGGATCATTCCATTAAAGAACTAAGAAATGCCGTACAAGCTTAAAAAACGTTATTCTCTTTAAATGTCATGTTTTTATATTTTTTACATGCAGAGGCTTGTCGACTCATCCATCTTCTGTCTAGATGTTGTGACATTGCTGTACAGATTAAGCCACATTAGCATTAGCGAGGTCAGGTACTGAGTGTTAGAGGATTAGCTGCCACTCCAGCTCATCCATAAAGTATTGGTTGGTTTTCCAGAGAATACAGTTCTCCTCCTCCATAGTCCTGTGCTGGGTTGGGGGTTGGTTTGTACGCCTGTCTGATGTCTGATGCTTCACGTTGGTGAAGTGAATCTAAGCTGCATCAGAGCTTTTCTAATGCAACTGCACAAAAAAGGTTTTGTTACTGATGTTATTTTTGAACATGTGTAAGGTCACACAGCCTCGCCTAAGAAGCTTCTGTGCAGTATTAACTTGTAGTAACTAACTTCTACCATTTCTTCTACTAGTAGACTGGCCAACAGTGACCTGCTGTCTTTGGATCCATTTGGTCCCAGTGTTGGTAGCTCGGCCTCCTCTGGATTATCTTCCGCTGGTAAGACCCCTCAGTGGTGTACTTCACTTTCTAACGTGAACGATCAGGTTCAGCCTCCGCCTTGGCAACCAAGCAATCCAGGAATGCAAAGACGTGTAACTGCAGTGACTAACAGTTAACACACCCACGAAGATAAACAAGCTTTTGACATCGTTTAATATCAGTTAATATCAGCTATCTGCAGCCGCACTGAGGTCACTTAAAGCAGTTATCTAATGCCTCAATGAGTTTCATACCTTTTATGCTTTTTCATGAATTATGAACATATAGTTCTAAATATCACCATGACTATAACTGCACCCGTGTGCCCTAATCCTAATTCCCTAATTTTAGAACATTTAAATAATAGAACGTTTTTCCCCAATTAAAAAATGTCCTCAAACGGTCCCCATAAAGAGACTCCACACATGCACTTACTGTACATATAGATTCGTTCTCATTCACTCCCCTCCTCCACCCCTCAGCCTGTGCCAGGCTTGTCTTAGTACTGACCTTATCCATTATTGATGCTGTGTACAGGCTGGTGAAAGTGTCTGGGTTTTTCCTGTCCACAACAGTCGCCTCTAGAGAGCTTGCTCAGGCTGCTGTTGTCACGGAAACCCCTACACCCCGCACCGTCTCCACATGCTGATTTTTCTCAATGTACTTTTCACAGTGCATTGGTCACTGGGTTACACTCGGCCTGTGTTATTTGAATATTTATTTCTTATGTTATATTTTCTTTTGTTTTGGATTCTTAACCATTTTTATTTCCATTTTCGTTTCTGTTTCTGTGAAGTAACGTTGAAGAGTTCCTTCAGAATTGAAAGTCGTAGTTCAGGACAGAATTTGCTCTGAGATTGGGTCAGTGCACCATTCCTGTTCTATTGTCCTCTCTTCTGTTACTCTTTTTTTTTTTTTCCCTCAAATGCTCCTCATGTGAAAGGCCTGAATACTCTTAGCTATTGACTTTGAATGTTGAAAGGACCTACAGCTCCTCCTTCTGGGAATTTTGCATTAGATGTACATTCAGTGTGCATCTGTCAGGTTAGGTCATTTGTAAAGTACGTCCATAACCACTTATTGGACACGTGTATGTGCACTGTTATGCCTGCATCCCTAAAAGAATCAGAAGAAGTGAATTTCTCTGAACCCACAGATGCTGAGGGATGTAATGCTGGCAATATTACGTAACATAACATTAAATACACGTTTATGTCGGAACGTCCCCTTGTATTAGGCCTATGATGATCTATATATAGATATATTCAGAAGGCACTGTTTATAAGTTATAGTGCATTGCATTCTCACGCACAGTCTGTCCAGCCCGGTCGCTAAGCGAGAGCTGAGCTGTCTGTCAAACTTGTGTCCTTAGCTGCAAGGGCCAATCATAATCCACAGTTAATTGGCACCTCTGGAGGTCAGAGGGTGGGGCTTGGGGACCCCGTGTCACAGACGTTGTCAAACATGATCTTGTTCATGTGTACTGGCCCAGCACTGCAAGCGAAAAGAGCAGCGATGTGAATGGAGAAGAGAGGGAAAGGGTTAGTGTGATGGAGATACTGGACAATTTCTTTATTTCTACTTTTACTTTTTTGAATCTTAAACTACGAGTCGCTTTGTGTGAGTGTGTTCACAATAGAAGAGAAGACTGTAGGTTATATACTGCCAATACTGTATAATGGAATCAGCACTGTGTGTCACAGTCCCCTATACATTGCAGAATGGGAGGAGCTAATGATAGAAGGGTGTTCACATGTGTTCCATGTCTTTGTCTATCCTTTGTCTATAGAATCTAGGCGCCGCTGTATTGTATAAAATGTAATTGTGTTTTGTGATTGTTACACAGATTAGATAATGCTTATTGTTATCGTTCGCACCATTTCATTGGTCAACATCGAGTGACCAGTTATTGTGCTTGTCCACTTTTTCTCTGCGGTCCTCTTTTTGGCATCTATAAACAAGACTAAACACATTATTGGTCTAATTTTAGAGCCTTTTTTGAGTGACTGACTATAGCTTTAATGACACCTTCTCACTGCCATGATTGGATTAAATATATTTGCATCAACTATTGTTAAAACGGCCTCCCAGAAAGAGAGAACGAGCAGGGGATTGTTTACACATAGCGATTGACCTGAATGCAAATAATATATATATAAACACAAATTAAAATGTGCTTGTTTGTTTCAATCTGGAGGAGCAGCCGTGACCTGGTGGTTTGGAACCAGCCTTGTGACTGGATGGTTGCCGGTTTGATTCCCTGAACTGGCAGGACATGACTGATGTGCCCTTGAGCAAGGCACTTAACTCCCTAACTGCTCCCCGCGTGCCGTGCCGATATGGCTGCCAACCACTCCGGGCACGTGTGTTCACTGCCCCTAGTGTTGACTTCAACGTAAAGGACATATTTCCCTGTTTGCCCAGTGGATCTAAATGCCCGTTTTTGTATTATCGTCACACGGCCAAAGTTTAGGCATCAAAACATATTTTACTACATGTTTATTTTTGGCTGTTTCCTTTTCTTTGCTCCTTGTTTGCTCCTTATTCCCTTTTGTGCCCATCAGACCTGGCTTCTGTCTTCCTTTCACCCTTCTCTTCATCTCCCTCTCTCACGAACGATGAGGTCCCTGAGGACCCAGGTAATAATAGTGCACTCTGCATGTGCTTTTATATTGATTTGAGTAAAACCAGTAAACTTTTATAATAAAAAAAGGCTTGAGCACTAACTGTCCAGCAGTGAGCTGATTTCTGCTACATGTAACTGCAGAGGAGATTATCAATCTTCCTTTCTCCGTCGTCCTCCCAGTTTCTCCTTAAAGACGGGGTCTTGTGTCGTTCGGAGTGTGTGACTTGAGTGTGTGCATGCTTTCCGTTTTAAGCACTCTGGGGGGATAAGCACTCAGCTGTACTCAACTGAATCTAATGCCATTACATGTCGTGTAGGACCTTTTTAAAAAGTTACGACATTTGGAGTCTTCAGTGCTAAAGTATGCCATGCAGTTGCTGCCTTTTAGCTCAGACGCTCGGTGGCTGCCACAGCTGCTCTGTGACAGACTCTGCCTTAAATAAAACACTATACACTCTAAACGGCACATGATGAGTTCATGATGATGGCCTCACTTTTCACTTTTGTAATTGGAAGTGAAGTCTTCAAATTTATTTTTGAGTTAATAAACTTCATTCTTATGGCGTCGTACCTAAATTCTGGGCATAATTCATAATTCATTCAAATCTATGGACAAAAGTTTTGAGACACCTGCTCATTTACTGTTTCTTTTGTAATCAAGGCTTTTAGAGTTGCTGTGAGGATTTGGTGATGAGCATTAGTGAGCTCAGCCCCATGTTCCCAACTCAATCCCTTTATTATACCCCTCTACCCGGTACGTGGCATTAAGCATGGTGCCAATGTTTATCTAAGGCAGAGAGTTCTATTCTATTGTCTGCCGTGTGTGTGTGTGGGGGTGAGGAAAGCTATTGGGATCTTTAGAAGTGTTTAGAAGAACGTACTTGGTTGACTTAACATACTTTTTTGAATTAATTTTTTTATTTACTTTTGGTTATTTTTTTAATTTTTGTTATTTTATGCAGCCATTGTAACACATTTTTGAAAGTGCAATGTGTCTTCTATGTAGTTGCTTCTATTGACGTGCAATGTTCATTAATACTTAATAATAACACAGTAATAATTAATAATGAATTAATAATTTAATGCAGGGCACCAATGACTTAATAAATGTGTTTATAAAGTAGTAGGTAACACTTTACCGGCAGGCAGCATTTGTAAGGCTACATAACACCCACATGTATTTGCATTAACTGACAGAAACCTCTGCAGACATTTAGAAAGGCTTAGTCCAGTGTCGGGGTCAGAAAGGCTGCCTTTGTCAGTGTCGCGACCACAGAACGTGTTGTGACAACTGTGAACAAATAGGTTTATATTGAAATAGGTTTGCTATATAGGTTTCTATAGGTAGGTGCCATGTGTCCTTATGAATGCTGCCCTGTTTATGATCTATATCGAGGGTATAGGTATGTAAACCTGTTTCTGAAGTGCACAGTTTGCTGATTTCACCGCTCTAACAGACCTACCAACCCTGGCAATTAACACATGAGATGAATCAGGTGTGCATGAGCAGGAAAAGCATTAAACTGTCCAGGACTTTGGCTCTCCAGGACGGATTGCATACCCCGATCTGTATTCCACTGTTGTATAAGCCATTTTTCCAGTGTATTTATCACATGATTTTAATCCATCTAGAATATTGTATTCAGTCGTGGTTGAATTTTTGGATTTTATTAACCTTGTATTGAATTGGTTCCATTGTAATTGTATAATTTCATCCTTCCAGAATGTACACTGTACTCCTTTTGAAGCCCTATATGCATTTACTATTCTGCGATGCTCTGTTTTTTTCGGCACCCCCTGCAGCAGCAGTGTGTCAGCAGGAGCTTTCATCTCTGCCAGCTGACCATCCAGAAGGGACCGAGGCTTTTGTTGCCCCCTTACCTTCCAAACCTCCCGCTCCGTCCTCAAGCTCACCTCCATTCCCTCCCCTCCCCTCTCCCCCCTCCACCTCGCCCTGGGATGTCCCAGATGAACCTTTCACTCCTCTTTCCCTGGCCCCACCCCAAGCCATCAACATCCCTCCAACCCTTCCTGCCAGCCTAGAGCACTTCACTTCCCACAAGCCCCCTCTCAGTGCTCCTGCTACTGGCACAGACATGCTGTCTTCCTGGACTCAGAGCCAATGGGTGGCATTTAATGACGACTTCATGCCTTTCCGGGGGCCGTCTCGTTTACCTCCGAGGCCACAGTCTGTCCCCGTGCCCCAGCAGGCCAAGCTGTTGTTCAGCATGGTCACAGATCCCTTCAGCGCCCTGTGTCGAAAGGAGGACCACGTCACCCCAGCATCAGCTGGCCACTTACAGGATGGTAATGCTGATATGGAGCATAACTTTGGTCTCCAAGCATCATGCTTTGCATGAGAGTGTGAAACATTTAACCTGTATTCACTAAACTGAGCAGTTTTGGTTCTTTTATTTTTGGCTGCTGATTTTTCTGTTTTTTTTGTTGTTCTTTTTTTTTTTATTTGTATTTTTTGTATTATTTGTTCAAAAATGATTTGTCATTTCTTCACTGTCACCGTTAATACAGTTCAGGTTTTAAAAAGGTCAGTTTGGTTCAGTGACAATAGATTTTAAATTGTTTAAAGCACAACTGGTTTGTATCTTCACTTCTATAAACATGAAAAATCTTGTTTCATGTCCTAAATGAAAACTTTATAGGCAAAATAAATCATTTGCACTACCATTAATGTAATTTTAATCATAATGCACTATTCACAAGTTGGAAATGACAACCAGAAGTTTTTAAATTGTACATTTTAAAAAGATTTTTTGAAAAAGCAGTCTATAAGCATATCTCCAAATTTGCTTTGACTGATTTCACGGAGGTAAAGGTTTAGGCGTGCAGCAGCCTATTTTAAGTTTGTTTTATTATTACAGTTTTCTATTTTGATAACCAATTATGTTTACATTACGTTTTCTTTTCTTTTGCTTTGCCTTCTTTTTGCACATTTTATTGTTCCTTTCTTTTTTACAGTGAATGTAACACCGGTTATTTTGCTTGTTTGTGGGTAAACCGTGTTTGTGCAGATGGTTAGCTGTGTTTCTGGAACTGCCCTGAGGCATGGTGACCTGTGTCATACGACGTTTACAAAGTCACGACAGTTTGCCTGTTTCAGTGTCACTGGCCGAGACTAGTGTTCAGTGTCTACTTTGTCACTGATTTCCTGCACCAACCACAAGTTGTCCTAATGTGAATACATTGTGTCCCGCAGTTCCAGCCCCTAACAGACCCACAACCCCTCTCGGTTCTGGAACCATAGTGCCTCCCCCTCGACCCTCATCACGACCCAAACTGCCTGCAGGCAAACTGACTGGCATCAACGAGATTGTGAGTACTCAAATAGTTCCATTTAACCAAGTCCTCTGTTTTAATATTGTCTTTTAGATCAGGTTTGGAGACAGACACGTCGCAGAGACTGCAGCTGATGGCTGATGTCTGCAGACCTAATGCAACTGTGCTAGAAGAGACAACTTTATAGAAATCAAAGATGGTTGTTCATTTTTCTTTTGTTTTTCTTTCCAAAGGGCCGACCGTTTAGCCCTTCGAAGGTGACCAACTCCAGTCCTCCTCCAACTACTGCTCCTCTGGCACGAGCTGAAAGCTCCTCCTCCTTGAGCTCCAACACCTCCCTAAGTGCCAGCAACACACCTACAGTTGGTGAGGCGCACACAGACACAGTCGTCAACACTCATAACAGCATGTATATTTCTAGCGAATCTCGTGTTGGGAGTCTAGAATGTGATTGTATGTACCATCTATCAGCACCAATTTCCATGCATCATTGATGAAGATCATCCATGTTCTTCCCACAAGTGCATTCATTCATATCTATTGTTAGGTTAGACATGCTTTACAGAATGTTGTCGAAAATACCATCCAACCAAAATGTGGAATTATTTTGTAGCTCAGTTTTGACCCAGTACATTTATTGTATTGGACAAATAAAGGAGGGAATATTTTGTTTCCAGTTAAAAAAAAAAAAAGAATTCATCACAGGTTTAGAACCTTGGAGGATGATTCACTCGTTAATGTTTGCAGTAAGGCAGGATGAGACACTCAATCCTAACTCATCACATACTGTACTGTGGAAGACTCAGAGACATCCTTCATGTATTAGATGTCCTGTAAAGCAGCCACTGGAGAAGGTTAGTGATGTTTCAGGAGATATTTCTGTAGAGCTTAGATTCCCAAAAAAAGACCCGTAGAGCATCAAAAACTGCCCTCCATCTGAAAAACACCTATTAAAGCTCCAATTTCAAAAGCTCCAAAGTCCACACTGTGATAATGAAAGGATGGGAGCTGATTACGAAGCTCCTACTAAAGCAGGCAAGAAGAGCATTTTGAAATCCATTTGCTGAAACTGCTGGTGTTGTCAGAACAAGGGACTGACCACCACAGCGTCCACACCTGAACATTAGTGTGGATGTCTTTGATGGTGACGAGAAGAAAATGCTCCAGATCCTAAGATGCGGAATCTCCCTGCAGATTTCTGCAGAAACACTGAGAGTGAGTGTCCTGAAAAGAACGAAAGCTGCATTAAATGGAAGGTAATAGTGGACTCGTCAAACACTTTGGGACGTCTGATTTGATTTAGGCGTTGAGACGTCTGTGTTAGGGTCTTAATTATGGCTGTTTTGACTTTAACTCTGGGCTTCACCAAAAACCTTATTAGATTTATTATCAAACTCTACATTTAGTGTGTTGCCAAAACCACTGGTTGGAAGGTATTTTTGTGGTTGTTCATTTCTGCTGTAAATGTTTTCATCACCCTTTCAAACCATTCTCACTCTTCATCTGTGGGTTGTGGTATTGCTCCCATCCCCCATTTGTGGATTTCACCCTTTGGTTGGGCTGTAAGAGGACGATGTGTTTGTGGGGAAACTGCCCACCTTTGAGAAGAGGTGTGAGACTCCAGCAGGTAACGTACATGACACAGGACCGATCCCTTGCCCTGGAGGTGTTCTTAACCTACTAACTGCCTCCCCTGATTGGTCTCACAGTTCATGTGACCTGAGTTGGGAGGTTTCTGCATTGTCTCGTTCACTAAACCCTGACTCGTTTCAGATAACCTGCTTGCTTCTTAAAAGTCCTTCTTGGTTCCTAGCATGATTGTAACCTCTTCTCCATTTTGTATCATATTAAAATGAACATGTGGAATGCAGTTAAGTGTGTAGATATGCGAGAGTGCAGTGTATGACCTGTAGTATTGTGAGCAATCTAATTGATTTCTTGGTCACATATATCTTAATATATGACATAATTCAGCACAATATCCACAGGAACACTGTAAATGATGGACTGGTCAGGATTGGTGGCATATCAGATGTGCAGCTGTATTATGATTCAATTATGAATCATGTAAATAGAATTCTTTATTTAATTATAAACATATTTTTTAGGATGCATTATCCAGTCATGTACAAAGGTTTTGGGACTGTTCATTTGAGGTTTTGTTGATTTTCCAAGTAAGAATGTGAACAATTCTTCTGCATATTGTTTGCACAATTACTGTTTATTTGCTTAATGAAACATAACATAAAAGGTAGAAAGTGGCATTTCTCCGAATTTCGCCAATAAATTGAAATTTGGGAAACATTTCCTGTTTTGGCAACAATTTTCCACCTAGAACATGAACAAGCCTTAAACAGGGGTCTCAAAACATTTGCATGTGGCTGTAAAGGAATGTTTCTACGTACAGCTGGGAATGACATGAAGCTTCTTAATGTGTTGTAGGTGTTTATCAGAAACGTCTCATTGCTGTTTTGCTGTCTTTTGTAAAAATGTCCTCATGTTCAGTTTATGTTTCACTTTTTCTCAATAATGTTCATAGGGACATCTCGTGGGCCCAGTCCAGTGACTTTAGCTTCCCAGGATGCATTGCCCATAGCTGTGGCATTCACAGAGTCGGTTAATGCCTACTTCAAAGGAGCCGATCCTAGCAAGTGAGTTTCGCATGACCTTCCCTGGAAGGTGGACAAATTGCAGTAGGCTAGCTCAACATGTGAACGGACCTAATCAGTGCAAACACCCCTTGACACAGATTTTGAGTTATCTATAAGTATCCGAGCACTTTATATAAGTGGATTTCTGCAGCATGTATGTTCTTCCACTCCATGATCTGCAAACGCCATGTACAGGGAGTGCAGTGATGTAATGTCCCATTAATATTACTATTAGATATTAGATCAACTGTTTGCAAAAGGTTATAACATTAAATAGTTGTAGATATGCTGCTGGATGCATGTTCTAGCCCACTATCCCATCACCAACGCTGTAAGACAACAGTCAATCAGTTTCTCTTCATGTGAAATGGGGCACTGAATGCACTCTGAGTGCGTCCCACCAATTTATATTGTATCCATTGAATTTTGCAGACAATTTTAAAATTGGAAATGGGGCTTAAGTGGTGCAGGATGGCAGGATTGAAAAGTAAAGTTGTGTATTCTGATCTGATTCAGAACAATCTGACCACCAAAAGCCCCCATTCAGTGGTGGCTCTGCGGCCAGAGCAGTTCAGTGTTAAATACATAGAGGAGGACAGAACTGATAACCAAACAAATCACACCGGAAAAAGGCCACGTAAGGACTGTGCAGCTTAAAACGGTGTTCAACCTGTGTTCTTCTGTAAAATGACAACATTCTTCTAAACCATGTTTTAGTTTGTGTGTGGTGGTGTGTGCCCAATGCGCATGGTACTGTCCATGGCGCTCGCTCTACCATTTATGAACCACATTTGTACCATATTTGTGATAAGAATGCTTTCACAACTACTATTAAGTCTTAATTTTGTGTGTGTGTGTGTGTGTGTGTGTGTGTGTGTGTGTGTGTGTGTGTGTGTGTGTGTGTATAGATGTATAGTGAAGATCACAGGAGATATGACGCTGTCCTTCCCCAGTGGCATCATTAAGATCTTCACGTCCAGTCCTTCCCCTTCAGTGCTCAGTTTCAAACTGAGAAACACCAGCAAACTGGAACAGATCTTACCAAACCAGCATCTATTACACAGGTATGTAGGTGTGTGTGTGTGATAATATTCAGTTTAATGGTCCCATCAGAAAGGTGAAAGGAAAGCCACGTTACTTGGTCTAAAATTGGTTTCATTTTCATAATTTCAATTTCATTCTTCAGTGCTATTTTGTTGATAAAACTCATAAATGCTCTGAGGATCCATCCATCACTGCCATCTCTGCCATCCAAACACTATATTCCATAATAGAGCAAGTAGAACACAAATGCTTGTCAAATGCATCTGCACAAAATACTCTTAAGTTGCTGAAGTAAAATTTGAAAAATATTTGGAAATAAAAACCCTATAATTGGCATGTGCACATGTTTTCACTCCTTTGCTATGAAGCCCCTAAATAGTTTTGGTGCCAAAATTTACTTTCAGAAGTCACACGCTTAGTGAAAGGAACTCAAACGGCACTTCTGAAAGGCCCCAGAGGCTGCAACACCATAATGCAAAAAGCAACCAACCAACACCATGAAGACCAGGGAGATCTCCAAACAAGTCCGGGAACAAAATCTCTGATTATCCCCTGGAGCACCATCAACTCAATTATCATCAAATGGAAATAATATGGTACCACAACAAAGCCGAGAGAGGCTCTCAGACCAGGCAAGGAGGGCAGTTATCAGAGAGACAGCACAGGGACCAAAGGTAACCCTGAAGGAGCTGCAGAGACTGGAGTATCTGTCCATACGACCACAATAAGCTGTACACTCCATAGAATTGGGTTTTTTGGAAGAGTGGCAAGAAAAAAAGACAAAAATAGGAAAACTAATTTTGAGTTCTCCCAACTGAATGGAGCAAGGTGCTCTGGACAGATGAGACCAAAATTAAACATGTCGGCCACCAAGGAAAATCAACACATCTAGTTACCCCAAGATCATCATCCCCACAGTGAAACATAGTGTTGGCAGCATTTCCAGCAGCAGGGACTGGGATACTGGTCTGAGTCAGTATGAAGATGGATGGTGATAAACACAGGGATATTCTCGAAACCTGTTTCAGTCTGTCAGTGATTTGAGCCTCATCATAGGATTTTAGGATCATTTCTTTGTGTGTGGGTGGATTTCATGCATTTCGATCAATTAAGGGAATATTTTTAGTTATGTCTGAAAATGTCTCCTTTTAATTGGTCAAAAGCAATGCTTAAGCAATGTGATGGAAAGCGTGGCTATGGATGTTAAAGGAATTGAGTGGATTGACAAAAGTAAATAGGACCACTGATTATGGCAGAACTAATAACATGGGACGTTTAAAGAGTGATTGATTGAATAAAATCGATCTTAATATAAGCCATATGTGAGTTTGTGTGAGGTTTTATGGATCATATATTTGACATTCAATAGTGTGCAATTCATTGTGTGTGTGTGTGTGTGTGTGTGTGTGGGTGTGTGCGAGCGCATGCCTGCATGTGCGTGCATGCGTGAACAGAAAAATCGTAGCCTTGTGAGTTGGTCACAATCATATTGTTAAATGTAGGTCACAAAATTTTAATCACGTAACAGTGGATTACAGTTGAATTCCTTTCCCTCAGATGGAGCTTTTTCCCTCTCTTGTCTGAGTTCTGTCCAGCAGCTAATGTGGTCCAGACATGGACTGTTTGAATCAGGAATGAAATTATAATTGAATATACTTTAATAGGCAGGCGTCTGGAGGAGGGGTCAGTTGTTTTGTACGGCTGCAGTAAAACACAAGCCAACAGCAGCCATGAATTATTGAGCGTGTACGCCTGTGTGTGTGTCTCGTACAGCGACTCCTCCCAGAGCGACACTGACACCAGGGACTTCTGGCTGAACATGCCGGCACTGACAGCGTATCTCAGGAAAAGCTCAGAGCAGAACCCTGCGTCCTCCTACTACAATGTGGACATCCTCAAATATCAGGTGTGTATTGTAGTTCATTGTAGTTTGTGATGGGCTGTAATCGTCAGTGATAGGCTACATTGTAGTAGGCCTGGACCCATGTGTATATTTACTGATACAGATGATAAGAATTCTTAATATGAGACGATATGATTTGAAACGATCGGAGGTTAAACAGATCAGCTTTACTGACTGATATGATTAATATGACTGATATGATATCAGCTGTGAACGGCCGAAACTCACACACACAAAATAATATACATATTGTGAAGCAGGAACTGGATCTACACAGCATTCCTAATAGTTTTGTGATGGTAAATATGAAGTTTGGCTGCATTGTTATTTTTTTTAAACAATACTCATATTTTATTGGTTAAAGTTCATTAGTTTGTTGCAGAAGGCAAAGTTTCAGCTTAGTGGTTTAATTTCTTTCATATTTTTCATCTGTTCTCTTCACTCTTATGTGTTGTGTGTAAATGTTTTGCATTGTAACAGGTTTATTTGAGGGAAACAACAACACAAGTTTGGATGCATTTTTAATGGTTTATTAGTTCAGTATTGCATAGCAGGAATCACAGCATTCTTACTGAATCAGTTAAAAAACATCTGTCATATTTCCAATCAGTTCTCTTTACAGCTACATTCGATGGTCGTATTAGTTTGTGGCATCATCGTGAAGGATGTGCATGAATTATTGATTGTTCATTAAAGTTGAACCATTGTGGAATACATTTTAACTGTAAGTCCCACCCTTCAACAAAAATAACCAATCAGCTTGCTGCTTACACCACAAAAATAATGTGACTCCCAGGCAGATGGTGTCAAATTAAAAGACTCTATTAAACAGATAACAGTAACACAAACATTATTTTAATCGAATATAATATTAAATAACTTCTGGAATCTGGAAAGTATGGAAAAACCAATTAAGAGAAATTGGATTTGATGTATTGCTGTTGCTTTGAACATCTTTGGTTTAATTTTTTATATCTTTAATATTGTTTAAAACAAGTAATTTTGAATACATTTTTCACATTTTTTTGTTTATTGTTAGTTTTGAAATGCATAAAAGAACACATAGCTCCTAATTACCTAAGAGGTATTTGACAGTTGATTGATTTATAATCAGAAAAATTGATTGTTTCAGTGGTTATTAGACTCTCAAAATAATCATTTGTTGCAGCCCTATTTATCAATTCAGCCTAGGCAGTGATATTTGGTTCGGCTTTCCCTGAATCCTCTACTCATTCAAGAAAGCAGGGTTTTGTAACTTTTCCTTGTTGTGAAAGTTACATTTGCTCCATTTATCCGTGATCACTTCTGATATTTGGCCTTTGTTGCTCAGGTGTGCTCAAATGGAATTCAGTCGACGCCGCTGAACCTGGCAGTGTACTGGAAGTGTGGGCCCAGCACTACTGACCTGCGTGTGGACTACCGCTACAATCCTGAGGCCATGCATCCGCCCGGGCCTCTTTCCAGTGTGCAGGTCCTAGTGCCGGTCAATGGCGGTGTCACCAACATGCAGTCACTGCCAGCTGCCATCTGGTGAGTTGGAGAAAGACAGTAGTTTGTCACGTGTTGCACATTTTATTTTTAGTCTTGCACTGTCTGCAGAGGTTTGAATGGCTTTATTTTTGTTACCAGGAATGCAGACCAGAATAAATCATTATGGAAGCTGAATGATATCTCTGAAAAGTCTGAAAATGAAGGTATGAAAATACAAACGTTACTAATAAAATCATTGTGATTTCCAGTTTTTCTTTAAAACACCTTTTCAGCATATTTTTTGGGCCATTGCCCACTGAGCCCCTGGAAACAGCACTGGAAAATGGTTCTAATAGGATGTCGTTGTGTGTTTGCCAGGTTCTGGTTCTCTGAGGGCAAAGTTTGAGCTATCGGATGGCCCCTCGATCCCAGCCACACTGGCTGTCCAGTTCTTTAATGACGGCAGCACTCTCTCTGGGGTGGACATGGATCTTGTTGGCCCTGGTTATCGACTCTCGCTCAATAAGAAGAGATTTGCCAGCGGTAAGACCTTTGACCTTAGTAGGCAGGTGCAACTAACACTCACCGGACATTTTATCAGAAACACCAACAATATAACAGTTACTGATGCAGCTCATCTTTTGCTGAACTATTTATCAGCCCCCTCCAAACCCCATCCATCAATTATAAGGGACAACCATGACTGCCACATACTGTTTGAGTGATGGACAGTTCTCAGCACAGCAGTGATACTGACATGTTCTGCTGGGGCTTTTGCACACTACACCATCACTACTGGGTTCAGAATAGCAGCCAGCAGTGGTCCCGTGGTCCCACAGTGACAAAGGGGTTTCAGTGTTGCCACACAAACTGCTACATTAAAAATGGTGGCTGTTTCTGAAAAAGCTGCCAATAAATGTATATTATAAATATAACCCCCATGAAACACAAAAAGAGTGCTAATAATGTACAGAGTTAGCAGTTTATTAGTTACACCTGCCTGATATCTACACTTACTGACCATTTTATCAGAAATATCATAAAGTAGATGTTCATTTACTGATCTGATCTATTTCTGCCCAAATTGCTGATATGCAAAAATATTGTATTTCCATTTTTTTCATTCTTTTTTCATTCTTTTTTCATTCTTTTCAACTTTTTGCCATAATGTGAAACTGATTCTTCTTTATGTTGTGTCAAAATATATGATGAATCGACCAATAGAAATGCTCCAAAATTACTTGGAATAAAATCTTCTGTACTTTGACTTTTTGATTTTGTATTTCTTGTGTAAAGTTGCAGTTTTTGACTTTCTTACTACAATAATTTAATGTAAATAAAACTGTATGTTACTGTTTGTCATTTTAGTCGTGGCACAATGAAAACATGGCGAAACATATCTTTGTGTGTGTGTTACAGGGCGTTATATGGCAGACTGCTGAGATGTCAAACCAGGTGCACAATCTGCTCTGATTGTTGGAATTTTGAAGGTTTTATTGTCTTTGTTTTATTCCATCTTCCCCACTGATGATGGAGGATAATGGGGAATGATCAAAAGGGCTGTCAGCCCTTCAGTTCTCAGCTTTCTGAATAATCTTTCCACCAGTAAAATGCACCTTTTTGGGGGGAAGAATTTTTTTTTTTTTTTTTTTTTTTTTTTTTTTTTTTACTACAGTTACATAGCACTGAGTATCAAACACTGTTTAAGATTAATAATAAAACTCCCCCACCCACAAAAAGAAGAAAATATTAAAAAACAAAGATGGAATGTCTGAATATTGATGAATAGAATGAAAGTAATTGTTAATCTTGGATACTTTTTTTTTATCTTTTCAGACTTTTATAAAGTCAGAACTGTAGTGTTTTTTGATATGTATAGTTAATTTGTAATATGAATTATATATATATATATAAATATATCTTTAAAATATACAGCATATCTAAAACTAAAAAGATAAAAAAAATATATCTGCACTAACAATCTTCCTGGCCGTTTGTATAGATATTAGTCTCTTCCTTGTATATTAAGCCTTAAAAATCATGAAGAAAGAACATAAAAAGTGCTGCAGGACAAAAAAAAGGAGGGAGTGGAATAAATGCCTCAGCAATACTTTCAGGCAAAGTGAACGCCTGTGTTTTGTCCAAAAGAGCATTTTCTACACTTTGCCCCTTAAATCGAAGGGGTCTGTTTTTTTTTGGAAATTGTACATTCTTGAGCGTTCAGAGTTTCTGGGATTGAGCCCAATGTGGACGTCTCGGATCAACTGTAACTTCAGAAAAGCTGACCCTTAAGCATTATTTGTAGCGTCTAAAAGCTGATCGTTTTTGTCTCTCACAGTAGTTGTGTGTTTGTCGTTCTCACCGTGAATGTGCAATGAAAGTTTCTGCTGTCAGATGCTTTATGGACATGGTTTGTGTTTTAATTTTAGTGCCATTTTCACATCATTGTCCAGAATCCAGGTCATTTTTGTGACTTTGTTGAATGGGGTGGGGACAAAAAAAAACAAAAAACTGAACTCAGTGCCTCTTTTTCTATTACCAAACTTGAAAATGGACTTTTTTCCTTACGAACATTGCATGTTTATGCACTGCGAAAAAGCACATCATTGTCCCGTATGTTGTTTCTTTTTTCTTTCTTTCAAATTTTTAAGTGCCAGTCCAGTTTTAATACTCGTTTTTTTACTAGGATGTCGAAGGGAAATTACTGCCTCACAAATGCCGAATTTAATTGTAGCCCTTCTGCAAAACCAATCGTCCTGCCTGTGTAGTCCTTTTAATAGGATGGTGCTACACTACTTATGTAACATATGTTTAGCCACTGTTGCCACTCTTAACATCTAACAGTCTTGACTGGTCCATCTTCAAGCCTTATGATCTGGAGGGATGATGATCCTCAAGATGTTTGCAAAGTATTTGTAGATATGTCTGTTGAACCATTTCCCACATACTGCTTTAATTTAAAGTTTTGAAGTGTCCTCCGTTCTGATCTTTGTCAAATATACTCTTTCCAGCACTCTGAAGGGTAAAGTGGCCAAAGGGCTTCTGTGGAGTGATCCCAGAAGAGCCACTTACGGTTCCCTAAAAATCTGTTCAATCCCATGTTGTACATTTTGACATCATGCTTCACATCTCATTTAACGTTTTAATAAAATCAATGCTAAAGATTCCTCTGACTGAACGTCCAAGCCAAGAACTATTCAGCAACCTCCTGCCGTTTAGAGAGAAATGCTCTCAAAATTTCAAACCGAATGATCTGATTACCCTTAATCCAGCAGACTTGCTATGAAGGATAGCTGTCATTGGATAAACTGTAAAGAATTCCACTTGCTTAGATAACCTAGTACGTAGTTTCTGATTATATTTGCCAAATATTAACACGTAAGTAACAAGAGGACACTAAAGAGAAACTGAACACATCCTTGATTGTTCACCAGCTTGCATATCCTTTGGGAACTGTTAGCCAAATTTTTGTATTTTTATTTATTCTTCCTTGACTATAGTACCACAACATTTTGTTAGGTTAAGATCAGTTTCATGGCAGCCACCCTTGCCTTTATTTCCAGACTTGCACTGTGACTCTGTGGGGAAAACAGTTCTAAAGTGCTTTAAGGGGGTCAGTAGTGTTGGTTTGAAACCGACTCGATTTCCTATACAAAGGCCCTGTGCCTTATATCCTAGAGGGCCAATTCCCTAAGGGCTACCCTAACCAATGGACAGGGAGACACCACAGATACCTTAAATAATTCACAGGCATATATTTGATATCTGCTATGAAAAGTGAATCTATGATTTCTTTCCTAAGAATGATGTGTTTTGCCATTTTAGCTCCCTTTTCCATGTTATCCTTGATTGTGAAGTAACTAGGCACACGTTTTACCTGACATTTTTACACATGTACTGTATGTGATTTTACTGAATTGGCGTTCAGTTGATGAAATGACCTTGGGTGTTTAGTGTAGAGGCAGATATTAACCAGTGGACGTTAGGGTCAAAGTGTCAGTAGCGTTAATCAACTTCCTCTGTGCAGAAAAGAAAACCCACTTAACATACATGTACGTGATTTGTGTGTCTTAGCGAGCTGGTTCTTGCTGCCTCTACAACCATCAGATCGATGTTCTAAAGCATTTTAGGAGCTTCTCAGATCCCGTCTCTTGCTTTCCATGTCATTTTTTGCTTTATTCCTTTCTATGGTCGTGTCCAGTGGTGTGTTAAAGGAAGATCTGTTTTTCTTTTTTCTTCACAAAATGTAAATTTTTTACAAATTTACCACTTCGTCTTCGCTTAATGATTTCAGTGTGTCTGTAATAAATGTGTAATATATAAATCTATACAAATATAAGAATTACTACAGGAATTTGTGTATTTAGTCTTTTTTTTTTTGGACTTTTCAATCACGCCAGTATTTATAAATAAGGATGTAAGAAGTTAAGCCTCGTGCGGAATGCTTTTAACATGGCCTTACATACATTTTTACATAATCTATAAGCATTTAAGTTCATTTGGAAAATAGTTTTTATAGACAAAATCAGAGTATTAACCACAAATACAAAAGAAAATTAAAGCTCAAGATCATGCTACATTGTTATGACTTTTTAAACAGTTCAACTCTGTTGCTGCAACAACAAAATGTCCACCAAAGACAATCGACCTGTTACTTGCTGACTTCCTTGCATGAGAACTGGAAGGCTGAACTACTGAAAGGACACAGTGGCTGATTCTTCAGGTTAAGTTAGATACAACACCTTCAGTAAGACAATGACTTTAAATGTGCTGCAGCAAAACATTTAGCAGAACTTTATTCTGTAGACTTTGCATTTTAAAACAATAAACAAACAAACAAAAAAACACAATTATTTTGTAAATACATTAAAAACTAAATTTACATATGCAGACACTTTGGACAAGTGGAATTGACATTTAATGACAGTGTTCTAAGATGAGATATATCTTAGTATAAGTTGCATTTGCAAACCAGAACTTTTGGAACGTTAGGGAGTCTTTGCACAAGGACTCTTATTGGTGTGGCACAGCATAATAGCCCAGACTGGTAAACAAACCCCAGTCTCCCACATCGTGTGGTGGCTCAGTGGTGGTTTTATCTGTTGTGCCACACCAACCACTATGACACCATTAAGCAAGAGGCACAACTTACCAAACAACACAATGAAGACCAAGGAAATCTCCAAACAAGTCAGGGACGGAGTTGTTGAGAAGTCAGGATTGGGTTTTAAGAATATATGCAAATCTCTGATGATCCCCCGCAGCGCCATCAGATCCATCATCATGAAAGGGAAAGTACATGGCACCACAACAAACCTGCCAAGAGAGGGCTGCCCACCAAAACTCTGTGTAACGAAGGCATTAATCAGAGAGGCAGCACAGAGACCAAAGGTAGCCCTGAAGGAGCTGCAGAGTTCCCAACCAGAGACTGGAGGATCTGTCCATCACAATAAGCTGTACACTCCACTCAGCTGGGCTTTATGGAAGAGTGGCAAGGAAAAAGCCTTTATTTACAAACAAAAATATGAAGGCTCATTTTGATTTTTGCCAAAAGGCAAGTGGCAATCTGTACGGAACAAGGTGCTCTGGTCAGATGAGACCAAAATTTAACTTTTTCAGCCACCAAGGACAATACTGTCTGCTGCAAAACCAACACATCTCCTCACTCCAAGATCTCCATCCTCACAGTGAAACATGGTGGTGGCAATATGCTGTGGGGACATTTTCTGGACTGGGCAACTGGTCAGAGTCAATGAGAAGATGGTGAATACAGGGATTTTCTCCAGTTTTGGTCTGTCAGTGATTTGAGTCTGGAACGGAGGTCCATCTTCCAACAGGACAACGACCCAAAGCATACTGCTAAAGCGACACTCTAAGGGGTTTAAGGGGAAATGCCTAAATGTATCGGAATGTCTTAAAACTCCAGTGGCAAGATGTGGCAGCTCATTGAGACGTCTCCAAAGCAACTTACAGCTGTAATTGCCACGAAAGGGGCTCTACAAAGTACTGATTTTATGTCACACAGACGTTTTCTGTTATTTTGTCCTATTTGTTGTTTGCTTCTCTATAAAAAACATATTCTGTAAATGAAATGATGCAAACCCTCAGATAATCCATTTTAATCCCAGGTTGTGAGCAAAAGGGGGTGAATTCTTTCCCAACTGCATAGTTATAATATCAAACGTGAATTTTGCTGTGTGGGCCGTCATAACACTTTACTTTGTCGGAAAGCAGCAGTTATGGCATTGTTACTTATACACAGCTTTTAATATGCAGTCAGGATGTGCTTTGATGTTGAGCTGACCTGATATTACCAGCACATTTGAAGCTGGAGAGTTTTTCTTGTTTTGTCCTTCCAATAGAAGTGCAGACAAACAGGAGACCTTGTTAGTCTGAGCTGAGTGGTCAGTTTTCCCTGAAAAACAAGTGCAGCATTTAGCTACTGAACTCTGGAAGACCTTGTTACGTGCATCTGACTTGAATCCTGAGACCTTGAGAGGAAATTAAAGTGATAGTTTAGTGAATCTTATTTACACAAGACAATTACATTGCAGTTTATAAGCCAACGTTCTTTGTATATAAAAAAAAAAAACATTACAAAATAAACAGTGCGTTTTTAATTCATACTATTCTTGTTTCAGGCCCTCGTCAAAATGAACTATTGTGATAGGATTGCAGGTAAGGTTTCTGTCCACTGACTCTTCCATGCAAATCCTTTGTCTTACTGGCCAGCAAACAAGCACTTCTATCTGAAGGTTTTCTTGGTCTTCTAGACTTGGGCTTGACTTCCACAGTTCCTCTTCAATGTCATTTTGCTTGAAGTACTGTTTACATGCTTTGTAGTGTGAGAAGAGCCCATTATCACATTAAGTAAATCAACATGGTTTAAGGCCGTGTGCGATGACTTAGGCATGCAGTTTATATAAATATAATACTTAATAGAACATGGTATATAATACTAGTGCGTCTCAAAAAATGAAAATATTGTGAAAAAGGTTTTTTCTTTTTTTAATTCAAGAACTTTAATTATAAGAACTTATGAAATATTCTTCTAATCTGAGATCCTGGATTTCTGATTTCCATGAGCATTTTTAAAAGCCATACAGATCAACAGTAAAACGAAAAAAGGTTTGTCATATGTCACGTTACCTGTAATGAAAATATAAAACCAATTTGTATGAAATTATGAACACAAATGGAATTTTCCACGTTATTCTAATTTTTTGAGATGCACTAGTATAAGCTTGTTAGACTCCAAGGTTTTTTTTTTTTTTCCAGACACAGCTATTTTTTTTTGCTACTTTCTCAGCCTTTGTGTGTGTTTACACAGTCATGCATCCGACCACATCTGCTGCACTGCCAGTGCTGCTTAAAGTTTAAATAAAAGTTGGCTACATGTGCGAGCCATCCGTGTTTTTTGTGTTTAACGGTGCGTTAGCAGAGGACCTCTGGCTCATGGAGTTTATCAAGTCATCATACACCACCACGCCATCGCCAGTCCACTTTAATCTACTTCATCAACCACAGAATTACATTGCTCTTTCATCTATTCCACTTTTTCATTAAAAGGATACTCCAGTGCTCGTCATCTGTAGGGTGACCAAATTTCGGTTTGGAAAATCACGGGGTACACACGGGAGTTGTGTTTGGGATGTTGTGACTGGGGGCTTCAGGTAGGACCATGTGTGATATACAACAGTGACAGTAAATTGGGGAAAACATGTTCTTTCAGAGATTAAACTCATTTCCAGAGGAAATGATCTGGTGGTGTGGCGGTGTCCAGGGGGTATCTGTGCTTTCAGGTAGTCCCACTGTGACCATGACCAGGACAAAATGAATGGAATCCTTTGATAGGGATTCTATTTTCATGTCAAGAAATTTGTAACTGTCTTCTTGTAACCCAAAACAGATCTTCCCATTTTATTTAGTAGAAGTTTTTAATGAAATTTTCACCCAAAACACTCAGCATCCAGTGATTCCTGGTAGACAATGATTATGTCCTGACCTGAAAGAATCAGAAAAGAACCTTATTGGATGGATGAGATCTTATGTTCACGTTTAAGAACTGCTCCAGGTGGATCTACTAGTTAAAGAACTAATCACAGCATCTTTTGCCAGGTTCACTGCTAGTTCCCAGTGCTGCATTTGATACTGTTGCCCACAAAATTCTCATAAAATGACTTGAGAACATGGTTGGACTTTCAGGACCTGTCCTACAATGGTTCCGTTCATGCCTGCATGGAAAGAATTGTTTTGTTGAAATAGGAAATAATGTTTGCAAATCTGTTCCAGTGACCCGTGGTGTCCCCCAGGGCTCAATGCTTTGGCCACTCTTCTTCAGTGTATATTTGCTTCCTCTTGGTGAAATCCTTCAGGACTATGGCATGTCCTACCACAGCTATGCAGATCGCACTCAGATCCGAATAACTACGGTCCCCTCGACTGTCTGTGTAAAGGCCTTGAGCAGGATGTGTCAGAACTTTCTGCAGTTAAATCAAGATAAAAATGAGAATATTTTATTTGGGAATAGTCACGAGAGGCACATATTACCTGCATATGTAAATTCAATATCCCTAAAATCTAAAGAGCGAGCTCTAACCTCTGTGTACTCGACTCTGATCTCAGTTTTAACAGTCGTGTCAAAGCAGCCACCAAAATCAGCCTCTTTCAGTTTAAGAACATTAACAAGTTTAGAGATTTTCTGTGCAAACCAGACCTGAAGAAACTGGTCCAGGTCTTTATTTCCAGCAGGATTGATTACTGTTACAGTCTCCTAACTGCTCTTAGGAGCTTCAGCTAATTTAGAATTCCTAGAGTCTGTTAGAGAATAGATTTTAAGGAGCTATTACTGGTCTATAAATGTCTCAGTGGCTTAGGAACAGCAAACCTATATGATATGGTGCAGCGATATGAGTCGAGCAGAAGTCTCAGATCATTAGGAACAAGTCAGTTAGTCATGCCTAAAGTAAAGACAGCAGCCTTTAGTTACGCTGTGCTGCAGTTCAATGGAATCAGTGGACAGATGGCATTAGAAGCCCAAACACTGGACACTTTTAAGTCCAGGCTGAAAACGTTCTTGTTTGACCAGGTTTTCAGCTCAGTTATAACACTGTTAACACTACCCTGAAACATATATTTCTTTCAAATATACTGTATATTAAGGTTTATTGCAATTTAATGATTGTATTATATTATTGATTTAATGTATTTTGATCTGATCTCTGTTTATGTAAAGCACTTTGAATTTGCCACTGTCTATAGGTGCTATACAAATAAGCTTCCATTGCTTTGGCTACAAAAGCCTGAGTTCACCGCTTTTAGATCCAGGTACATCAAGACCAATAGTGGTGGTGAGAAGATAGGACTTAAAGAGGTGTCTCTGCACACCGAATACGCTGTGCCTGCAGACATGAAATCAATGAGAAATCCTGCCCAGCTGCATTTTTCACATCTCAAATGTTTAATTTTGACATTTGACTTCCAACCTAAAACGAAAGCTGCATTATCTTCACTGACTGTCTGTAGCCAATGACAGTGCAAGACATGGTGGGATTCAACAAGTCTGCACATTTTAGTACTTTTTCTGCTCCCATCACACCAAATTCGATGCTGATTAACAAGCCCTTTCAGATTCAGGCACATGCTTTCATGTCAAAACAATGCAATGGTCTTTTAACTGCATTACTGAAGTAGACAGAGACAGTTATAATAAAAAAAAAAAAGAAAAGAAAAGAAAATGGAAAACTTTAATTAAAAACTAAATAGTGGCAAACTCTATTTTAAGTTTTAGAACCCTTGGCTAATTTTCATTTTCATAGTTTAATGTACTTTTGTTCACATGATATATTTATTATTAAGTATTTATAGGAGACACACACACTTATTTTCAGGAAATCAAATTTCTCTTCATTTGAGATGAAGAATGTACAGAATTGTACAGAAATAATATTATTTTGACCATTTTTAGATATAAAATTTACTTTTTGCTTTTTTCTTTTTTGAGCAATAAGCACTAAAAAGCAGGGCTCCTGATGGAACAATGGGTTTCATTATGTTTTTGTAATGATTAGATTTACAGTAATAAGTTGTTTAAAATGCTTGATAGTAGTCAATAAAGTAAAAAAAACTATCATTTAATATTTTTACTATTTATCTATGAAGCAGTGTCATCCCTTCTCAGGACTCTTATTCTGATATTTGAACACTGTATAAGTAAAGAAAGAAAGTCTGAACCTGCAGATGTTGGATCATTACTGGAACGTACACCAATAGATCAGTATAATATAGGAAACGCATAATTGGTTCTTTTCCACCTCACAGTTTTAATATACTGTAAAACTGTCTTTCCCTTTTATATCCCTGGTAATGAAAATGTGAGAATCTAGACCCGAATAATGACTTAAAACATAGTATATCTTCGTGAAAACATCTCTACTTTACAAAAATGAGCAGAAACAAAATGTGCGCTTTTTAAATTGTCTAAAAACGGTGTCTATATGTCAAACCAACAGATACAACTGGTCTCTCAATGTATTTTTTTCTCACATGAACTTAATGATGGACTCTCGTGGTCTACTGCCTCACCATGAAGACAGGCCTGTGGACCTCTAGAGAGTGCTTCATGGTCCACTGGTGGTCCCTGGCCTACAGGTTGAGACCCTGTTGTGCAGGACAGTTTGTATCACAGTAAGCTTCCCCACATCACTCTGGAACAGAAAAGGCCAAACTATGGTTCTAGTTCATGATAAAGATCTACTTAAATGACTACATTTACACATGAGATCAAACTGGGCTCAGAGTCCAAGAGCACACCCAGGTTTTGTACTTTTGAAAATTGGATAAATGTCACAAAGGAGCCCAAAGGTCCCAAGTCCAGTCTTTGGTTTATACCATCCACTGTTTAAAGCTCATGGTCAGTGCAAGTAGAAGTAGATGGAGAAGCAGTCTGAAGATCATAATCCCTGCACAGAGGGGTTACGAGCGAGCAGGCCTTGTGGCTCTTTGCTAACTGATTTAAAACATTCCATGGATATTGTCACTGGCCGTGTTTTCACAGCGGCTCGGTGGGCCGATAGAGTTGAGTTATTAAAGAAGGAGAGATCAGGAGCGACATCACTTACATTTACGCTCCATTTCAGAGCGACACGGCCTTTTGATCCAGAACCCCCTCTTCAGCATGAGCAAAACCATCTGAACAAACACGCCCGCTGGACCTTCATAACTTAAAAATGTGTTTGCTTTTCTCCTCCATCTCGCACTCTTCCCCTCATTTACTCCTCTTTAATCCTTCTGGTTTTCTCTCTCTCTGTGTCTAGCTCACTCTCTCTTCACCCTTTCCCCCGGTTGTGTTTTTTTTTCCTTCTCATCATTTTTTGAACGCTCTTCGGCCTCTGCTCCTTTCCTTTTTTTTTCTTCTTCCCTTCTTCTCTTCTCCTCACCACACCTCATATCACTCTTGCTTTCCCTCGGCACCTGCCACCTCCTCCCTTTCCATGCCTTGGTAGATCTCCCAGAACAATAAGTGCTGGAGGGATTTTCTTCATACCAGCTGAAATCCTTCACATTCCCCACGACACATCTTGTGGTCTGCAACTGGCACCTCAGATTCCATCCACTGGAATGGCAATAAATAATGCTGTAAAGATTTTTACTTTTGTTTTTACTTTGCACTGGTTGAGGAGAAGCAAATGCTACCAGTAGGAACATTAGCTGCGGGTCAAGAACATTTACAACTACGTCTTGATGTGAACTTAAAGCCACTCAAAATATTTGCTCAAATGCTTAAACCAGATGTGTAACTGGAAATGAGCTTTATGTTTCAGTGTGAGTGCTCTACATGCCACTGGCTGGTCTTTACTTTGTGCCTGTGGACTGAGATCATGGCATTTGCATACAATTAGGTGTTAATTGTATATAAACAGCAATAAAGATGTTTAATAAAGGGTCTTATGAAAATGCTATTGGGATATGAAATGATATTATTGGGACCATTATTAAATGTAAGCCAAAAGCAATATGTTATTAGTCGTTAAATCGATTGGACAGATGACATTCAGAACCGGACACCCAGATTAGTACTAGAACATACTAGCAAGAAGCCCATCTCAACATCAGTCATCTGTCCTTTAATATCCTTTAGCTCATGCCAGTAAGTAAAAGCCAGTGCCATATTCATTCTGCCATGGTGTCCATTCTGAGAATACCAAGCTCCCTTCTGATAACAGCTGGGCTCAGCAGGGTTGGAGCAGTTCACAAGTATGAAGCATTACAGAGTTCTTGCCCTGAGGAATCCTACCCACCTCTCCAAAGTTCAACACAGCAGTTTCTGATATGCTGAACCTGGAGCTGCGATGACATTGGCACTATTCTCCATCTTACAGGTCAGTGGAATGTCGAGGTGATTCTGAAGCTGATAAAAATGCTACAAATTGTTGCTGTAACGTTATTCTATAACTCTTACCTGCACAAGATAGTCATAAGCACAGCCCTATTAACCATGGAAACAATGCCATAGTATTATATGAACTGTGCCACTAACCAGAACTGAACACAACTAAAAAATTTCCCAATCTCCAGAAATAATCCTATAGTTCTACTGCAACTGTTCTGCTAAGGAGACATAAACATGGCCTTCTTTACCTCAAAATAATTCTGCAATTCTACAGTAACTGCCCTGTTAAGCAAACATAAAGACAACCTTTTTAAACTGCAAGGCAATTCTGCCAATGATCAGACCTGTACACTGCTTTATAAACCCCCAGTATAATCCCATTATTTTATTCACGTTGTTGGCATTTCACTGGTGTTCCAAGCAGAGGACCTTACATTGCATGGGTATTTGATTGTAGTGTTAGGAGTCTTGCCCAAGGACTGGAGTGAAACCCCCACCAACAACTACATGTGAACTGATCAACATAACAAATCTGTATCCTGCTAATCACATTGATTCAGCAGGACACAGTAGATCTGTATGCATTCACGGTTTTCTTTTTCATCAAAGGAATGAACAGTGTTGAATGTACAGATTACATACACAAAACCTAGCAAAGTCCATTCTCAGATTAAAAATCTAGTAGATTAATAATATATTTTATCCATTGTACAAAAATGACCATGGCCCAATTCCACAGATTCAATCAGATTCAAATATAGATGGGCAGATTCAGAGACATGTACAGCTATATATGGGACAGTCTTGCACCTCTCCTACGTGCTGCATAGTCAGAAGAAAAACAGTTAGTTTTAGATTTAATAAATGAGTATACAACTGGGGCACAGTAATACAGAAGGATAGAACAGTGGGACAGCAGGAGGTTTCAGCAGGAAAGCAGAATCCAGGGAATGTAGGAAGCAAGAGATTGAGAGAATGGGCCTTCCGTGCCTGGCGAGCAGAGTCACGTCATGGGCAATTTGTCACAAGGTTGGGGGCCATGATGGGGGGAAGGCCACATCTTAACTCCTGTAGAGCCCCCCCTCCTCGAAAGCTTCTACAATACTCAATGTTTTTCATTAGTGTGGTCGCATTTCTCCAGATCCCACCATCATAGCACAACAACTGCACACCGTTCCTACCTCATCAGTGTGTTTGATTGAGCAAAATTCATGAGCGACACTGTCATTCATTCATGAACTCAAATCTTTCTTTAAAATATAAAATATCTCAAGTAATTACATTGGAGGCAAACCTTAGATCTGCAACATAATTGAGTGGAACGGATTAAGAGAATAAGGTTTATCATGCAAAAAAGCAATTGATCAATAATAAAAACATGGAGTGAGATCATTTTGCTGCTGTCAAGGTCTTTCATGAATCCTTACCTACCACTCAGTTTAGCACCTGACCTTAATTTGACCTATTTGTGACAGAATTCGACTGTATACGACGGTCAACTGCAGGGTTTGTCACTATTTGTCATTAAATCATTTACTGATTTAAACAACTGGTTGTCTTTCGCAGGGGCTTGATCAGCACATTGTGCTGATTGGATAAAGACAGGACAGCATTAGATACAGCAATAACTGGTGTGTTTTCTCTTTGTTGATTTGTGGAGTGGTGGAGAGGTGTGGCTGTGACATGATGTCGCCAAGATGGCCTTATAAAGGAAGGGTAGGGTGGGGGTATAGCTGGTCAGAGGAAAAGAGAAAGCGTGCCATGGTAACCCATTAGACCCCCCCCCCCTTGACATTGAGACTGCAGGCAGTCAACCGATGTTCAGTGGAGGGTGAGGCTCCTCATAAAGCCTAGCGTGTAGCCAGAACATTTTGCTGCGCTGAACTCTCCACACGAACAGCGGGATGTGGAGGGGGAAGGGATAGGGTGGATCCAGAGGTGGAAGGGCTAGATGAGGACAACAGAGAAAGACTACAGGGCACTTGAGTGCTGGGCAATATATTGTCAATGCTGGCACAACATAATTGGTGTCACACTGAGATGGTTTTACAGTTTTGCCACTACTGACCGATGACAAGCAGCACTGCATCCAATATATCATCCTATTGCATAACAATATCACCCTCTTGCCAAGTGGTTTATGGGCAGTCGGGTTATTAGTTCTATGTCATTTCTATTTTGAGTAGTGTACAGAAACTACAGGTGGGCAGCGGGTGCGCAGTGCCCATGCAGTGAAATAGAAAATTAAAGCAGTTGCATTGTTTAAGTTTAAGCTTGGTTTTTCATTTCCCTCTTCCAAAATTGATCATCTGGTAAATCCAATGTTCAAAGCACATGTTAATAGAAAATGACACTTCGTTCCATGACATTTCATTTCTTTAAATTAAGCTGTGTCTGAGGCTGGGCAGTGTGCACTATATAGTGCACTAGTTTTGTCGTTTTTCAGTGTTCTGTCTGAAAACAATGCAATCTACAAGAAATGCCAGAGCATTTTAAAGGACACGACTCAGGTGTTCTTCCAGGCTCTCTGTAATCCGCAGTTCTCTGTGCATGGACAGTGACACAAAAACTGCACCACAAACATGAAAATGAAGCCACCAGAGCAGTGTTGGTTTTAAAATATCTTTCATGTACTACTATCCAAGCATTGCATTTGAGTTCCCTCACATGTTCCCTCACACAAGAGGTGAGAGCTTTCCGAGGACATCACTTCACACTGCCGCACCTGTACCTTGTTAGACTGTTCCATTTGTGTCCATAGGTTAGTTAGAGAGACTCTTAAAAAACAGTCCTACCATGGACCCGCCTTACCTTGGCTGCAGCCTAGGCTTTGGAACGCAGCTACTGTTTATGCAATGCATCTGCTGCCACACTATGAGCTCACATAACATTCATAATGAGGTGTCCAAAGTTGTTTACTATCCTGTTGAATTCTGTTCCTCATGATAGTGCACATGTAGGGAATAGGGAATAAATCAGACACAGCTTTAGAGGTTCTGGAGCAGAATGAGGGTACACTGACTGTACAACTACAATGACTGTAGTTTTCACAGAATAAATACTGAAATAATGAACAAATTCGTACTGTAGAACTGAAGAACCGCATGTTACCGTACAGTGCATCTGGGAGGTATTTACTGCGCTTCACTTTTTGCAAATTGTGTTATGTTACAGTGTCATTCAAAATGGATTAAATTCCGTTTTCCTCTCAGGATTCTTCACTCAATAGCCCACAATGACTTAGTGAGAAAAGTTAGTATGAAATCTTTGCAAATTTATAAAAAAAAAATAAATAAATAAACTATTACGTACGTAAGTATGCACAGCCTTTGCCACAACACTCAAAATTAAGCTCAGGTGCATCTTGTTCCCACTGATCATCCTTCAGATGGTTTTACAGCTTGATTGGACACCTGTGGTAAATTCAGTTGTTTGGACCTGACTTGGAAAGGCACAAACCTGTTTATAAAAGTCCCTTAGTAGACAGAGCCCAAACCAAGCCATGAAGACAAGGGAATTATCTGTAGATCTCAGAGACACAGGTCTGGGGCAGGGTACAGAACACATTCTTCAACATTGAAGGTCCCAATGAACACCTTTCTACCACAATCACTCAGTTTGGCCAGGCAACCAGCTCTAGGAAGAGTCCTGGTGGTTCCAAACTTCTTCTATTTACGGATGATGGAGGCCACTATGTTCACCTCAGGGAGGTGACCAAGAACCTAATTGTGATTCTGAAAGAGCTTTAACAGTAGAACCTTCCAGAAGGACAGCCATTTCTGCAGAACTCCACCAATTAGGCTTGTGTGATAGAGTGGCATGAAAAACAAAATGTTCTGGTCCGATGAAACAAAAAGATTGAACTTTGAATTGAATGCTAAGTGCCATGTCTGCAGCAAACCAGGCACTGCTCATCACCTAGCCTATACCATTCCTACAGTGAAACATGGTGGTGGCAGCATCATGCTTCGAAACACATCCAAGATTGAGAAGAGTGGTTTGGGTCAACTCTGTAAATGTCCTTTACAAATACCTGGTTCATTTACTAATATGTCATTGCTCTCACGGTAAAGATTTAATATTCCAAATATTTTCCAATATTCCCATATTTAATATGCCCAATATTTTTAAAATTACTTGTTCAGGTGAAAATAAATACTAATCTGACCTTATGTTGTTGTAAATCAGCCCCCTGTTAGACGGTGCATAGTTTTACACTGTAGGCTACTGTTCTATTCTCTAGTCAAGGGAGGTTTTGATGTTTATGACCAATGTAGTGCTATTTCGCATTGCAAAAGTGCGGTTTTTGGCTTATTAACAAAGAAAGCTCAGACCTGTCATGATATTTGTTAACATTTATAGATTGGCTTAAATGAGAACTGGAAATCATTTTGATTTGATTTACCAACTGAGCTAAATCTTCCAGTGAAGAAACGTTTCTTGTTCTTGTTTGGTCAAGCCACTGGTTTTTGTGATGCTTCTTGACATTTTCTTGATGTTCCAGTATTCCACCACAAAAATGCTCGACTCCAAGTTGCCCATTATTTATAACCTTCAAACAACTACTGATGCTTCTTTGTTCCAGCTGTCAAGGCTGAGCCAGACATAGAACATGCTAAACAAGATGCATGACTCAGGACTTCCAGGCAGAAACAATTTCTGCAAAGCCTTTAGGACTCAAGTGTCCAGCTTCTGAAACCTGGGCCGTAGCAATGCGATCACCCACTCCAGTCAAAGGGGTCAATATAATTAACAGCACCTAATCAAGTTAATTAGAACCAGTTAGTTGTTTTAATGCAAGTAAATGAAACTAATAAATGTATGTTGGTTTCATAGAAAATTGATAAACAATGTTTTTTCCAAGCAGTTGAGGTGTGAATAACCACATTAGTTAATGTAAGCTTGTCATGAAATTGTTTGTTTCCACTAGAATTAGTTTTTGCTTTCCTAGATGTTCTACTGGATGTTCTAGCCTAATGTACCCTATTTAGTGATATTTGACCAGTTATTGCTAAATATTAAAGTATTTACAATAGACAGGTTATCTGTATAATACTTCAGTTATATTTTACTAAGATAAGACATTTCATCTAGCTATTTAAAAACAAACTTTATTAAACTGCTTTTCTCTTCATGTTTGGTGCAATATGCTTGTTGCATTTTGTGCATCTCTAAAAGTTTACTTTCTGACTTTATTTTTACTCTCTTTACAGGTTGAACAAACTTAGTAGAGTATCAGAAATCAAAGGCTTTGTTTTAGAAAATATGTTAAACTACTATAATTAAGATGCTCAACTATAGTTTTAAAACATGACCCAGTATATTGGGTTCATATAATCCAGCAATGCTGGGTCTGTTTAATGCAAAGGTCTGCTCTGTTATATACTTTATATATATATATATATATATAAATATAATTAGACTACTCCAATCATACAATGCTTGCCCAGCCTGTGCCTCCTTCTTACCCATGCCACCACATCTTTTGAAAGTGTTGTTACCATGACATCGCTCTTAACACACTTCAGTCCACCTGCCATTCATCTAGGCCTTGAAGAGGATCGTACAAACCTCCACAGAGTCGGATTAACTCTGCCAGTGCAAGCTAAAGTTACGTTTGGTTCTACTAAAGCTGGCAAATTGCAATTCTGGCTGATTGCCGAGGAAAATCTGAAGAAAAATCTACAAAAGAATATGGCACACTAATACTTTCTAACTGAAGGTTCTGAAGACGTTCGTCCCCTCTGGGGCTTTCATATAGCTGAATGAAACTTCCAGTTTGCGTTCCTTGACTTTGACATTCCTTGACTGGTGCATATTTGGGGATTCTGCAATTAGTGGGCTTTTATGTTTGCAGGTTATACATTCAGGTAATTCATACTTTACTAGATAAAAAAATAGCTTAGATATTAAAAAAATATTTTTTACACTACCAAAACAAATATGCACCAATAGCATCATGAACTGATGATTGATTTTTATCAATGTTTTTAAAGTGTATGTTCAATGTTATATATGCAAATACATTCTTAAATATACTGGCAGAACTGACTAGAATGTGGATCCACATGAGTACCAGATCAAACAGAATCACGGCAAACTGGAAAGAAAGTTCGGACTCAACTTATGTTTTGTGTTTACTTCTCAACTTCATGACCAAATGTAGGGCTAAAAGTAATTTTAGTGAGTAGCCAATAAAGAAAATAAGGTTACACCCTACAAGGCTGCATTTAGAAAGCAATTATAAATTAGTTTGACGAATGTCGGACGGGTTCAAAAGTCACAATGGAAAATTTCAAAGCACAAAATTTACCTTCACTGAGAGTACAAAGTCTACAGAGAGATGAATAATTCCAACAGTGCGTGCTACCTCTGTATGAACTACACATCAAACACCATCACACAATACACACACACACACACACACACACACACACACACACACATGCACACCATCCATGATCACAGAGTAGAGAGGAAATGTTCTTCTCATAAATATTTGGACTTGGTCTAATTGAAAAAGTGTGTCATGCCCAGAGTCTGGGCTGATTCTAAACATTCACATGCTCTTCGCAAATGTCTCTCAGGTGACATCCCATTTCTTAAAGGGAAACTCCACCAATTTTTCATAATTTCTGAGGAATAAAATAGGTAAGATGTGAGCAAAGTCAGTTGCATGTTGCATTGTACAGAAACCTACCAAGAATTGTCCTCAATGTGAAATGGGTATAAACACATCTCCTGAACATTGTTTTACAGTAGATTGAAGGTGATAATGTCTTAAATGTATAAAACAAACAAACAAACAAACAAATAAATAAATAAATAAAAAACACATGGCAGAGAGGTACCTTCAGGAGGTTGGAAGGCAAAATAGCATCCAAAGAAAACTATGTTTTTAGATGTACTATTATTTTACTTTATAATAAACATTACAGCCAAAATCAATGACTAATTCCTGAAAAAATAGTTTTAGAATAGTGGTATTTTGCAATATTCTTGGTTCTTCAGTTAGGGTGGCTTTTATGTCTGCAGATTATGAAATCATTTTAGTAAGTAGCCTAGTTATTAAATATATGATTTGTGTGCATCACCAAAACAAATGGTAAAATACATATAATGCATTATATATGCATACAAATTACCATTAAAAAAGTGACATTTTTGATGTCTGAAAAAGTAATTTAATCACATGTATCTTGATCACCATTTCAGGGGGAGATTAAATGTTTCCAGTGTTTATATGTATTTAAAATGCAACGTATAAAGGAAATCCATGACTTGCTATTACCACAACGTCTATACAACACTGATTGTGATAATAATGACACCAAGACCCCAGTTTCAACATCAGATTCTTTTTACACTTTGGAAATACATTATTTCCTACAACTGTTTTAGTCAATATTGCCCTAAGACTAGATCAGTTGATAGCAGGATGAACAATTAAGTGAAGCCTTTGAAAGTACAGTGATTGCTGTAGTATAATATTACTATATTACTGTATAATATTTATATTTTATATTTACTACATACTATTGTATTTAAGCTCAGTCTTGGGCATCATTAAGTTATTTAAGTTATTGCTCATTTCATTTTTCAAAAATTAAATGGTAAAAAGAGTTAAAAAATTTAATTGAATTGGACTCACTACAACCCTGACCATAAAGAACGGGATTAGAAGAAGGACAGATGGAGGGATGGAGGGATGGATGTGTGGCTTCTGACTTCTATCACTGACAATGTAAAGAAGTCCATGTAATTTTATCTTTGATGCACCATTCCACATTGAACCACTCGGAATGACTTCATTTACAGCTTATCAATTGAACTGTGCAGACGTTTAGAAAAATCAGTGGAATTATCACTTGAAAAGCTGTTCCAGAAACACAATATGTAGAGTATAAGCTGTACTTTGATCTTGAACTCACTCATCTGTCACTGTAAGTGACTGTGCGAGCATCCTAAACACCATAATTTGCCTGCAAAGGTGCCTATATTTATGCCTCCCTCTCTCACTTCTACTGTCTCATGTTCTTAACAGTCATGCATGATGACATGGTAGCGGGCCTCTTCCACACGATTCACATTCTACTGGTTTCTCGACGTGAGAGCTCGCGTCTCCTGGGAGATATGCAGACTGCTTTAACACGAAGCAGGAAAACATGCTTACTGGTCTGCTTGTGTTTTCTTTTACACATGAATTATTCATGATCAAAGGTGTTTTTTTAAGGCAACAAAACAAACACGACTCCATGCAGAAGAGATTTGAAGAGATAGAAAATTATATATATATATAATAGATAGATAGATAGATAGATAGATAGATAGATAGATAGATAGATAGAATATTTGTATCCTCAGCAATTATGTTATGTTATGGTGAGGAAGTTATTATAAGCCAAAACCTGTTAAAAAAAATGCCATTATTTTAAAAATAACACTAAATAAACAAAATCTATAAATTAAGGTGATGTACATCAACTTCATGAAAAGTTCCAACAAAGAAATGGAAAAAAAATACCAATTCTACTGAAGTATTAGACCACCCTATCCCACAATAGCTGGTATTTTCCCCTTTGGTTGAAATAACCTCAATTAGATGTTTCCTATAACCGTCTTCCAGTCTCTGGCATCAACTAAGAGATTTTTATCCCATTCCTCCATGCAGAATTCTTTCTGCTGTGTGATATTTGAGGGCTTTCTTGCACGCACAGCTTGATTTAAATCACCCCACAGCATCTCATTAGAAATAAGGTCTGGGCTTTGACTTGACCATTCCAGCACTCTCCATTAGTGGATTTATTTGGAATGTTGTGGGCTATTGTCTTCTTGCACAATCCACCTTCATTTGAGCTTCAGGTTTTGGACAGATAATCTCACATTTTCCTCATGCATCTGCTGATGTGAAGAATTCATAATGGATTTTATAAGAGCTTTAAAAGAGCTTGCCAGGCCCTGTTGCAGCAAAGCCTCCGCATACCATAACGTTTTCACCTCCGTGCTTCACAGTTGGTGTGAGGTTCTTATGCTGTTTGTTTCAAGTCAAACATGTCTTCTGTTACTGTGCCCAAATAATTAAAACTTGAATTCATCTGTCCAAAGCACATTGTTCCAGAAGTCCTGGTCTTTGTGTAGTTGTTCTCTGACAAACTTTAGTCTTGCCCTGATATTTTTTTCCTCCTTGCACACCTTCCATTAAAATGTAATTGTTTGGTCTGTTTCTGATGGTAGATGCTGAACTTTGTCATTACCTGAGGCAAGAGCTACCTGTAGATCTTGTGATGACATTTTAGGACTGTTGGAGAGTTCTTAGTGTATTTTGGGGTCTGTTCTTAAGCCCAACTTACTAGGATGACCGGACCTGGCCATTTTGGCAGTTCAGACAGTGGAACTGATTTCTAATTTTTTTGAGATCTTTGTATTTCATATGCATCTACAACCTTTTTCTGAAGGCCTCGGAGAGCTCTTTGGATCTTGCCATGGATGTAACGTATACAGGATACTGAACAAACTAAGGTTGGAGCGGACGTACTCACTGGGGTTTTATTAACGTAAGACAGAAATACATGAAGCGGTTAACATAACAGATAACACTACAGGTAGCATAACGGGTAACACTAGAGAAGACTCACCACACCAGACTCACACAAGGGAGTATATATACACATTAGGAACATGGCTGGAACATGATTACAAGAGGGCAAGGTTACCAATGGGACACAGCTGGGAATGGGGGGAGACAAGACCAGAACAAGACACACTGCTTGACTCTGTGTGACAATGGTGATCCCACTCACCTCAACAATCAAGAGCAAACCAAACTAATGTCATCATTTGCAGTTAATCTGGTGCACCTGATTTTAATTTTGGACAGTTATATTAATAACTAATAAATAATAAATGTGAGGGTGTCCTACCTTTTTCCTCAAAAGAAAATTACATTTCTATTAATTGAACTTGTTGTCCAAATGTTGTTTTTTTTTTATCAGCTCCATCTCTCAATGTTGTTAAAATAAAGATTAAATGTCAATATATTTAAATGTCTTAAAAAGACAAAGGTTTTCACGGGTGTACTAATTTAAACACATGACTTTATCTTCATAGATCTCTCTTTTTAGAATGCTCCACAGGTTCTCAACCAGATTGAGATTGGTGATGATGGAGGCCACGTCATGATTTTTTCAACTTTTGTGCCCAGAGCAGACTCTTCATACCAGGTGTACAAGGAGTTTTTTTCTGGTACTTCACAAATAAATATTCTGATTCTGATTCTGATGATTTCTGAATCATGGGATGGTGCATAGATATGGTGCAGAGATACTGCATAATATATGGACATTCTGAGAGTATGGCACTGGAGCTTAGATCACTATGAACAAGCATTCTGTATTTTGGCATGATCCAGCATTCACACACTTGGGTCAGGCTGGTAAAGGAGGGACTTAATAAGTTACATGTCCTGTTCATGGCTGATCCATGGACTGCTCTGGTTCAAAGTTCAACTGACTGGCCAGATCCCTTCAAGGATCCATTATCAAAGGCCTCATGTCAAGACAGTGTGTCTTTGTGTAAGGGAAGAGGATGTATCTTCTCCATCTCCCTTCCTCTGCTCATTCACATACAACTCACATTTGCTCCTGACACATCATTGCGTGATCCCTGATGAAGGCTCTTTGCTTAATGTGCGAGAACGATTGTTTAACCATTGTGGTATGACTTATGCAGTGATAAGTAATGTATAAGTCTGCGTTTTAAAGGCGACGGTGTCAAATTATATCTGACAAGGTGGATTGTGGCTCGCAATTCACAAGGCCATGCGTGCAATGCGTCTCCAGCTCTTGCCTTGTCTGGAGGACAGACCATGCGTGCCCACTCACTGCACTCTCCCCTCCAACTCTGCTTGGCTTTTGCATGTGCACAAGTGTAACGAGGCATTGGGTAATGAATGCCTCACACGTTCAATATCCGACCAGAGAGATGAGATAATGCATCAAATATTCTCCAATTGCTCGCAATTCAAATAAATCACTCTCAATTATTCAGACACTCTCCCCAATCACCCTAATAGCTATTGCAATTTGGATGAACTCACACACAGTGTTTACATAAAAAATTAAGCTGACTTGCCCTTTTGGACTACGCTGAAATGTTCTCAACTTGACATGACATGATACATTCAAAATTAGGGTCGGATTTTGTTTGAAACTCAAACTAGGCTTAGTTCTGTGATTCATGTTAAAATATGATCAGATTGAATCTAAATTCAAATAAATGCCATTCAGTTGTTTTTAAATATTTTTTAATAACTACTGTCTATGAAAAAGTATGAAAATGAGAAATTAAAGCTCGGGAGATACAAATACCAGCTCGTTCTAGGCCTTTATTATTTCTTTTTTTGGCCCATTATTTATTAACTGGACTAACTTTTGCAGTATCTAAACTCTGAAAGTATTGTAAAAACATCATTATTTTATTATTCAATTTTGAGTTGATGAAAGAAGAAGATAAAAAAGAAGACAGAAGAATCAGCTACTCCTTAGTGACTTTTAGATCAGTCAGATTTGTTCATCAGCTGCAGGGTTTGCTAACATACTAGTAGAATTGTGATATGGACACAATCAGAACTTGTTGTTCTTAATGCTTTTCTCCGGGACATTTACAGTTTGACCTGAAGTTTTAAAGGTCTCACTTTGCCTATGGGTTAATGGAACATGATAATAAAGTGTCACCAATGATTGACAGTGTGAAAACGAAAAACATGATTACTGGTCCATCCCGGCTTTTATTTCCTGATAAACTCATTAGCACTGTTGAGAGCTATTTGCAAAATTACTTAGCTTACGTAGCTTCTCATTTTTCCAGAGATGGGGTTGTGGTGGACCTAGAGCCTAAGGAATGGGACAGGGCCTGGACAGGGTGCCATTCCGTTGCAGACGACTGTATTCTCATTTCTTCTTTCAGTACATGGCTGGCTTGTGTGCATTTGGCCATCAGTGGAACTGATTTGGAATCGTAGTATACTAGTTTGTGCAAAATATGTGTGCAAATTGTGTGCAATGGTGTATATTTTAGTGATATTTGTATGTATTTTATGAGATCTTGTGGGGTGAACACTTTTTCAGTGATGCCTGCCGGGCCGCACAGCCAGGTGTCAGAGTGAGACTGCTCATTTCTGATATTTAGTACTTACTCTCTGGCTTCTCTTAGATTGCAAATGTGAAATGTTCTTTAATTGTATGCCTGGGAAGCTGCCCCAGCCCCAAAACAATTGCATTTATATAGCAAAGTGATGTAATGTTTGCCACATATATTTGCCACAGATAGTTATTAAATAAATCCTAAAGAGAATCTTCCTTAAATAGACCATTTTGATTCGGTTGTGTATGGTTAGCTCTTACATTTCATGATTCAGTGAAAGCTGTTTCACAGTGGTCTGTCAAATTAAACACACATCCAGAGGTTTAACATTTCGCTGATTTCTTAATAACAGCTAGGTGGTATTCTAAGCTCCTGCTCAAGGTCAAAATACCACTTAAACATTAACCAAAGTTATAAACCAATGGTGAAATGACTAAATAGATACAGCCCAGAGGACATAAGCTGGTGGCAAAACAAACAACGACTTGCAGGAATCATTCTTCGTTAGAGCAACCCTGGACAGGCTGTACAAATGAAACGCTACAGTATGCGAGATCTCTGGAAGACCATAACCGGAAGTCAGTCTCATGAGGCCAACTCTGGTGACAGCCCATCTGAACCCAACAACAGCGCTGAGAACAGTACTGTCACTCAGACCACCAGACCAGGCCCTGATGATTTTGCCATGAACGTGGTTTCGGTGATACCTGCCCAGCCACCAAGCCATCCAGAAGGTCAGGTGTCTGATGGAGACAAAGCAGGTGCTACACTGCTCTTCTCTGGCCTCTTCCTCAGTCTAGTAGGGATGATATTCACTGCCATGGGCTGGATCAAGTACGAGGTCAATAAAAACTTTGAATGGACGCAACTGCTTGGACCCATCTTGCTATCTGTAGGTGGCACATTTGTTCTCATCAGCATCTGCAAGTTTCACATGTTCTCCTGCCAAGCCTGCAAGATCCCAGAAGACAGAGTTCCAGAGGTCGATATGCCACCATTGTCAGGACCATCTTTTGTCTTCTCTGGCATCAATCAGCCAATCACCTTCCATAGAGCCACTGTGGTGCAGTATATTCCACCACCTCATACCTCGGCAGTACAGGACAGAGGCCTGAGCTCAGTTGCTAGCCAACAGCCGGTAGCTGTCACCGTGAGCACACCACCACATTATTACAGCATATACCCAATGGAAAACCCTGCTTTCTCTGGGGACAACGAAATTCATGAGCTAATGACAGAAAGGAGAGACAGCAGGTATGGTCCAACTATCATGTTTGAATGCAAAATAATGTAAGACAGGTGGACAGTACTGCGGTACCTGAGGATAGAATATCTACACTGCCAATATAGCCATTTTATTTACAGTAAAAGAAATTACTAATATATCTGCATGTGTTTTATATATTATTTAATGATATTAATAAAAATCTGCCACATTTTAGTTCATAACAACATGCATGAACACTCCTTTTAAAAGTGCTCATTCACATACTCACATACTCAAGTATTTTAACTTAGTATTTTATTTATTTTATTTTATTTTATTTATTTTCAAGGGGTATTGCTTAAGCATGGTGTTTGAGCAAATGGCAGAAATGAACTATGACTGCTGTGAACCTCAATGAGAAAAGAAACCTCAAAACGTGTTTGTGTTTATTTATATAACGCCCCTTTAAATCAGTCACCATTGACAATGGCAGCTATTAATGCATACATCAGCATTGTAAAAAATTTTACAAGGTTATTCATAAGGTTTAATTTGTTTACCTTTAATAACTGCAATGTTTGAAAATGTTTGGCTGGATTATTTCATTTCCTTCGATTCAAAAATGATAGATTCAAAGCTCTGATTATTTTATATGTTTGTGAAATAACAGCTGCTTATGCAGAGACAAGCTGTTTCTGAAACTGTTAATATGTAACTACGTTAATATTTTTCATGCTTGGCCTTTTTTTAAAGCATGTCCGTCAGTAGATTCTTTTAAGTGCTCCTGTTGCAACAACTATGTAACTAACAGAGTTAAAGATAACACTGTCCATGTGAATCAGAAATAATAACACATTTTACTTTCATACAATGATGTCCAAGTGAAACACAATATCAGGGAGGATCTCTGAGAGTGTTATCTCTTGATGATAAGTCATGGGAGGAGGAGGTGGCTCAATAACAAATTATAAGTATTTTTAAACCTGGACCAAAGTTGCATGAAAAATCCCAAATGACACAATAAAATAATGTGTTTTAACATGGACAGTTTCCATTTTGGTTTTGGATTGACTTGCATTAAACCACAAAGTAAGGAATTTGTGTCTTGTTAACTCCTTAACAGGATCTTGAATCAGAGTGGGGAAGTGGAAGAAGAGAAAGCAGAAGGTTCGGATTGCGTCTCTCCACCTGCGTATGAGGACCTATATCTTACAGCATCATGCGAAAGTTCTTCCAGATAAACTGGCATGTAAAAAATAGAAGACACTGATATAAATTTACATTCCATCTTTTGTAAAACAGATGCATTCGTACCTTTACATGGGGAAGTTCTGCTGGCAGATGTTGACAAAGGTGATCAATCATATCTTCTCAATTAAACTGAAAAATAGTATGTTGTCAGGTGGCGTTAAGACACCTCCTGACACCTGAGATAGATTTTGAGGAATGTATTTTAGGCCTGAGCTTTCAGTGATGAGCCGCATTGTTGAAATGAAAATATTTGACTTTTTATGCAAACAGAGAGGAGCTAAATCTCACGCCATAATAACACATTACTGCACAGTGTTGACATTTGGCAACAAGTACCTTCCTTTGAATTGTTTGTGCTGCTATAGCATAAAGGCTCACTTCCTGTGAGTGTTTAGTCTTTATGTGTAACATAGTTCACTTTTGGAATTCTTCTTTTTTTCTCATCATATGTTGAGTTCAATACTTATACATTACAACTTATAAATGTTAAAAATAATAAAAATAAAAAAAAATCAAATCAACAATTTAACTTAATAACTTAAGACAGAATTATATACATTAATGAAATTGGCAAAACACACAAAAATAAAACAGTTTACAGTAGAAATATTGCAGTTTACAGTACAAATATTTGGGAGTTATGTATTGGCACAGTTATGGCTCCATTTAACTTTCATTTAACTGCGATCACAATAAAGTAATATGAATAGGATGGGATAGAACTTTATTGATCCCTTGGGAGGGTTCCCTCAGGGAAATAAAGGTTAATATGTGAAGAATAATATGTGAAAAGGCGGATGTGCGTAAAATCATATGAAATACATCAGAATGCATGTAACACCAAAAGAGTCACATATAAATTATACATATATTGATCACAATGTAATAAAATCTGATATTAGCAATCTGATTATTCATAAAAGTATAATGTAATATTCCTGTAGGAGGTCCAATGACAGGATATTGGTTCACTCCCATTGCGTGCATTGTAGCATGCTGTTGCCAATTTATAAAAATATATGTCTGTTATAATTTATAAAATGATAAATTGATTAAATATAACCCTGAGGCCACTGGTTTGGGCACCTTCCACCATTTGGCTACACCGAGAAATTCTGTCCATAAATATTATGAACAGAATTGATGACAAAGGGCAGCCCTGATGGACTCCGACTCCAACTGGGAACCAGTCTGACTTCTTGCCTGCCATGTGAACCAAGCTCCTGCTCCATTTGTGCCGGGACTGGCTGGCTTCTAGTCCCCTGTAGGGAGTCATAGAAGAAAGTCATCCAGACTCTCTTCTCCAGTACCCCTGCATAGATGTTGCCATGGAGGCTGAAGAGTGTAATCCCTCTAAAGTTGGAGTACACCCCCTGGTCACCCTTCTTACAAAGAGGAACCACCAACTCCAACCAATCCATGGGATGTTTCAAAGAGATGTCAGCAGTCATTGAAGACCTTCCTAACTTGTGCTACTGGCAGCCATTCCCAGCAGACCCTGGAGTTCCTAGGAGGGGACACTTTCATGTATTCCAAGAGAGCTGTTTAGTGTATATGCACAAACAATGGTCAGAGCCTGGTCCACAGTCCAAAGATGTAGGGAAACCACCCTCTCATCCACTGGAGAGGACTCAAGGTGAGACCAACTACAACTAGTTGGTACTGCTCAACCTTGTGCACCAGTTTGGGCTCCTTTCCCATCAGAGAGGTAATATTTTATGTCCCAATAACCAGTTTCAGTAGCAGAGGATCAGAACACCAAGTCCCATGCCTTTGACCACAACCTGATCCACATCACACTGGACCCAATACTACCCCTTCCACAGGTGGTTGGCCCATGGGAAGGGGAACCCATGTTACTCCTACGGGTCCTGTACTGGCAGTTTATGAAGGTAACTGGATCAGACTTAATCTGGCCTGTCACTTGGGACCAATGGTATGCAATGGGAGACCCTACCAGGGGCTAGAAGGTGTAGAGACAATGCTCCTCCACGTCATGAGAAGCCAGCTGATGTTGTTTGGGCATCTGGTTCAGATGCCTCCTGGTCACCTCCCTTGTGAAATGTTCCAGGCATGTCTGACTGGGAAGAGGCCCTGGGGAAGACCCAGGACATGCTGGAGAGATTATATCTCTCGGCTGGCCTGGGAATGCCTTGGAATCCCACCAGAAATGCTGGAAGACGTGGCTGGAGAGAAGGAGGCCTGGGCCTCTTTGCTTTGGCTGCTGCCCCCACGGCCTGCACCCTGGATAAGTGGCAGATAATGGATAGATGGATAATTTATGAAAAAATATTGATTATCCAATTAAAGAGTTTTTATTAATTGTGCGAATAAACAATTGAAATGAAAAGTCATGTCTTGTATATTCCGTTATCATAACCATTCAGTTTGATCAACTTTTGAATCATCTCATAATGAATATCCCACAGGAAGCAAAGTGTGTCTAAACTCTCAGTCCTTATGGTATTTATTAAGAGATGTGAGTTAATGTCATTTAAAAATCATAGTGTTTTTTAAGAATCATGGAAATCAGGAAAAAATGAACAACCTATGATATCATTTCATCCATGCATTTCTGTATTTTTGCATTTTATTCTACTGACAAGCTGTTTCTGAGGCTCCAGTCTGGGCCACACGGGGGCGTAAATATAGTGAAAAGAGAGAGAGAGAGAGAGAGAGAGAGAGAGAGAGAGTGTGTGTGTGTGTGTGTGTGTGTGTGTGTGTGTGTGTGTGTGTGTGTGTGTGTGTGTGTGTGTGTGTGTGTGTAGTTTTTGAATAAACGTCCTTTTCGATAAAATCTATTCTGAGTTCATTAAACCCACATGGCTAGATCAGACAGAAGTAAAATATAAGGCTGTTTTAACATCGTTACACAACATTTATTCACTTACAGTTCGATTAATTTTTGTTATCAAATGGTCCATGATATTATATTATATTATATTATATTATATTATATTATATTATATTATATTATATTATTATTTAATTATTTTTAAATGATTGTTATTATTATTATTATTATTATTATTATTATTTACATATTTTTATTGTATCATTTAAAATTATTCTTATTATAATTGTATTGTATTATTTAAAATCCTTATTATTTTATTATTATTATTATTAATAATAATAATAATAAATATTATTATTATTATTATTATTATTATTATTAATATTATTATTGTTGTTGTTGTTGTTGTTGTTGTTGTTGTTGTTGTTGTATTTTATATATAACATGCACACTTCCCATTAGAGTTCGTAGACCACAGATGTCTGGATGTATCACCCTAGTGATGAATATAAACCTGACTTGGTCTCTTCTTCTTTATGATGGATTGATTTTTCAACCAATGAAAAACGGGTTCCAGATTCCATGTGACAGAAACAAACGCTTCCCTTTAGCCATCAGTCGTTATAATCAGCAGCTGGAGCTGCAGGACAAGATCTGAACAGAAATCAGACAGGCAGACTGGAATGCTTTATTATATCATATCCATAAGATCTTTCAAAAGCAGTAGAAAATCCGTTTTAATATGATGATGGATTTTAGTTTTTGTACTCTTTGTACCAATTTATTTAATTATTATATGATTGATTTTATATTATATTATATTATATTATATTATATTATATTATATTATATTATATTATATTGTATAAGATTAATTATTATTATTATTTAATTATTATATAGCTTCCTGGAAATATTTGTATGTTTTGTACGTTATCTTACATACAGTTAATAGCATAATAATATGTAATAATAATAATAATAATAATAATAATAATAATAATAATAATTACCTAAAATAATTACCTACACTGAATGCTGACATAAATTTAGTATATGGTACTATAAATATAAGATAGATAATGCTATATAACAAAAATGCTGACCAGTAACCTTTATGCTGGATCAATAGGGTATCATTAAATGGATTGACTTTTTGTGGGTTTGTTCGTTCATTTTAGCATTTTTATTACTTTCCTTTCAATAAACCACCACTCATTGTTTCAAAGGATGCTTTAAAATATCAAACCTTTATTAATATTTATGCTTTTTCTTAACTTGCTCAACAATAGTCCTGGTATTGATCTAAAGTTTGCTTGGTTAGATTTTCTATGTTTAGTGAACAAGGTTCGTAGCCTGTTAGTCAACTACAAATATTTGTTAGATAAAATCAACATCTACCTAAATAATAATATTTAGATATAAATAAAGATCACAAAATGGCAAACAACAATGTTCCTACTAAAATCAAACGAAAATCTTTTATCAAAGATAACATTAGTTCATCTTGTGTCTCACATCAACTTAATAGTCACATAATAGTCAGTAATAACATAGGATTGACTCTTTGTTCTGCTGTCTGATTAGAAGTTATTTAACAAACTCAGTTTAATCCTTTTCTTTTGGTTATTATTGTGACATAAATAAAGTACCCGTGGAAATAAACACCAGAACCCAGACTTTGTTGACTTCATATGACTGGTTCTCATATCTGTGATATTTAAAAAAAATGAAAGAAAGGGAATTTTCTGTCTGCTTTTGTTCCTTATGTTTTTTGGAAGAAGGCTGTGCATTTTATATTGGAGAAATTTCTTGTATAGAAGGTCTGTTCACTTGTTTGGTGTGGACTTGAGTAGTAGAGAGTTCACACCAGTTAAAGTGGACTGAATTAAATTGGTCCTGCAACAAGATGGGTTTATATATATATATATATATATATATATAGCAAAACGCAATTCAGAATAACTAGAAATGGTTCAAGAAGTCAAAATATGAGGTTCCTTTAATAACATAAAGCATTAAAAGTGTCACTTTAAATTTATAGTTGGCTTCCAAGATGAAAGTCCATCAGAATCCCCCGCAGTTCCCACCCAGAATGAAAAGATGACAAGTGCGAATAGTTTCTTTCGAAAGCAGTTTGGAACAGTGTGCTGGTACCGGCCAAACCCTTCACCGCAGCGCAATGTGACTTCTATTAATTTCACTGCGCCATAAAGCGCGGGTGGCCGACAAGGCTCATTATTGGAGAGCCCCGCAGCATTTGCGCCGTTTTATGAAAGAATGACGGAACACGTCAAACGTTTAAACAAATCCCAAATGAGAGAGAGAGAGAGAGAGAGAGAGAGAGAGAGAGAGAGAGAGAGAGAGAGAGAGAGAGACCTGTCAAAAGCTCTGAAATTCAACAGACCTGAGATATAATCATTGTAACCATGTTTCTCCTGACCTGATATATGGCAGAATAATGTGTAGAATACTTAATTGTGCCATAGTTAATGCTTCAGCAGATGGTACAGTATGAAGTGGCTTCAGCTCTTACTAAATGGGCCACTGGCCATTCCATCCCCCATCCTGGAAGTGGTTCAGTGATGGTGTGACACATTTGTACCACTTGTCATCCTTTGCATGCTACGCCAGCATGTCAGGCCATCTTCAGGTCTTAATGAAAAAGCAGCTGATAGCTCTGATTACTGTGTAAAATAACAAAGGAAGACAGTTTAATTCCAAAGCATAATTAAAGTTTGGAAAATGCAAGAAGACACAACGGCTGTTTGTGCAACATTGATCAAATATCACATCTTATTGATGTAATAAGTGAAAAAAGAATGTTTGAGGTAGGCCTACCTGATACGTGTAGGATATGGGCCCTTCACGCTTATTCCTGATGGATGGCTTGGTGGCTTGGACACATTATAAAATCAGAAAAACATTTATGAACTCAAGACCTACTTTATCTAAGTGCTTTTATGGAATTCCTCTTTACTTGATATCCCTGTGGATTTCTCCAGTTCTCTGGATCGGACCAGCTTGGTCACTTTTTGCACCATCCTTCTGAAGTGATGACCGTTCTCCAAATACCTCACCTAATGCTCTGACCTCACATGATACCTGCCATATGCTCCAGAATTTACATCTTTTAGATGTGATTACTGTCCACTGTCCACACCTTTCCTCTTTTTGAATCTCAAGCCATTTACTTCGACAGACTTAAGAGAAAAGCTACGAGAAACAATTCATTTACTGATGTCATAGTAGAGCCTTTTTAGATCCCCTAAATACCATTTCAGTGAAAACCAAAACCATTTCTGTAAATGATGTGGCCGTTTATAGACCTTTTATAGAATGTTATTCTTATAATCTAAAGCTGAAATGGTTAAACGATAAACAGGGCTGGATCCTAACACAAGGTTTTAGATTGTTGAATGAGCATTACATTAAACATTTACTCTACAGTTAAGATGATCTGAAAACTAAGACGCTCTTGGGAAACTTGGTCTAGACACATGGGGTTCAGAAGCACTGCAAACTCCAACATCTCTGTATAGAGTCCACAACTTTGCAGTTTATTTTTCATTTGAAAATGCCTGGAGTTGAGAATCTCTTTCTGGAATCCACTCACAGCCATGACAGTTTGCACTACGGTCACCTAGGTTTGTTACAATATTCATGCACAAAATAATGTAATAACATTTAATAATTTAATTACAATTGCACCAAAAGTTCTGTTAGCACAACTCAAGGAGCAGCACCCATCACCAGAGTTGTCCTCATCTGACATGAATGTCCAGTGACATAGAGGGGTTGGACAATGAAACTGAAACACCTGTCATTTAGTGTGGGAGGTTTCATGGCTAAATTGGAGCAGCCTGGTGGTCAATCTTCATTAATTACACATTGCACCAGTAAGAGCAGAGTGTGAAGGTTCAATTAGCAGGTAAGAGCACAGTTCTGCTCAAAATATTGCAATGCACACAACATTATGGGGGACATACCAGAGTTCAAAAGAGGACAAATTGTTGATGCATGTCTTGCTGGCGCATCTGTGACCAAGACAGCAAGTCTTTGTGATGTATCAAGAGCCACGGTATCCAGGGTAACGTCAGCACCACCAAGAAGGACGAACCACATCCAACAGGATTAACTGTGGACGCAAGAGGAAGCTGTCTGAAAGGGATGTTCGGGTGCTAAAAATGTCATTCCCAAGACGAACTGACGCTGTATTGGCCACAAAAGGAGGCCCTAGTTCACCATACTAATAGATTATTGTGGTCTAAAACCAGGTTTCAGTTTCATTGTCCAACCCCTGTATGTGAACATAGAATCCTATTTTCTGATTTAAGTTTGCCTGAATTCATTTTTTTCTCAGTTCTTATTTATTTATTTATTTATTTATTTCAGTCCATCCTACCAAAAACTCTTATATTATGCATACTTCACATCACCTGTCATAGTGGTCTACATCTTTGACCATAGGAACATATATTGTGTTTTGAGCTGTTTGGAAGGCTACATGTGGTAGCACTGTGATATCAGCATTACATCAACATCAGAATCCCCGGCAATGCTACTTGTCATCAGCACCCAAAGCCTGAGAGGACAAAATTAGCCCTTTTCTCACTCTTTCCCCACATCACACTGCTGCTTTATGGAAGCAGGGGACGGAGCACTTTCCTCCAAGGATGTTGGCAGCCCAGCAATATGGTTGGATAATTGACACTTCAAAATTGGGACAAAAACAAAAGCTGTTGGAATAATTATCATGTATTTGGAATCTTATCCACTCAAAAGAACCCCTTTCACTCCTTTCATAAATAACATCCCGAGTGACTAAATTATTAATATAATACACTGATTAGCCATAACATTATGTTGTAGGTCCTGCTTGTGTTACAAAAACAGTTGTGATGCCTTGGGGAATGGACTCCACAAAACATAGTCAGCATTAACTTTTTAGTAGTGCTTCAGTAGCTCTTCTGAGGGATCGGCTTGTGCTTCAGTAGCTCTTCTGAGGGATCGAACCAGATAGACTACCCTTCATTTGACCCTGTCCTTGGTACACCAATTGTCTTTCCTTGGAGCAATTGTCTTTCCTTTTGGTAGCTGCTGAGAATACTCCACACGACCTACAGTTTTTGAGATGTTCTGACCCTGGTGTCTAACCATGACAATCTGGACCTCGTCAAAGTGGCTCAGATTCTTACACTTGACCATCATGCTTCTAACACATCAACTTCAACAACTGACTTGCTGCCTCACATGCACACTACATGTCAAAAGCATTGGAAAGGAGCTTGTAAATAAATTATGAAGTTGGGATGGCTTGGGAATTCCCACACCTGTATAAATTGTGTATGAGGCTGAACACTGGTCAGAATGTTTATAGTAAGGTGACATAAATGATCAAAGTCTGAGCGAGGTATGATGCCAGATGGCGGATGGGAAATTACATTTCCAAAGTTTTGAAGATATACATGATACATGAAAAAATGCATTACCACCCACTTAGGCCACTGTGGTTGGTAATGCCTACTATGAGGGTTGTGACCGACAGCATCTGGCTAGCCCCCACATGCATATTCCACAGGACAGTACAGCATTATTTAGCTTTCATGGATCATGGCAAAAGTCATGGGACATGATAACTAGTTCCTGTCCCTTGATTTCGGGTTTTAGTATATATCCCATATATTACCAGGTGCAACTGTTACCAGATAATCAATGTTATATATTTTTTTAATTTCACGGCTTTAATGATATATTGTTGTGTATTTTATATCAGTGGTTCTCAATCCTTGTCCTGGAGTACCACTACCCTATAGATTTTAGAATTACCCCATATTGCAGCACACCTAATCCAACTAATCAATTAACGGATGAGCCCTTGCTGAGATGCAGCAGGAAAACTGTAAAACAAGACAGTGACACTTACTCTAAGACCAGGATTGAGAACCACTTCTAACCGTTTGTTACAAATGGTATCATTTTTCTGCATGTTTCCTGTGCTATGATCTTTCGTTTAAATATGCAAAGCCATTATTAATAGCTTTGTAATTATGTATAATTATTGAGACATTTTGCCAAAATATTTATAGTATCGTGCGTGAAATTCCTGACAATGGAGAGAAATTGTTTCTCTTACTGTATTTCTGTTAATTAACATTAATATTAGTGTTTTAATTTTGACATATACAATGTTAAAATATGTATATAACAATAATCAGAGTTCATTCACCCCATTTTATGTCTGAATTGCTGAACTGTATGTCGTCTATTGCTTCATGTTGGTCCCTGAATCACGTCAGACCAGATTTGTCCCCCCCTGAAGGCAGTCCACTCATGTTTGTAATGTACTATAATGTGTCATTGTTATCAGGTAGACCTCTCAAGTCTGCAACACTCTCTTGATGTAAGTGTATGACATACACCCACCTCACTGGTGGTCTGTTTAGCATGTGACACACTGCTTCGTAGCTAAATAGAGGCCCAGGAAGAAAAGGGGACAAATGGATTCCATGTTTGCAGCCAAACACGGCTGAGCGATGTGGAGTGAGACGGCTTTGTTGTTTATGAAAAACATGTGAAACTAATCAAATCCAAATTATCCACCCACTGCTCTAGTTTCTGTCGTTGTTGCCCCACCATAGGTAATGCCACCCAGAGAGAGAGGGAGTGTCACAAGCTCAAACACACATTTATACATACACACACTTTATTAATCTATATGGGTGGCTTTGCCCCCCCTCACACGCACACATATACACAGAAACAATAATAACTTACACATGTTGTGCATATATTGTGAATGAAAGTGTATACAGACAGACACACATAAACATACAGTTTGTTTGGGATGCATCCGACAGTAAAAATCCCAGGGTGATGAGATCAATATGGCCAACAGGAAATGACTCTCACACACTGGAGGCTATTACAGTGCATTTACATACTGACACACACATTCTTTCCCTTTTATTCAGAAATCATGATGGGAAAGCCATTACCTATCACATGGGAGATTACATAGGTGTAGGAAAAGTGATTCATGAGTACAGGCTGTGTCCCCATCAGGAAACCACTAGGATTTCTGACTACCCACTCAACATGCACACTAATACATATCTGACCATCCACTGCTATTATCAACTTAAAATACTGATGAACAATTTGCGTTGTGATATGATTGTGATAAATATGCCCAGTTGCCCCTTGAAGCCCTAACAGTGTGAATGAAAGAAAGAAAGTTGTAATTAATTTTAATGAAACGATTTACCAATTTTGTCTATATCAATTAGCCTTTAAGACTGACGTATACAGACCTGGGAATGATGCAAATATGTCAACATTTAGTGCACAATTACTGTTAATTTACTTTATCATACTGGAAAATTATATACAATTCCAAATGCTATTCAAAAAATCAACAAAATGTTTATAATTTGAACAGGAGTGTTCAACCTTTCACATACACAGTACGTCTATATTGAAATTTGAACTTTCTTTTAAAGAACAGCAAGAAAAAAACACATTTAAAACATAATCAAAAGGATATTATATCCATTAAACATTAAATATTGCATTATTAATTTAATGGCAACAGTGATGGGCCTTTATGTGTAATTGTTACATGTCATATGTGCAATATAGGAAGTACGGCTTTGGGTGGGTGCTACACAACTCGGATGGCAAATCTATTAGTGACCCTTGGGCTTTTGGCCCATTCACTTTCTCCTTGGCCGCCAGTTGCTCTCAGCAACCTGAGAAAGCCATTGCAATTGAATTGTGTAAAACTGTCCCCTGTGGAACCACAATAGGTCCTCCTCTTCACACTATTACTAGCACTTTCAATCTTCTGAAGATTCATTCTCTAGCCTTTTGAGCCAAGCAGGTGTTTGACTCATTCAGATAAAGACTTGGGGATGCTTCAGTTCTTCCAGTGTGTTGGGCCATATATACACTGACTTGGAAAATGGGGCAGAATAGGGTCTGGTATGTAAAGCGTCATATAATTTCAGGTATGTTAGTATGTACATTGTATTAGTAGGCCTAAAGGAATCGCAAAAATGCTAACTGGCTGATAAATGGAGTCTAGAGGGGACCAGGTAGCACGTTATGAGTCGTACAATGTTAACTGGGTCCTGCTCTCTTTCGCTCCCTGATGCTGTTAATGTGTTCTGGGTGAAGATTTCCTTTCATTTAGATCAGAACACATCCTGAAGTGTTCGCTTTACGACACGTCAATCAACGTCAAAGTGTAACAAGCGGCAGTAAATCTAACAAGCCATATGTGATCCAGTTAATGTCCCATACTTTTATAGGACGGGATGGTGATTGCTCATTTAGGGCAACGGTCTCATGGTTAAAATGTATCTCTGATGGAGAAATCATGCCCCTGACTTTAATAAAGTAGAGAAAGAGAGGGAGAATCGTAATGAGACTCAGATGACAGGGTGGATGACGTTAGCAGATGTTCAGTCTGTGTCTGGAAAAAGAACCTGCTTAAGCCAAGGCAAATGAACCAGACAACTCTGAGCTGACATACACGGGGCTATAAAGCCATACATTTTCATACTTACACTACATGTCCAAATGTTTTTGGAAACTCCTTCCAGTTAATGCATTCAGCTACCTTAGGTTGCACCCATTGCTGACACAGATGTGCAAATGCACACACACACACGCACGCACGCAGCCTGTAGTGAAGTACTACAATATGAGTCTCTGGAGCAGATTAACATGAACCCATTGGCACCATGCCCAAAGCCAGGTGTGGGCTAGAGGGGCATAAAGCCCTTCAGCATTGAGCTATGGAGCTGTGGAGCTATGTTCTCTGGAACGATGGCGCTTCATCCAATACTTTTTGGATGACTTAGGGATTTGGGGAGGAAATTGGGTGGTGGTCATCCATCACCCTGACCTCGCTAATGCTGAATGCAATCAAATCCTCATAGCAATGCACCAAAATCTAGTACAAAGCTTTCTTTGGACAGTTACTCCAACAAAAGCGAAATAAACCTTTTTTTTTTTTTAAATACCCTTGATTTCAGGAAGAACAAGAACACGTGTCCATTTTTGTCCATAAACTGTCATCTGAATAATTTAGGACATCCCATGAATACCTTTTGTTAGGACAGTCTATCACTGCCTCGTGCATTTATATTGTGAGTTATCTTTCAGCTAAAATCAGTTTTGTACATTTGGAAAATTAGTTGCCAGTAAGAACTTTCTCACCTTTTGACTTGCTCAAAAGAGGCTCAGGACTGGATCTCAGTTAAGCTGCTTTGCAACAATGCTTTCCTGGTAAAAAGTGCTTTATAATAAACATTACATGATTGCAGGGTAGACAACATGCTCAGAGCAAAATGCTACATCCCCAGCTCTGACAAAACGGCTTACAGACCAGACCAGCATTGCACTGGGTGTGATGTGAGCAGAGGGCACCATCTACTCACCCAGAGAATGCATGGCCAATTTTGCTCTCTCAGTCTCCAGCTGCCAATGGCAAGCAGCGTGACCCTGGTTTCGAACCCGTGGTCCTCCTGGTGTAACTCAGTGAAGCACTGATTAACCGTAACTATGGAATTCTTCAAGGTCAGAATAGGATCAGAAGCCAGGTAAGAAATATCACAGCTCACCTGGAGCAGATCCTTTCTTAATGGCCTTGCTTATTGAACCCAAAGCCTGTGAGCAAGTAAATGCTTATTGCCTATTGACATTATAGGCTTCTGATACAATACTATGCAATTGTTCTCAATGCACATCCCAGCTTAGAAAGCCAGGATCAGAAGGCAGGTCAGATACACTACAGCTAAGCAGAGCACCCGGAGCCTTGCTTCCGGGCCAAGCAGCAGCAGCTTTGTGGATGGTGATGTGATTAATAACCCTGCAATGCGACCACTGATTTACCATTCCCCCTTACTCACAGCTTAGCTTTGTAAATATAATTTTCATATGCAGTGTAGGTAATAGTCATCTGTTGACTGTACTCATCATTGTGTGATACTTTGGGATGATGCATTTACATAGAAATAAGCCCAGTGAGTAAAGTCAACCAAGCTAAACCATCTTGCTGCTTCACGGTGTGTTTATGATATCATAATCAAATTTTCATGCTAAATTGCTCTCACAGCAAAACTAACTGGCTTGGCCTTGCTGATCAAAACAGTGCCATGCGCTGTGAGGCCACCACGTCTCTGTCTCAATCTTGCCTCGTGTGCCAGCTTGAATGGTTCTGTTGGAGAAATGTAAACAGGAGAGCTGCTGGGAGTAGGGATATTTTGAGAAAGCATTCCATTGTTTGCATTAGCATTTTCCTTCAGGGAAAGCTTCTGTCACTGTCAATTTTGCGAGGCTACCGGCCAACATTCTGTCGATGCCTTGTTAACATCCGTGTAATGCTGATATTTATGACTTAATTGAGTTTTGATGCAGTTTGTCTGCGGTGGGTCCGCGCACACGTGTGTGCATGTGTGAGTGTCTGCGGCGAGGGGTTAGAGGGGGCCGGAAAATCAGGAGTTATTTTGGTTTCGAATGTGTATCTATACACATATGGTCCTGGTTTCGGCCTGTATACCCTGAGATCTTGTGGGTGGCCTTTGACCCTGCTCCCCAAGACTGCCATGATTTCGGCCTCAGCGTTCCAAGTTCGGTTTGACCCCCTTCGACCCCAGAGATCAAAGGGCACAGCCGCTGAGCAGCAAATTATCCCAATGTGTCAAACTTCGCATGACACCATGTTCACTCGGACTTCGTTTTTTGGTCGGCTCTTGATGTCAGTTACTTTTCTTCAGCTCCTAGTTTTCTCTTTTCTTCCTTTCTCTTTTTTCCTTGAACTCATTGCTTCTTTTTTATGGTGCATGAGAAAAAAAAAATCCCTCCTGGATAACTATTACTTTGTCCACTCTTCTCTTCTGTTTCAATTACTCCCTTTCTCTCTCCATTTCTTCTCTCTGCGCTTTCTATTACTCACTCTTTCTCACTCACTTTCTTTCTCCACCCCTTTTTTTCTTTGTGTTTAAAGATGTTTCAGTTCAGCTGTCACAAATTATGTTCGCCTGCCCAGCTGTCAAAACAGGGGTGTGTTTTTCTCCTTGCACCCGGTATACTACCAAAAGAGAGAGACTGAGAGTGAGGGGGAGAGAGAAAGAAGGAGGGGAAGAAGAAAGAAGGGGTCAGAGAGGGAGAGAGAAAGAAAGAAGGAGGGGGGGCTTTAATGCTCATGTTTGGACACAAGCAATTATCTCTAATTATTGTTTTTCTTTTCAGTTTCCCTGTCCTGATGGAGGTCCCAGCCAGACGAACAAGCCATAATCTGGCCTCGTCGAGGAGGCCCAGCGGGCCCCGTGGTGCAGCTCGTCCATGGGACTCTTGGGCTTTCATCTCAATGTGAGTCTGGAGTTGATTCAAACGCAGAGCGATGGGTGAATTAACCCCCAAGCCCTGGCTTTCAATGGGCTCAGCTAAGAGATTATACGTGTTGCTGGCAGGCCTTTTATACATGCTGCGCTTTCAAAAGAAACTTCTGCTGGTTTGCTGCTTGGTCGGGGCACCAAGAGTGGGCAAGCCATCTTCTGTTCTTGCCTGAGGTCTTCATTCGTTCTCCTGACCCTAGAGCTCCTCTATGATGTAACATTATGAAAATGTTGTCATCTGGAATGTTGGGAATCTCTAAGGGCCAATTTAGACAATTTAGTTCCCAGTCCAGCCCTGTATGTATGTGATGACTGGGAGTTCAAATATACAATTACAGTGTTCTAGATTCAGTGTCTTACAATGTTCATCAAAACATTCTAGACTGTTCTCCCAAATCAGTCCATTATAGAATGTTTATGAAGTTCTCCTTCACCCACACTGTATTAGACAGTTCTTCTTTATTCAAAGTGTACTAGGATTGCACTTTTCTAAACTGTTCTAGAATGTTCACCATTCACAATGTTTTAGAACTTTTCTAGATTGCTGTTGTCCCTAATGCTGTTGTGGAATGTTCTTGAGTGGGATTCGAGCAATAAATATGAACAAAACTGACAGAAACTTAACTGTTCTATTCAGTGTCCTGTCAGGCACAATGGGGCATTAATAATTTCAGAACTACAAGAACAAACCCTGTCTGAGCAGTAAAAGTCACAGTACAAGCCAGCTGGTAGTTTTTTACATGCATACCAACGGATACCACAGAACACTGGCAAAAATGGTACTCCTTGTTGTATTTGGGCCTGTACTGCCACATATAATTCAGTTCAGAATGCATTAGGTTTACGTTTCATACCATTTCTCAGCTTCCAAAAACAGCAGAGGTGCAGCAGAGCAGAACCCAGTGAACACAAATAAAAGCACCAGTTTCACAAACATGAAGAGCAGTTATTTTTTCAAACTGTCAATATTAGTACTTTATCAATAACTCACAACAAATAAACAAAATATAATGAATTATATTGTATTGATGCAGCACTAGCAGTGTTATTCACCCTGAGGCATGTTTATTGTTATTATTGTGTGTTGTGTTACACATTTCGAGAATATTCTTTCATTCTATCCACTGTTTTCCCTTCTTGAGTTCTTCCTCACCCACCATGTTCTGCAATGTTTCCCTCCTTAACACTCTTTTAGGATGTTGTTTCCCATTAATACCGACCCAGGCCTGTCAGTCTGTCCTAGAATGACCACTGCCTTTCACATGGTTTCCTAGCAGACCAGGAAAAACCTCCCCAGATGATGGTGTTTCATCACTTATCTGACTCACACAGTCCTTATGAGTGGCAGAAAACTCACTCAGAACCTCGTGTTCTAGTGTTCTAGTGCATCTTAAAAAATGATACTATCATGAAAATTTTCATGTGTTCATTACTTCAATCCAAATTAAATGATTCATGTTTCATATTCATTACATCTAAGGCCTTTGAATACATTACTAAACACACAGTGGGCAAAATATGTTACATTTTTAAATTAAATTATGAACAATTATGAAAAAAAAAGATAAGAATTTTAATTTGTTGCGATGCACTAGAAGAGTTACTTCTGAGGCCAGACTGAGAGCACTCGCAGCTGTGATGTAGAGTAACTCCGGCAGCAGACCTGTGAAATATTTGAGCCACAATGTGGAGTAACTTCAGCAGTGGTTCTGGGAATACATTCGAGCTGCAATGCAGAGCCACAGAGTCACACCTGCGTAATTACATCTAGTTCTCATCAGTTCTTTCTCTAAGCTTTCTAAACCCTTTTCTAAGCATTCTAATTCTCTAACTCTCAAAATCGTTATTTTGGCATTTGTTCATTTAGTGTAATCTGAACTTTATACACAAAAATTCACAAGACTGAAAGGCCATTGAACACTTACCAGCATTACAGTCATATTTCTGATATTTGGTTTTAATGATCTATTTTAAGGTTCTTCAACTCAATTACATCATACATGCATGATGTAATAACAGACTTTATAATGTCCATTACATCAATGGCAACCAATGTTTAACGACAAAGACCAATGGTTTTAAGTCCTTGCACTAAGGTCATGTGACTTTGCCCCATCACAGTGGCCCATACTCCCAACACCCCTTCTTTCTCTCTCTCTCTCTCTCTCTCTCTCTCTCTCTCTCTCTCTCTCTCTTTCTCACCTCTCTCTCTCTCTCTCTCTCACTCTCTCTCTCTCTCTCTCTCTCTCTCTCTCTCTCTCTCTCTCTCTCCCTCTCTCCCTCTCTCTTTCTCTCTCGCTCTCTCCCCCTCTCTGCCCTGCTGAGATCTTTGGCACCTTTTCTTTCTGCTTGGCTGCAGATTCAGGTTGATTATCTTCCATATCCTTGCAGGATTCTGTGTGCCAGGTCCTTGATATACAATTAATACACGAAAATATTGACTTGACCCATGGCAGATTATGCAGAATCAGGATCAAAGAAATCAAAGTATGAGAAGTAGCAAGGTTTCAGGCTTTCAATTTTTAGAAACAGTAATGTGTTCTCACTGCTCATTTCACACTATAATTAAATAGTTTGATTTCCTTCAAATGAAATGTATCCACACTTCTTACACTGCCCTATGGTCAGTTCTTCATCTAGGCCTTCTGTAACCTCAACAGCAGACCATTATTGAAAAAGGCACGGCTGAAATGTATTATCTGTACCAGTCTCCGTCTGTGTAATGAGGAGTGGCAGACTCAGAGGATGAGAGACCGCCTCTTGTGCAGGGCAGACATAAAGGTCTGTGCGTATTGTAGTGGAACACAATAGGGAGTGCATGTGTTGGTCAGTGTCTGTAGGAGTACATGACCTGTGCTCTCTGTGGAACCTCTCTGATCTGGGAGCAGTGACCTGGTCATGTCTAAGCTCTAGAAAAGGTGCCGCTGTGCTACCACACACACAGACACACAAGCATACACTAATTATTATACAGTCGCAGGCCACCGGGTCATTTACATGCTCCTGGGACTAAATTTATTATTTTATTGTGAAATATCCAACTAGCCTTTTTCTTTTGAGGGCATTATTCTGTGTGTGTGATTGAAATGAATCCCTTTTCCTGACATTAATTTCAAACAATGTGTAAATTGAACAGGACAGATCAACAACTGCAAGAAAGACAAACACTGTAATAATGTGCTTATGCATGTGTTATGAAGTGCCAGTCACTCCATTCACATAAAGGCCTTAAACGGATGTAAGCCATATGTGAGGACAGTAAAAGATGTTGAGGGCTTCACCAAGATAACCATTTTCACATTATTGTAATACAATCTTATTTACATCAAATAGGGCATCTTGTTGCCTAGCAAACACTGGCCTAACCTGATCACAAATAAGTATTGCTTTTATTATTATTATTATTATTATTATTATTATTATTATTATTATTATTATTATTATTATTATTATGTGTTGCTGTTATTATTATTATTATTATTATTAGTAGTAGTAGTAGTAGTAGTAGTAGTAGTAGTAGTAGTAGTAGTAGTAGAAACTTAAATAATAGTAATACTAATAATAGTTTAAATTATAAAGTTAATAATAAATTAATACAAATAATACATAACTAAACATTTTAATACATTTCACTTTAAATCCTTAACGAATAGTCATTGGGGTGATTAAGAAAATAAGGTAAAGATAGAAAAGTGTAATTAACTTTTAGCCAATTATATAAAAAATAATATACATAACAAATAGTATGTTGTTAGGTCCCTTCAAGTGAATGTAGGTAAACTATCCTTTATTAAATGATAAGAATTATGGAAGCACTCATACATTTACACATACTCTACAATATTCCAGGATCTACAATTGTATGAAAATGTTTGGTCCCATCTGGTCAATTTACAGCTTATAAAAAATGCATATATTAATGCACAACCACTGAAAACACTTCTAATGCACATTCTAATGCACAATTACTATTGATTTACTTAATTTAACATATTGGTAAAAAAAGGTTATGGTAGATTTATTTTATATTTGTTTACAATAATGTTGCATTCAGTCAAAAGATATCAAATGTGTTCTAAAACATACAGAACATTCCGCATTTGGTTTTCCTCAGAATCGTCCTTTAGAAATTCAACAAAACAAGTTATTTGATCAGTGATGTCTAAACTTTATAACACCAATTACTTAGTATTACTTAGTAATTAGTACCATATCTTGATCTTTATGCTCTATAAATACTTTATACTAATTTGAGGAAAGAAGGCTCAGATTTCCTTTTCTGTGTGTGTGTGTGTGTGTGTGTGTGTGTGTGTGTGTGTGTGTGTGTGTGTGTGTGTGTGTGTGTGCAAATGAGTGATTTCTGTCGTCAGGGCCAATCTGCAGAGATTAGCTCCCCTAAATTACAGGGGATGATCTGTGTATGCCTTCGACCTCTCCAATCACTCCCAACTATCACCAGCCGGACCTCTGACCCCTGATCTGTCACCCCTCCTCTGTCTGCCTGAACACACTGTTTAGAGATTACAGCAGCTATAACCTTGTGCTACTTTTAGGCCTTGTTTCATTAGGTGTGTGTTTGTGTGGGAGAGGCTGTGAAAGAGAGGCTCCTTCTGTTATTCTTCTTTTCGGCACCTTTGAATGGATTCACATTCCCGTCTGTTCACTGAATGCAGAACCTACTGCTTTTCTCACATTACTAAACATTGATTGGGCTGCTTCTCTAAGAATTAGTGGGTTTTTTTTTTTAAACTGTGGTTTTCATATATTGGAATTGCACTTGTAATTTTTCCTCATCTCATCATTAACACAATGACCATGGCAGTGTGACAAGTCCTTGTGTCACTGGTTTTGAATAACACAATAAAAATAAATAGGATTAGTCATGTTATTAACATGCCAGTATACACTCCCAGGCAAAAAAATAGACCAGCCAAAATATATTTTATAAGTTAATATATAAGTTAATTCATAAGTTAAAATATATGTTACTTCATATATTTGTTTAGATCAATAAACCTGTGCTAAATTGCTATGAAAGCAGGTCTCAAATGAAGCTGTTTTGCTATTGGCACATATTTGTTTTGGCCCAGGATACACTCTTGCATGCAGGATGCATGTTTTCTGAGGGGTAAGGGTTTGATGACAATGACTGAGAGTGCATAAGGTTGCACTCCATGTAACATAGATCAATTTCAACAGTATTAAGTTACACTTTACTGTATATAAACCCACAATCGTGTTCTTAACATTTGTACTGTATCTGACTGACAGGTTGTGTCATTGCATTGCTCTTCCATTGCCAGAAACCACTGTGTTTGTGTCTATGCTGCCAATTGAAGGTTCATGAGCTTGAAGGTTGAGGTTCTCCGACCTGTTTTAGAGAACATGTCATCATTTATTTCATAAATGAAAGTCTGTGTCAAACCATTATATCATCAAATTTTCTGATGACATTGCTCTGGCGGCACTGCTAACAGAGGAGCAGGAGGACAAAACATACATGGACAGTGTCACCAAACTGGTCCAGTGGTGAAATCTGATCAATTATGAATTATGAATTATGATTAGCTTATGTTCAATACCCACAAAACAGAACCACTTTGGAACCACTCATGACAGCCATATTTGTTAGATTTCAGTTCATGAGCACATCATTTAAATATATGGGGGTGTCTGTGGACAGTGCTGTGGACAGTCCTGGATCTACCATGTTGACTACATTTGTAAGAAGGAACAACAGAGGATCTACCTCTTGGAGCTACTAAGGAAATCACTTTTTTTCTGCTCTACTATACAACTCATCAGTAAGTGAAACTGTCTAATGGCATTGGTGTAGCTACAGTTAGAGAAGTAGACGTTGGCTAGTTTCATGGTGGCAGATACGAAATATTTTGTTTTGGTGCTGGAAACATTGTGGTTGGGAAATTAACCAATAACTAAAATTCGGTTAAGTTCTCTTTTCCATGGACATTTTCTGGGACTTTTCAATGATTTCATATTAGGATTTGTCACCACATATTATGGATTATTATACATTTAAACGCATCTGATTAAGTCACACCTTCTTACAATTATTGGTCTACATATACCTGCATCTACATCAGTCATTGGTTATCAGCTGCTTCCCACCACGGCCAATTTACCAATATATAAACATCCCTAAGCAAATGTAAATAAACACAAATTAAAATCCTTTAATTTAGTTAAATCCTTTAACTCTAACTAAAAGTGAGTTAAGCAACAAGTGGTACAATTCTTTTTACTTAATTTGTTTTATATACAGAAATTACAACATTACACGTACTGTAAAAAGATGTAAAATGTACAATAACTTGCTGGTGTCAATTAGGTAGTAAGTTGCCGTAATACATTTCACAGTATGCATACCATACATTTAATCACAGCACCTATATAATAATGTATTTTTATTAAAAAGTGCTATTACAGTAAAAAGTCACAGTACTGTAATTGTTTTTACAGTAAGATGTGCTGTATTTTATATCAAAGCAAATATTAGACATGATGTAAAGGCTACTTCCATTTTGACACCTGTTTAATAGCTGTCAAAATAATAGAGTGTAAAATGAAGACATTATACTTGTGACGATAACATTTTCAACAATATAAAACATTTTTTAAAATACATAGGAATTAAATACATTTTACTTTGTATTTTTCATTTTGTAAACACTGCTGTCCTCAACATAAAAATCATAAAAAAATATGTGCTCTCTTTTACATTTGCTTCCTTGCTGGCAGTCACATGTATCTTACAGTCATACACTATTATAGACATTCACATTTTTTTTATTGTTCCTTACAAACAAAAGGATTTTACACATAGTTAAAACGCTGTAATTAAAAATCTAGAATTGTAAACATGAAAATGTCTAAGACTGACTTAATTGTTCCTGAACTGGATTGTTCTTCCCAGGCTGGATATTTTCAAAGTATTCTTTATCTTTGACAATTTCATTAAAGTAACATATTTATGGAATATTTTCACCCCTGAAACCTTGAAATCAATTTCCAGCACCTGTTTCCAGCACCAGTCTAGCACAATTTCATTCTAAACAGTCCATTTTGTCAATGTTTTGAATACAATGTCTCCCTCTCTCCCAGTGCAGGGTAGCTTCACTTCATTATTACAACCTCCTCTATAAATTAAAGTAAATAAAGGTTTCAATGCCACTTATCACACTTGGTAAATAGTTTACTAGCACTTCACAGACAGTTGGTTTACAAGCTGTTAAAGGCTTGATTTGTTTATCGTTTATCCAAAAATCTGTTTTAGATAAATGATAACTGTCCCTGTAACTGTTCTGGAGGACATAGATCTTATCTATAATGCAAAATGTAATATTGGAATCCAGTGATGGATGATTGTTTAAACTGCTGGAAAACCACTGAATTTTCACCATGATGATTTACGGTTCTACCGTACCATGCTCCATATAAGTTCTAGAGTACTATGCTGTATATTGGTTCTACAGTTACATGCTGTATATAGGTTCTAGAGTAATATGCTGTATAAAAGTTTACAGTTACATGCTGTATATAGGTTCTACAGTTACATGCTGTATATAGGTTCTAGAGTAATATGCTGTATAAAAGTTTACAGTTACATGCTGTATATAGGTTCTACAGTAAGTTGCTGTATAAAGGTTCTACAGTTACTTTTACATGCTGTATATATGTTTTACATGTTCATTATACAGTAAAAATACTGTGAAATCTACAAATATTTGTTACGGTGTGATTTTAAGTGCAATATAATATAGGCTATTTATTTATTCTTAGTAGATGTGTATATTTATTAATCTCCATTCAAATAGTTGCATGATTTCTGAGATATTTACCTCCCTCAAACTCTCACACATGCCACAGTACTACAACTTGAAGCCTCCCATCCATTCTAACCACAAAGAATGCTAATGTGTTCCCAGTGTCCTCTTCTTTGAAAACCAAAACATGGTCACTCTACAGTTGGGTACATTTAGAAAAATATTCAAGTTGCCATACCTGAACATAGCTAACCACTGGCAAAATTAATAATAAGATATATTATTATCTTATTATTTTTATATATCTTATATATAAATATATAAATCCTATAATTCAACACCACAAGCTATATGGAGAGAAGCACTTGGACTAAACTAGAAAACAATCAAAACTATGGATCTAATCCTTTTCCTCCACAAATGAAATCATTCCTTACCAAATTGTTTTTGAAATATCACTCTCTATTTGGTTAGCTTGAGCTGGGCAAGAGGAATTCCTCATCACTTCCCTGCTACATGATAGTTCCAACCATAAAGCAATATTAACTTGCACTTCATTCCAACTGATTTTTCCACTTATCCAAGCCCAGAATAAATATGGAACCTTGGTTTATTTGCCGTAGCCTTATGACGTGACTCCATTAAGGTAAATTGCTCAGACTGGAAGGAATACATGCATGTATCATTCATCACGCATGGCAAGAACATTTTATACCGGATTATTTATGTGGAACTTTTCAATTTGTTCATTGTTGGTCAATATCAGCTGTGTATTGCGCACAGATTGTGCGTTTCCCAAAACTGTTAAAAAAACTGCAGCTCTCCAGAGGGAAATCACCACGATCACTGCAGTTTAAGTTAGCAATCAGCTGAATCTGTGTTGAGGAAATTGCTACTTAAAATATAAACCCATGTACAACAGATCATCCCTACAGAAATATTGCAATCAAGCTGTAGTTTAAAAGTACTGTCTTTATTAGATTTTCATATTTGTTCAGCTTTACGGAAGGCAATTATATATTAGACACGGGAATGTTTGAGTGAAATGAATATGAGGAGGGAGACGTATTGGTAGAATTCATGCATGTCTTGAAAATTAAGGTACCAAAATGGGTCCTTTAGAGGGATGCCATGAAAGAATATCTTTTGGCTTCCTAAAGATTCTATTAGATGATGTTTTTATTGGACAAGCTTATAAGCATGTAAACAGGTAAACTCTTCTTCTCCTTCTTTTCCCCATTTGAAGCAAAATGTTCCCCCTTTATTTCTGCTCTTCATTCTCTATCCTTTCTTTTTCATCTTTTTGATGACATGCAAGGACTAACTTTAGCTCCCTGAAGTCCTTTCATGTGATTTTTGAGAGTTTGTGAAAGAGGTGTTTGTTAAATTAAAAATTAAAATATTCCACAAGAGTAGGACCTTCTGCTCCTTCTTCTCCACCTTTTTGGAGCATGAAAAAAGCATTTTCAGCTTCCTAAAGCTTTCTGTAGATGCTTCTTTATATAACCTCTTTTAGAAATTAGATATGAGTGTAAGGGACCATCATGAAGCTTAAACAACCCTCACAAAATGTAAAGCTTCTTTACTAATTGATGTTTTCTGTTAGAATGATCCATGTCATGAATCATTTAGTATCCTCTGTTTTTAACAGTGTGGAAACATGTTGAGATTTACGTCAGGAGACCAGTAGTGATGAGCAAGTATTTGCTGGTTTGTTGCTCACAGAGTAAGTCACTATGTTTTTGGAAAGAGTGCAGGAAAAACATAGAGGGGTCTGGGTAATTTGGTGACATAGGAGGCCCCTGGCGTTCCGTTATCTGAGGACCACCCATCCGAGACTAGCCTGGACAAACAGAGGAGCTGATGGCTGTAATACGCAGCAGATGGAGAGAGGGAGTGAGAGAAAGAGAGACAACATCAGCATGGATCCACATTGGTGGTGGTCATTTGGTCATTCTTTTCTTCCATTAGCCACCTGGGCCCATGGTGTTTAGTCAGCCTGGACCAGGGCTTGAGTTACATTTACATTGCTTTGAAATAGAAAATAGCATGCCTCTCTCCCTGTCGCTCTCTCTTATACTCGGCCCCCCACCCAACTCCACCACCCCCACCCCACCCTCTGTATACTTAAGCACCATCCTGCACACATGCACTTCCATACTTGAGTGTGAATTGTGGATCTTCACACAAGTGCTGGCATATTTAAACATGCCTTCAACTTGTCAGTAGGATGGGAAGAATGATGGAATGATAAACAAACGGATGTGCACTACATCCCCACGTTTGGTATATCTCCAGAATCAGTCCATTTCCAACAGTTCCTTATCCAAATAGACAGCATAAGGGCACAATCTCTATTCATGGATTTAAAAAAAAGAACAAAAAGAAACAACTTTAACTGAGTATTTTATTAGACATGGCTAAATCATTCAAAGTAGCATTGTTTACGATGCCTCGTCACTTTAAGTCTCACTTATAGAGGCCTTCAAATCATAACTCATCGTGGGGAGGAAGAGACCTCCTTTTGTCATTTTAAGACTCATGGCTTTAAACAAATGATGTACTTGGAGTAGGCTAATAAATCAGATGAAGCAAATTCATCATTTTCCCTCTGTAGGTTCCTCCCACTGTCCTCACTGGCAGATTCCCCAAACCATTCTGTAAGTTTCCCGTAACCTTTTCTATGAATTACGTAATAAGATCACAAAAGCTTTGCTTTGAGTTTTGTACAGTGCTGATAGTTTGACGTATTGCATATTCTGGCAAGAAGCAAGGAGTTTGTGTCCTTTGGAACACTGGGACAGTAAAAGCACAACATGGGTAGATGATGGAGCTTCAGGTGAAAGAAGAGGTTTTCCCCAATTTTGCTGTTTCACCAAGTTTGCTAGTCTTGAAAAGACTGTAATGGTTTATGACCAGTAGTTCTCTATGAGTCGTAACTCTACTGTCCAGAGAGTCTTTCTACTAGATTTTGAAGCACTGCTGTGAGGATTTGATTACATTCATCAGCAAAAGTCTTAGCAAGGTCAGGATGTTGTATGATCACCACCTCATCTCATCCCCAACTCATCCCAAATGTATTGGATAGAGAACACAGCTCTACCTCTCCACAGCTTTGGCCCAATTCTGGCATTAGGTATGAATTGGTTCATTTTTGTCTGTTCCAGAGAGTTCACTCTATGTGCTCTCTGATAAAGTGGTATTAAGATAATTGAGTTGCCTTCATCTTAAACCTACACAAGGTAACTAGGGTTGGTTTAGTAATGGTTTCTAAATCATTGAAATAATAGAGTTTTTTCCTGTGCTAAAAATGTTTTTCCTTATTTCCTTTTTTTTTTCTTCCAATTGTAGCCATTGGTCAAGACACACATATATGTATATATATTTTTTGTGCACTGGAGTTATTAAGTGGTTCAATTCAGTGGTTTTCTCTCAACAAAAAGAAAACTTCTTCAAAACCTTTAAAGTTTGTTGCTGGTTGTGGAAACAATATAATATTTTTTAAACATTGCCAAAACTTTTTCATCATTGGAAATATTTTTTCCCCCTGGAAAATCAGTTTTAATCAAAACAAACACAACCAACATGGTGGAGAAATGTGCTAGTTTACTAAGATCTAGCAATTTCAGATGAAGAGAGAGATAGAGAGAGAGATAAAGATAGAAATAAACTAAAAGGAAAGAATTCAAATAACTCTACTGGCTGAGAAATATAATATCTCACTACAATAATAATAATAATAATAATAATAATAATAATAATAATAATAATAATAATAATAATAATAATAATAATAATAATATCAGGGGTTTAAGTTGAGCAAAGCAACTTTTATTATTTTATTTTTATTTATTTATTTTATTCACAAATCTAGTGCATGTAAACCTAATGGACCTCAAAATTCAAAACAAACAAAAGAAAAGTCATTTAGAACAATAACTGAGTGAATCAGGGTTTGTGGCATCCAAATGACCATTGGTACTGAACTGATGGTCAGCATCTTATACACCGAAAACAGATGTGTCACAGAAATACTGAAACATAAACATGTTATATTTTTATTATACTTTTCTCAGAGTCACCTTTAGAAACCATATAAAATTAAATGAAGGCAGTTACTCAGCTTCTGCTTGAGTTGACTGGACTGTCATTCCCTCCCTAAAACAACACGTATGTATGTAGGATCTCAGGGGGTTTGCAGACTTTGTAGCGACACCTGTTCTGGACACAACACTGAGCCCATAGGTTTACAACTAACAGGGTAATTTCCTCTGCATTCATCACAAAGAAGTTGTGTCTTGAAAGCCAATGTCTGTCAAACTCTGCATCCAGCAGACCACACCTGGTGACTCTGGTACTCCATTAATTCTAGACATGTGTTCTAGAATCTAGATGATTGGGTTTAATTGACTATTTAGAAAATTGTCATTAGTGGTAACTTTTTCTCCCATATTTCATGGTTAAGTGGTGGAAAATCTCTCTCACTTCTCATATAAAGGCTGTGATTTTGGTTTGTAGCCCACAAATATGTACATGCAGGCCTTTAGATGCATGCATATGTGGAAAATGTGACTATTGTATTTTAATTAAACTACATTGGCTGTCTCTTCTTTAAAGATTTGAATCAGAGCTTATGTCAAATATTAACTGTTTCACTGTTTACTAAATGTCCTACATACAAGCCAGTGAATGAACTGAAGCAGTAGGTTAAAGATTTTTTGAACAGCTTGAAAGAAAAAAAAAATCAAAAAGGATCTCATCGAGTTTGCATAAAGTAATGACTTGGGGCTCATTCTGGGGTTTACAGTACCATGTTCTTCCTTCTTTAAAACTATCTCCAAAAGAAAAAAAGCTACAACGTTCCTTATGCTTTGCTACACATGTATGTAGGCTAGGAATAGAGGTTAATTGTGTTTTATCTTATTCCGTTAATCCCAAGCAGTGTCTTTCTTTTGATTGAATGTTCTATATTTCTGGTGTTAAAACTAAAACCCATTATCACTGTGATCTTATCAATGGATTTTCACAAGATTTTAACATTTACTTCCAAACAACAAACAAACTAAACAAAAAACACCTGCTCATTTTACTACAGTTGGAGCTAAAAGTTAAAATGATTCTTTAGACTAAAATCATGCACTTTGTGAAACTGCCATAACTCCAATTTCCTTCCTCTTTGTACGAATGTCTTTATATCACTTTCTTCTATTTCTATTAAAAAAATGAGTAAGGGTTTCCAACCATTTCAATTCAGTGGTTTCTATTAACCTAAAGACTAAAATGCTACACATTTATAGTTGTAAGTTGTGAAAACAGAAATGGTCGGTTATATTTTGTAACTGCATGTTTTCTACTTTGTATTTCTTTTCCTGGAAAGAAAATAAACTTACACATAAATTCAGGGACGTGACCGATTTCACTCATGTGTCTCAACAAACAGAACCGGCGTATTGGAGATAGAACTAGTTGAAGAACTAAATGCACGAGCTGAATTGAAAAGACAAGAGCTGCCACTGAGAGAGGGATAGAGGGAGATAGAAAAAGCTACCTAAATAGAAAGAGCTCAACTCTACTGTCTGAGAAACATAATATCTCACATATATATATATCACACAATAAGATTAATAATAAATTCTATTAGCAAAGTGTTTTATTAACAGGCTAAGGGGGCTAAGGCTAGCTAAGGCTAAGGCTAAAGCTAAGTCAATGGTCCACACACTGTGACAAACATGAAATTAAGGACAGAAACATGCCATGTTGACTGCGAGCCATTCTTTGCAAATGATGTACAACTTTTTTACGGTTTCAGAATTTTTTTTGAAGTACTGAAGTGTAGCAAGTCGTTCAGTGATTGTGTCAAACTCTTACCACGTGTTTCTCTCGTGAACTTGTCAGATGATCACTTTGGAAAGACTCTCCCTGAACCCTAGACACCCGTCACTCTCGGCAGCTTTTAAGACAATTTTAGTGAATATCCTGGAAACCTAAAGCCAAAGCGTTTCGGGCTGGGTGTTTAAGTTAGGTAACCCCATGGGCTAATAAACCAAACAGAGGTAAACCGTGCAAAACGGCCGCAATGAAACCCAGGCTAAGTAAACGAAGCACAGTTTACAAGAATCATTTAAGGAGAGTAGAAAAGGTTGGAGAAAGGGAAAAATGCGTGAAATGCTAATGCAAAGCAGGTGATGAGTTTTTGAAACCTTGTGGGGTCAGATGCAAAATGTGTGCCTTTTATTGGACCCCTGCATTGAGCTATTATCAGTGTGTGTGAAGTGTCTTTGGAGTAGAGCAACACATTACAGGTCCTGGTGTAATGTACTAGGGAAAGATTGTTTCTTTGAAGTCCAAATGAAGCTGACAGATGTACAGTGGGGGCTTATGTGGAGTCAGCATTGAAAATCGGGTAATCTTGCAGTTAAAATAAAGAAATAACAGACAGATTTAGAAAGTTCAAACACGTAAAATAATAGTCATAGTTTCTTTATTTGTCTCCCAAAGGAGAGATTTTGCTTGGAATGAGGACCTACTGCACTACAACAACAAACAGACAAACATACCAAACATCATGTGACCAAAAACCACATCATTACAATACATTAAAGACTTAAAGTGCATTACATTTTTTACTGTTACACGACCCCACAGCCAACAATACAACCATAATACAGTCAGACGTCATTATTATTATTATCTTAATTGACAGTGGTACAAAAGCATGTTTAAACCTGTTGTGCCTGCACAAAGGAACCCTGTATCTCCTGCCTGAGTTCATGAGCTGGTACTCCTGATAGAGCACATGTGTACTATCGGATACAATATTCCTAGGCTCTCTAATTATAGCCTGCTGCCACAGCTCCTGGAAAATAGAAATAAGTTATTCAGAATCTGCCCTTAGTTTTATCTGTTTATGTTCAGTTTGTTTCAGTGAGCTCACCAGAGGAATCCAAGCACAAAGAAAAAACACAGTTTGCCCTCCATACAAAGCTGCAGTGAACAAAAATACAATCTAATTTTCTTTTTACTTACTAAGCAAAAATGGTACAATATAGTATTGAAATTATTATCATTAGAATTTTATTTTATTTATTTATTTATTTATTTTACTCCATAGTAGAACAATAGTAGAGGTACCATGTCTTTGTTGTCAAACAGAAATCATGCATCCCAGTTCTTCTTTTAACAAAGTGTAAATCTGTCCAAATAGAAATGGCTCTAAAGGGACTGATTGATTTCTATTGACATTTTGGAGATGTGATGTCTTTGCATGCCAGCCGTGATATATTTTGATCAGTCAAATGATTCTGTGAGATGTCATAGTTCATATGGAATGATTGCTACTATGAACTTCTGATTGACCCTGTTATTAAGAGTAGATACTGTTAATGGATTAAATGTATTATTATAGAACTATTGCGGGAGATTGGCATAAAATTGGGTATGAAGTGATATAAGGGGTCCTAGAACCACATGGTGGGGGTTCCACTCACCATACCCCCCTGACAGGTAGGCTATAGACCCCAGTTATGCCACTCGCATCTTTTATCCGCCCGTAAACATGTAAACAAATGAATGTAAACGATGATGTGATGGTGTCATGTGATGTTAATCATCATCAGTCCACCATCAGGAGAACACTAAACAACAGTGGTGTCAGGGTTGTAAAGAGAAAGTTTCTGCTGCTCTCCATAAAGAACAGTTTGCTAAAGATCACATGGTCAAGGCAGGATTGGACCTGTGTTTTGGGATGGATGAGATCAACAGAATGTTTTGGTGACGTAACAGAAAAAAAAGAAAACACTACATTCCAGCATGAACTTGTATAACATTTGTGAAACACGGTGGTGGTAGTATCATGGTTCAGGGCTGTTTTACTGTTTTCTGCATTAGTGCATACAGATTTCGGAGACCCCAGTTAAGCCACTATCATCGCTTCTTCTAGATAAACTTTTTATGGGGACAAAAGAGGCAGTTTGGGTTGAATAAACAGCCGACATGGATGTGTGCTCTTTAGACGGGAGGTTTTGATGAAGTCAAAGCCGGAGCTTTAACCTTCCCATCTCCCTCAAATCCCCTCAGCGTGAACGCGCCATCGGCACACGTGGCGGTGCTCCAGAGAAAACTTCTTCTCCAGCGCTCATCTGCTCAGCTCTCTGCGAAATAAAGCTGAGCAAACACGAACTGCTGCCACTGGCAAATCGGCCGTGGTCCCAGCCTTTAGGTTAGGGACAGGGGGTCTGGTCAGAGGATCTGGACAGGGGGTCTGGACAGAGGGTAGGGACAGAGGGTCAGGAAAGGGGGTCTGCAAAGGGGGTCTGGACAGAGGGTCTGAACAGAGGGACTGGACAGAGTGTATGGAAAGGGGGTCTGTACAGGGGGTCTGCTCCTTGTACAGCATTCAGTTAACGACTTATTGGGGGTCAGGGGAATGGAGCTGTGGGCTGCATCAGCTGAGGCTGAAGGTGTCTTTAAGATAGGCCTGCGTCTCCATCCACAGGGTGGTGGTGGTGGTGGGGAACAGGGGGGTGGTGCCCCCTCCCTTTGTGGAAAAGACAAAACGACCTGAATGGCGGCAGGTCTGGGAATGGTTACTATTCAATTTGTATTTCGTTCCCCGCTGGTCACGGAGGCGAGATCATAGGAGAAAGTGAAAACACATGGCTGAGGTCAGGAGGCTTGCAGGACCACCAGAGAGAGAGAGAGAGAGAGAGAGAGAGGCACTGGGAACTGTGTGTGAAGAGATTGAATAAACATAGGCCGCCATCGCCTGCACCCCATTATCCCATAATTTCCACGGCATGGGAGCTTGGAAAGGGTCTCACTCAGGTCCGGTAGGCCCGCCCGTCTCGCGCCTGCGCCTCGTACCGGAGACGCGCTCTGAGCTCCGGCCTTACAGTGTTTATTTTACAGATCTGAGGGAAAGTCTGACATCAGCGCCGGGGTATGTCTCCGAACCGGGACGCGGAGCAGCGGAGAAGCGACCTGCTTTTCTTTTCTTCAAGCTGCCAGAAGCGCAACAGGATTTAATGACATAATAAGAGTGAATATGAGCACAAAGCATTACAGAGAGGAAAAGAGCAGCTCCAACAGTGCTGACAAAACAAACTGTGGAAGTGTGTGTGTGTGTGTGTGTGTGTGTGTGTATATGTATATATATGTATGTGAGTTTGTGTGTGTGTGAGTGTGTGAGTAAATGTGTGTTTGAGTGAGTGTGATTGTGTGAGTGAGAGAGTCTGAGTGCGTGTGTGTATGAGTGAGGGTGTGTGTATGTGTGTCAGAGTGAGTGTGTGTGTGTGTGTTTGTGTGTGTGAGAGAGAGTGAGAGAGAGTGAGGTGTGTGTGTGTGTGAGAGAGAGAGAGAGAGTGAGGTGTGTGTGTGTGTGAGAGAGAGAGAGTGTGTGAGTGAGTGAGTGTGTGTGTGTGTGTGTGTGTGTGTGTGTGTGTGTGTGTTGTTGGTGCCGGTGCCGATGCAACACATGCCTCACAATGAAGAATGAATAACGGCTGTTTCCTCTCTCTCTCTCTCTCTCTCTTCTCTCTCTCTCTCTCTCTCTCTCTCTCTCTCTCTCTCTCTATCTCTCTCTCTCTCCTCACTTTCTCTCCTCTCTCTAATTAGTGACCCAGCCGAAGCTCAACTGGAGGCGCTCATTGTTGTTATTCTCTTGATCGCACATCCAAGCCTCGGTGATCAGATCTGGGGTGTCTCAGTTCGGCAGCCTTTTTTGAATGAGCTGCAGTTCAGGAACCCCGGTGAGAGCAGAGATCACTGACATAAATAATTATATTTACAGTGCCTCACAACCTGCTGAAATTACGATTATTTAGTTTTGCATCATTTCATTTACAAGAAAATGTTCTGACTTTGAACATTTTTTTATTGAGAAGAAAACAATAAATGGGACAAAATAGCCATATCTTGCCACTATGATTTTTGACCGTTCCTCAAGCTATAACTGCTCCAACTCCTGAAGTAAGATGGTTTCCGCTGGTGAACAGCAATCTTTAAGTCTGACCACAGATTCTCAATCAGATCAATGTGTGGAGTTTAGACTAAGCCATTCCAATATGCTTTGGGTCAGTGTCCTGTTGGAAGGTGAACCTCCGTCTCCGGCTCAAATCACTGACAGACCGAAACAGGCTTGGCAGCACCTATCTTGCCAGGTCAGACTGATTCCCTGTCCCTGCTGCCAAAAAACAAGCCACTGCATGATGCTGCCTCCCACCATGTTTCACTATTTGGGATGCTATTCTAGGTAATAGATGTGTTGTTGGTTTGCATCAAACACGGCATTTCTTTTGTGGTACCATGTTCTTTCTATTTGATGTTATCTCCTTTGTAGATCTCCTTGGTCTTCATGCTGTTTTGACCTCTTGCTTCATGGTGTTGCAGCCTCTGGGGCCTTTCAGAAAAAGTGTGTATATACACTGACAGATCATGAAAGTGGACTGTTTCGTGGGATATGACTTCCTGAAGGTATTTGCATAAATTATTTTGGGCTTCATATGAAACAGTTTTATTTACGCTTATCACCAACTTAGGGTAGGTTGTGAAGATGCATCACATACAATTCAGGTGAAAAAATGAAATACAGGTTGAATAACAAAATAGGTAAAAACCAAATATGTATGATGTGATTGAAGCAGGAAAATGGGCATCAAGGACACTCAAGACTCATTGCTTACTGAAAAAGTTGCTGTCAGTGTCTTGTGGAATCCATACCTCAGCAGATCAGAGCTGTTTTGGCAGCATGAGGGGAACCTTTATTGGGTTAGTGATTTAATGGCTGGTTGCTACAAATACAGATCTGATCAGTGATGTTATTTTTAAAAATCTGCCTCTAAACACTCCTCAACAAATGTGAAAAGAAGTAGTCAAATTGTAATCATTGTGTAAAGTGTCAAATTCAATGAGCATTATTTACTAGAAGATCATTCTCATTCTCATAGTGGTTGCAGCATATAAGAGAATGGACGGGGTCATCTGGACATTCAATACGTTGAAGTGGAGGCTGGCATTTACCTTTCTCAGGATATAAGAGGACAAAGGTGTATCATGGAACTGCCTGTAGGCTCTACCAAATAATGATTTTGAAATCTTCAAGTCAATGTCCTGGCCTTAATTCAAGAGGTTCAGAAGCAAGTAGCTCATGGGAGGAAACCCATCAACAGAGCTGAAACTGTTTTGTTGATGTGCAAGACTTGTTCACAGTTACTGGAAATGTTTATTTCTATCAGGAAAGTTTATCTATCCTCCTGGCTGTCTATCTAACTGTATGTCAATATTATCTATCTACATCCATGTGATCTGATCTGAAGCTATGGTCTTCATGTCTGGACATGGTGTTGTTGGTGTATAAATGTGCTGCGCTCGATAAAAGTGATTCCTAATTGAGGTTTGAACAGTAAATCTTGCTTTCTCTTTGCACTGCGCTTTGAGCCCATCTGCAGTTAATAGGCTATCTCTTATAGGTGTTATGAGCAGGCGCAGGATTTGAGTGCAGAGGAGGATCAATTCTGTTTGCTTTCCTGCGAGCTCCTTTCCAAACAAACCGTGTGGACACTGTAGCCAGAGCAGAGCTCCAGGACTTTCATTCTTATCAACCTGCGGGAATTCTCCCCCTTCTCTCCTTCTGAACACGGTTGGGTTTTCAGTGAATGTGCCAGACGATCACTACTGTCATCATTTTATAGGTCAGGAAAACTTCAGGTGTAAAAATATTTAAAAGCAGATATTTAATACAAACATGTATGGAACTCATTTGGTGCTTCATTTTTTATTAAAATACATTTTTACTTTAAATGTCTGTTTATATATATATATATATATATATATATATATATATATATATATATATATATATATATATATATATATATATATGAATGAATATTATAAACTTATAAATAGCTTTACTAATATTATGTTACTCAGTCTCTCTCTCTCCCTCTCTCTCTCTCTCTCTCTCTCTCTCTCCCTCCCTCTGTGTGTGTTTGTATCTGTGTGTGGCAGTGAGAGTGAGGGTGTGGGAGAGAAAAACAGTTGCAGTCACACTCATAAATCACGCAATGTGCTGTATGATTATGGGAGTAACAGCAGCCAGTGAAGCTGTTTGTCATCTAAATGGTTTTGTGTGTGTGTGTGTGTGTGTGTGTGTGTGTGTGTGTGTGTGTGTGTGTGTGTGTGTGTGTGTGTATATGTGTGTGTGTGTGTGTGTCTGTGGCTCTATAAAGTGGTTCACTACAGATAATGGTCAGCATTGCAAGTTCCATCACTTTTTGGACTTGAAAACAGAGCAAATGTACACTGACATTTGGCCTCTAGAAGTTCCTTTCAAATCAATCCTGAATAAATAAAAGACTACATATCTCTATAAAACATTATAAACCTATCTCAGGGGGCAAGAATCAAAACAGAGATTTTTGACTGGATCTACTCCTAAGCAGAATTCTCTGAGCTGTGTGAGGTTTGAGGGGTTTCTTGCATACACAGCTTATTTTAAATCACAAAACAGCTTCTCAGTAGGGTTAATACCTGGGCCTCCAACCTGATGTCACAAAAATTGCACATGTACAAATAAAGTGCACGACATGCATAAGAGTTTTATGGCCTTTAAGTCACATATGTACAAATATACCAAACCATGAACCATGAAACTTCCACCTCCATGTTTCACTGGGTCTGATCTCTATTGTTCTACTGTTGTGTTTGGTTTAGACCAAAATGTCACATGTTACTGTGCACTAGAGTACTGTAGCAAGAGTTACTTGTACTAGGAGGTCCCATGATGACATTTAGAATTTAATGACTGACCTGGCATGTTGGCAGGTGTTTTTTTTTTGGGGAAATTGTTTTTTGGACAATAGAATGGTCAATCTCTAAAGTTTTTAACACCTTCTTTGACTCACATGCATCTACAAACTTATTTCTGAAGAATTTCTTTGGATTTCACCATGTGATCTCACTCACTTCAGTAATCAAGAACAAACTCAACGTAATGTTTGAAGTTTAAATAAGAGAAGCTCCTCTAAAATCCTCTCTAACCATGTCCTAATCATCTGCAGCTGATGTGCTGCACCTGATTCTAGTTTTAGGCATTTTCCTCACAAGTAAATTGCATTTCTGTTCAATTCTATTAAATACATACAATCTATTAACTACAGATTATTTTAAAAACATTACTCACGTTTTTATTTCAAGCCATCTTTCAATACTCTTCAGACAAAGCGTTCATCCGTTTTCATTTGTTGGAAAAAGATAAAGGTTTTCGTGGGGTGTCCTGTTTCACATTCGTCCTGTTGACTGTATGTTGATAGCTGTCTATAGTTTGACAGTGTGATCCAGAGTGGGTGTGTATGCACATATGCATGACTGGGTTACATTTCAGTGGAAATTGCCACAAGTGATCTGAGCTGTCATATTTGTTCCTCATACTGGCCAAGCAACATGTGTTTCTCATAGACGTCACATGGGGCAACTCATAAAGGATGCATGTCGAGGGCCTTTTGTCAGCAGTAGCTGCCTCTATCCATCCAGCACACACTTCACACTTTTCTAGACATTATTATGTCACTGCAGGACCACCAGTATAAACTATCACATCGGATTGTGTATGTATGTGTGTGGGTGGGTGTGAAGACGCCCCAGATAGAAGATATCACAGGAAACCTTTCATGCACCACGTAATAAATCACAAGCCCCCCTTTCTTCTGTGAAATCCTTACACACACCCCACCACAAACATACACACATGACAACTGCTCCTTTTTCTCCCATGCACAACAGCCCGTTTCCCAAACACATAACTCACTGCCTGCTAATAACGAGCCGTGATTCAAGTTGCCTTGTTTGTTTGGTTGCTTCTTTGTTTATTAGCCATAAATTTTTATTTTAATTTGTCACAGAATTTTATTGAATGCATCGATGATTACTCATTTGTACATTTTAACACATTTTCAAACCTGAAAACCGCTAAAAGGTTCTTCTCATGCACAGAATGTTCCGGGTAGTTCTTTTGTGAAATTCCACTCTTAGGTAGATTTTCAAGCTTAAATTAATTTCACAGTTAAAATCTGGCATCCATAGTTTCTGCACCATTTAAGGGATGGAAAATCCTAGTAAAATAAGCTGGTTAACTAACTTCAGCATTGTGAGTGAGTTTGTTTATAGGGTGATTAATCACCACATTCTGAATTTGATGTCAGAAATGTAGTACTGAGGTTATAGGACAAAAACTGCCGGCAAAACCTTTTTGTGTTGTTTAATGAGGGAAACAGATCACTGGGGTGTATTTTAAGCACAGAGTTTAAACGGCAGACTCAGCAAGCAAATACGTGGCACGTGAGGGTAACTGAGAGATGACTATGATCATACAATCCTTCGCGTACACCTCTCTCTCAAGATGCGGGCCCATTAACAGTCCCTCAAATTAGGAAAAATAGTGCAGGGGGGATGAGCATTCTCTATAAAGTGCCCCAACTCGGGAACAACCTTCCTGCTACTGTTCGGGACTCAGACACTCTCTGTCTTCAAATCTTCAAGGCTGTCTTTCTGCACTGCACCAGATTATCTATGCTTACCTATTTATCTCTGATCCCCATGTCCTGAGCTGCCCCTGCTTCCTGGCTGATGTTGGTTCATGTTCATTCATGATGCCCTATCCTGACTGACCTACCCCGTTGTCACCCTTCCCCACTGCCCCACTGCCCTCTGATGCTGTCCTCTGATGGGATCCTTGCATTGGCCACATCACTACTTCAGATGATTACTTCAGTACACCTGAGTATTACAGAAGGTATGTGGTGGTCCAGTGTCCTTGTATCAATTATGTATGAGTACTTTGACCACAGGAGGATGGGTCCCCCCTTGTCAGCCTGGTTCCTCCTAAGGTGTCTTCATGTAATGACAACATTGCAGTCTTTGGGGAAGTCATACTTTAATGAATGATGTACACATGTCATGTGACTACATATGTGGTAGTATGTTTTTAAGGGGACACACTTGACAGTACTCAGTGGTAGAAGCATTATCAGAAAGCAACGTAGTGGTTCTGCCACAAGATCTCCAAAATTACTTGCACCCCAAGAATTGTGTGCCAAGTGGACAATTTACACACTATTTCACAATAAATAGGATTAGGGTTAGAGTAAGGGTTAAGTTTAGGTTACAGTGGTTGTTTTGTAATATTTTTTTTTATATTTTTCTGCCTTTTCTGCAAGTTTGGGTTGCACATATGCATGAATCTATATTTAGTGCACATTTTATGATTCTGAAGTAGTGTTTTAGTCACATTTGTACACATATCTATTCAGACCAGTTGTTCTGAATGTCGATTTTGATTAATTTTAATTTAATTTCCTGGCCCTACATTGTAGAGAAGATAACAATTATACAATACAATGCAATAATTTGATGGGTTTTTATTACAAAAGATTGGAACCTTTTACTTTTTATCAATAATTCATTTTCTTTTTTTCTCCAAGCCAAGAACAAATATCATAGTGTTGTTGTGCGATAATAGCAGAAACACATGCAAGCAGTGATTAAACAGATAATAACTCAACAGAATCTGAAAAAGAACCAGAAAATCCTTGCAAGCACAAATTGGATGAAAACACCAGTGACGTATTAAATGCAATAGCATCCCCCTATAGGGATAATTATTTTGACCCCTAAAACTGCCCCATGCAGTGGTTGTTGAGGGTTTATCTTAAGTTGTAAACATTACATGTTTTTTTTTACTGGAATTAAAAGCATTTTTAAAGTGTTTTCAGAATGACAATTGCATTCATGAGGTAATTACATTACACCGGTTATTTTTCCCCCACACTTCTTTGGCAGCTCTCTATGTTCAGAGATATTATTGGACCATCTTGTATGTAAAGACTATTTACAAATGTTCTCTGATATTTAGGTCAGTGGACTCTGAAGGCCAAAAAGTTCAGTTTGTATTTCTTCAGGGAAACCATTGTGGATTTAAGTAATTCTTGGACCATTATCCTCTTGTAGTTGTTATTCTTTTTTTAGCTTCACCCTTCATCCATCAATTCATTCCAGATGAATTAGCATTTGCTGCTTTTTTGTGGAAATCATTCTTCTTTCTATCCAGCAAACAACCCTAAAGCTTAATAAATCCACCCTCATGCTTGGCAAGGTGTTCTGTTTCTTTTTTCTCCAAACCTACCTTTGTTGATTGTGGCCAAATAGTGACTTCCACAGCCACCGATGAAGTTCACAGCCTTTGTTTCCAATTCATAAAACTCATAAAATTGATTTAGTGGACAGTTTTCCTAATTACAGTTGGTAACATGCCTCAGGCCTAAAAATATCTCTCTTAAAGTGCCCGTGTTTTTTCATATGTGCATTAAATGTGCTAAAAATAATGTGCTTTATTTTTTATTGCTAACTTGCTCACAAATAAAGGTATTCCTCTTTATTTAGATTTAAGTTTTAAAATGTACATAATTTAATTTAAATAAAGTTTTATGAATTGCACTGTAGGCACAATGTAAGTATGTTATAGACTACCCAACTGAATATATTTAACTAACCATTTACTAACCATGTTTTTTCTGGTGTAGTGAACAATTTCTAGCAGCTGACAATGTTATTTCTGTTATACTCCAGTGCAATATCATATTGATTTTAATAGGCCAATGTTTTAACTTGCTGTCAAACACTAATCATAGTTTAAACTCATTCATTTAAACAAAATGAAAATGTCACCTGTGCTGTATTGCCAAATGTGCAACATGTGAAGATAATTGGGAGCTTCTGAAGTAATGTGTATCTACTGTGTCAGAGAAAGTTTTGCTTAATTTTGAAGATTTAGAATATAGAGAGTCAGTCATTTCTGTGGACCACAAGCTGTTATTTATTGTTTTTTTTTCTGTGCCAGGCTTACAAAAATAGATTTCCCACACACCACGTAATCTGCACAACACTGTTATTTCATAACGAGCTGAAGTAAACAAAATGGGAAAAAGATTCAGAAATATGTTCCTGGCACACTGTACAAATTGGCATCTTGAGATATTAATCTTACAATGTGGCATGTGATTCCATCACTTTCTTGGATGACTTCTGAGGCCTGGCAAAGTTCCTCTGGATTCAACACACTGTAGTTTAGAACGTGTGACTCAATGTGGTCTCCACTGCTTCTCCCCAAACACTGGGCATGCCCTGTGAGCGTGTGTGTGTCTGTGTGTGTGTGTGTGTGTGTGTGTGTGTGTGTGTGTGTGTGTGTGTGTGTGTGTGTGTGTGTGTGTGTGTGTGTGTGTGTGTCTGGAGCTGATTAAAGTTGATCGTTTTTATGGTATCTCTCTGCCTGTGTGGCGGCTATGAGAGAAATTTGGATAGAAACGGATATGGAACTTAGTTCCCACTCCTTTGCCCAGTCTTTGTGTGGCAGCTACACACACTAAGGATCTGTTTGTTAATCTGTACCAGAACATTGTTACCCATAATGATCCACTGATTCTATTCTATTCTATAGAAAAAACTGTTTTTCTCCAAAAATGGAACAGATTAAAACTAAAATAAAAAGAAATGAGTACAATATATTTAGTACATATCCTGTAGCACATTATATGAGGTAGCAATTTGAACTATTAAACTAAATGAGGCATCTGTACAAGATAGCTGTTTATATGGGCAGTTATTGGAAAATTAAATAAAAAATAAATGGAAAATTAGAAAGAAATACAAAAAGAATGTATGATTTGTAAGTTTAAAGTGATGTTTTAAAGAGGATTTCAAGAAGCAACCACTTTCTCACCAACCAGTACTGAACATTTGAACCACTGACCCACACATAGTCGATTGCTTCCACAGAGTGCTCTTACATTTTACATTTTTTCTAGATATTAATGGTCTGGAATCTCTCCAAACCAAGGATAAAGTGTATATGAACAATTTTCCAGATTTTTCTGGCCTCCTGGTCAATGTAAAATCCTTAATTCACTAACTGCATTCTGAATATGAGACAGAGAGAGAGAGAGAGAGAGAGAGAGAGAGAGAGAGAGAGAGAGAGAGAGAATATGTGTGTGTGTGTGTGTGTGTGTGTGTGTGTGTGTGTGTGTGTGTGTGTGTGTGTGTGTGTGTGTGTGTCTGTATGTGTGTTAATATCATCTAAGTTGGCTGAGGACTAGTTTGGTGCAGTTCAGGGGAAACCACAGCCTAAGCCCCACTATCACTGGTATATAATTTTTCTAAATTGTTCTTAAAGCCACATAATATGGAGGGCTTGTGTAAATGCAACCAGAGGCAGACGCTCAGCTGTTTGCTGAGCAGATTCCCAAAGACTTTTAATGATTATCTCTGGCGTCTTTTCCGCCTTTAACCAAAGGATTCACACACATTTAGCTCGCAAGGACATTATTGAACTTATTTGTTCCCTCTGTCACTGTTGGCATGTTTTATTATTATATAAAGCTCCACAGGAAGAAAACCTTATATACAGAATTTAATTTTAATGGGGTTTTTGACTTTTAATGATAGTGGAACCAAAATAAAATTTTAAATGGTTCTTTAAAAAAATGTAGAGCTTTTCCTCCATAGATTAGAACATTCAAGCAGGTAAATAACCATTCATTCAAATGGTTCTGTGAGTTTCTATGGTTCTAGAAAATGCCTTTAACTTTGGTAAAGAAGCTTTGAATAAATTTTTTTAACACACTTCACATTTGAATATAAAATTACAGTTTATTTGATTTTACAAAAAAAAGGTATGATTGTCCCTTATTAATATTTAAAATAGGCTAAATTGAGCAAATCACTTGAAATTGTGCTCAGAAATGTTGCTCCCTCTCTTTCTCTCTCTGACAGATTCACACACTCTCTCCCTGCCTGTCTCTCTCTTTAATGAGTGTACTAAGTCATTGCAATGACACACTGTGGTCCACTGGCTCCAGACTAAAAGTGAGCTGGTGGTCCATCTCTTCTGTCTACCCAGACAAGACCATGCCTCTCAGGCCTCATTGTCAGTCTTCTCTGGCTTAGATCAGAACTCATTTCACAGGTCTCAGAACAGTGAAACTTAACTGGCAAGCAGAGTGCAAATTAATACAGGTTCAGGGTCACTGATCCCAGATCAGCCCCGATTTAGCCCCTTGTGTAGCCAGATAATAATGTCAGAGATTCTGCGTGGTCAGCGCACCTGCCACAAAGACTGACCAATTTCTTCTTGTGTGTGCAGTGTTAATGAGCCTCTGCTTGAATCTGTGAGAGGGGGAGACAGCAAGTGAGAGCACACATGTGTGTCGTAAGCTTGAGCACTGAAAGCAACTGATTGGCTGTGAATAGAAGGATTATCTCATAGGTCTTTAAAACATATGACAAAAGGTTTGTGGTTAAACATTCACCCCTCTTGTCAACACTTGTTTATCCCCTCATCATGCTTGTTCATTAAGGAGTTAAGTTCACTCCTTGCTCTCTTGTTTACCAGTAAACTTGTTTTAATTGGACAACTGGAGTAATACCGAAGGAAAGGAACACGGTCAAAATGCTCTTCTTTTTATTCCACCATCAAAAATAAACCTGTCTGGAAGCCTTCTTTAGAGTGATGCTCCAGATGAACCGCTTTAAATTCCCTAAAAAAGACCTTTCAGTTCGACCATTTCAGCTTTGCTTTCTTAAATAACACAAAAACAACAAAAACAATTATTCACCCTTCTTACAGGATCCAGAAGTGTTTCTTTTATAAGAAGATCCATTTAGGCATCTTGTTTAGAGTATAGTGATGAACTCTTCTGAAGGCAGAGGCTAGAAGAACCACTTTCATTTTGTTAATCAGTTCTAAATAAGGTTTTCATACATTCAGAAACATCACTAAAAGTTAATTCTTTAAAATGTTCTTTACATTCAAAGGCTGATTTTCAAATGTGGTTCTTTAGGGAAACAAATGTGCCTCTTTTGTGCAATTTTCTCAAAGAAACATCAAGGTGCTAAAATAAAGGTGTTAATCTCACAGACATTTACATTCACTTTTGATGAATGGTTGTTAGAGATGTTGGAGCATAAAGAGGTTTGTAGGCCTCCACAAAAAATCCTAAGATTTCTTACAAAACCCACAAAAAGACAAAACAATTTTACAATATAAAAAGAAACTGTGTAAACATTTAAAATATTATGGATATTGTAAATATTATATTTTTGGATCTATATATAACTTTAACCATTACTAAAGAACCTATCAAGGACCCAGGGTAATAAAAATTACTATAACTTGCGCAGAAATTTTACATTCAATGAAGCTTCTTAAAGCCTTAAAAGTTTAAGAGGGTAGAGGAGGGTGCATACAAAAGTGCTATAAAAGGTTATGTGTATGATAGTTTTTATGAGTGTAAAGAACCTCCTTTAATTTTTTAAAGAACCATAACATGATTATTAAAAATATCCTTCTTAGTTTTATATAGCAACAAAAAGGAATTAGTTGACACTTTGTTCTAAATATAACTAAAATTTAAAAATCTTAATGGAACAGTATACAATAGTTTGGTGTAGATAAACCCAAAAGGTTTTATGTAGAACTTTGTAGAACAATTGAAAATGGCATACAATTGTTACAATACCTAAACCTTTAAACTGATTTTCACACTCATAAATCTCTTATTTCGACACAGTTCTTGGAAACCAAAAATGGTTCTTTGATGGCATCACTTGAAGAACCCTTTTTGACACCTTGTTCTTCTTTTTGTGAATTCTGTGCACATTTGTACTCTTCCTTTTCCTTCAGATATCAGCAGTAGCGCACACACACACACACACACACACACACACACACACACACACACACACGTTGCCGTCTCCTCCAGTTGTGCGCCACCCAAACTGAACTTGAGCTGTGTGATGCCTGTTGTTTCCACTCTCCTCTCGAGAAGGCTTTGTGTAGCCTTGAAATAATGGTGGTCGGGAGTTATGCCACTGAAACCCGGCGTGCAAGTCAAAACGAATTTTTTCATCAGCAGATGTAAATATCAAAGAAGGCTAATTGGCTCAAGTCATGGCAGATGGGTAGAGAAAAACAGAGCTAACAAAATGATAGCCAGAATACATTCACAGAGCAAACTTCGACATTGACTAAACAAATGTGGTTCAATCTGCTCTCCTCTTATTGTCCATTTATTGTTCACATATGGCATCCGTATTGTTCATGTTGGTCCAGGATGCAGGGGTTTGGAAACACTCTACATTTTCAAGGTTATTTCAGTTGTAATGAAGTAAATAAAACTAGGAAAATATTACAGCTGTTGACAGAATCAAAATGTGTCTCTGCCCTTAAGGAAATTCACTGATGTTATGCTATGAACTGTTGTATCTACATTTAAACTGTGCTGAATGATATGAAACTGTCCTGTTTAACAATGCAAATGTATATTCAAAGGTACAACATGGTATTTAAGGACCAATATGTACTTATCATGGGTTTTAATGGCACATAACACACACTTTCCAAGGCTTACGTGTGAACAACATTAAATTCTCGAAACACAGTGTTGACTTCTCTGATCATATGGTTCAAATATGGAATCTTAACTGCTATATTGCAACCTACTATATATTTGAGCCATTGAGTTTAGTCTCACTCATTTATGTTGAACATATTATTGTTTTTTCCCTGTTTCAGACTGCAATTTGCAGGCAAACTGTTTAATTCTAATGAAGAAACAGAGGTTGGGAAATAGTTGTGTAAAATGAGTCTTGGCTGCTTTTGGTATGTAAACTCCTGGTAAAGAATAATAATAATAATAAAACATAGGAAATGGGTTATATTAGGTAAAAGGCAAAAAGTGTTCCACTCCAATCTTCTCAATAATTATACTCCTTGAGTAAAAGTACTAAGGATATACCCTTGAGGGTTGCACCAAAGGTAGCATATGACCTTGTATTCTCAGGGTTTTAAATACATTTTAAAGAAAAATAATAAGTAATAAGTAAAGCTACAACAATCATGTTTCCTTGTTTTAGCATGGTCATGAGTCAGTACTCAAGACAGAAGAATCATCAAGACAGAAAAACATACAACAGCAAAATTATGTAATAACGTAGGATGGAAAGGAAATCTTAGGAATTGTTATGTGCTTTGTTGATCTCTGGTTTCCAGAAAGAACTAACTAGCTCCCTCAGTGGAGTTTTCCTGAGTCTCTTTGCGCTTGTTTTTCCTCAAAGGGACTTGAGCGCAAATCCCTTTGGCACCAAAGGACCATAGCTAAGTAAACAGAGATTTATGTCTTTAACCTTTGGACCCCTGGACCATTTTGAGTAGGCAGGTTAAAAAATGTAGAGCATCGTTAATGTTGCAGGAACTTCTCAAGGTCAGAGTCATGGCTGTGATTGCATGATTGGTCTCCAATTACCCAGAGTGCCCCCGCTGTTACCTGTATTGTTCATTCCAAAGATTTTATTTGATTTCGATTTTAGATTTTTTTATTTTTTTAACCTTCACCAATGATCATAACTAATAATGTACTGGAAGAATCTGTCATAGAGTTTTTAACTTTAGCTATTAACCATAGAGATGGTTCACTTTAGTCTGGAGTGTAGCAAAAAACGATACCCATCTTGTTGATGTTTCCCAGAGCGTCCTCTTCCGAACTGAAAAGAAACAGAAAGGAGAGGGGGGAAAAGGAAAATGGAAACATACAATGGTCTCAAGACTCCATCACTTAGGTCTTCGAAGCCAGAGAGTGTTTGAAGTCCCTGTGTGTGTGTGTGTGTGTGTGTGTGTGTGTGTGTGTGTGTGTGTGTGTGTGTGTGTGTGTGTGTGTGTGTGTGTGTGTGTGTCCCATTCAACAAAACCCCTCCTTTGCTCCCCTTCCAGTCCTCCTGGTGTCAATAAGGTTACCATGCATACGCTTGTTTTGTGAGGCGAATGCATTCGTTTCCTATTGTAATGTGAAACACACTCAAGACCCCCCTCAATCCCTGCTCTCCGGCTCCTCCTCTTCTCCATCTCCTTTGAATGGAGAGACACAATTAAAAGCACATTAGATCTCTTTGAGTGCTTGTAATTTCATAAGTGAGGGTTTCCAGCACTGTGCAAGGGGGCTTTAAATGGGTGTGGTGGAGGGGGAGCTACAGTGTGTGAGGGAGAGATGGGAAATAGATATTAACCCCAACCAAGGCGCTTCTCAAAGGGGCCACCACTATACACACTGCGGCCCACCCAGACTGACACCTGCGCTCTGAAATGACACACACATGCATGGAGAAGTTAACCCCCTCAAGCAACGTGTGCTCCTGTGCAGACTTTGCAGCTAATTACATTGGCTAGACAGATCCTTATGTTCCAAAAAAACAAGTTTCTGTCTGGTTAATGACCTTTAGTTGTTGTGACTTTAGATTATTTATTTATATTTTCATTAAAAGTTAAAAGTTGCATGTTGCACTGATTCAGCAGTGTTGGGTTGATCACCAACTTTAGATCTTCTCTCTTAGTTCCATCTCTAACAGTGAGCTCGGTGAATGGTATGAGCAATCCATTTGATATATAATTGTCTGGTTGGCTCTTCCACAAGCTCTCCAGTACCTGGACAGCTCACAAATGAACAAAGGAAAGCCCTAGGAACATTACACACCTGCACTCTCTATAGACTAGAGGGTTCAAAACGAGGACCTCACGAAGTAGTCATTGTTGAGACCTGAGTGCGTGTTTCATTCAGGAGCGGTAGCGTGGTGTGTTCAGACAAAGCTTGCAGTAAAACACGAGGTGGAAGAAAAGAGGACATTGCTTAGATGTACTAATGCATATTTTAAGTATATAGATGTTAGAATACTGATTATAAAAAAAGTATTTTTTATTACAAATATTTTTGATTCTTGCCGTATGACAGACGTCACACTTCCGACACCAATCAAAGGTTTAAACACATTTATGATAATGCTATTCAAATCTTGTGTATCCACTCATTACAATAACACTGGGAAACCTGCTCATTCTTTGTATCTTCTGAAATCAAAGGCATTAAAAAGGTTTAAAGACTACTGACAAATATGGAACCCATCCTTCATTCTGCTCAAAAGATATCAGCTATCTGTGTTTGTTTGGTAATATTATATAGTGTGTTTACAAGCAAAACTGTAATTATTCCCCAGATGTTAACAGTTACTTTTAAACAGAATTGTATGTGCATTTTGTCACTGTCACACAAAAATTTGCTCCATTCATTGTAAAATTATGACACAGTATAAAAAACAGCTCCCAGATTTAAAATTTAAGTGAAGATCGGAAATATAGAGATAATAGGTTTCAGGTTTTATTGATGAATATTACATGGTGTATTTTGTGTGCTGGTGTCTGTGTTTAATGGTCGTGTGCAACACAATACTGCAAGTGTGTGTTTGGATGAACTTAAGGAGAAGAATATTGTGTGTGTGTGTGTGTGTGTGTGTGTGTGTGTGTGTGTGTGTGTGTGTGTGTGTGTGTTAGGGGGGTGTACAGGTAAGTGCATGGGGCTAGGATGAGGTCTGAAATCAGTCGTCTGGGTTTAATTCAAAAATTACACCTCATTACTCTGAGCAATGTGTGTGTATGTGTGTGGGGGGGATGTTGTGTGTGTGTGTGTGTGTGTGTGTGTGTGTGTGTGTGTGTGTTTGGAGTCTGAAGTTAGGATGATATATAGGCTTAATCAAATAGGAAAATATGAGTAACCCATTCTGAGTAACCCAGGCCTAGTCTCAGTAGTGGTGTGCTTTATTATTGTAGATTAAGGTGCAGCTTGGCTCTGCGTTCTTTGATCGCGCGTGTGTGTGTGTGTGTGTGTGCACTACAGTGTCTCTGCATGTGGGTCAGAGTGAAGTTTATTGTTTTAGGTGAGGGTGGTACTCAATACTATAGACTTTGATTGCAAAAAGGTTAAACCTTCTGAGGATCAGAGGAAAGATATTTGGAATGTTTTCTTTGGGAACATTAACCCTTTGTTTTTCCTGAGAATGAGCTTTCTTTCTTTCTTTCATTCTTTCTTTCTTTCTTTCTTTCTTTCTTTCTTTCTTTCTTTCTTTCTTTCTTTCTTACTCTCTCTCTCTCTCTCTCTCTCTCTCTCTCTCTCTCTCTCTCTCCTCAGAGATACTAACTTCACCTTCTTGTTAGACATGACATGGTGCTTTTCAAACAAATCGAGTCAATGTGTTGCAGAAAACCACTCCGCGTTTCATTTTCACAGACTGAACTGTAGTGTTTGATCAATTTACATGCAGTTTAGTTCTAAAAATGAACAGATTATACTTTCTAAAAGTTCACTCAGTGAGTGTGGGATTGTTTGGAAAGCTGTAACAAATCCATTCTCATGATATATAATCAATTTCAGATTATATGACCACCTTCTGCAACATCTGCAAACTGTAGTTATCAGACACAACAAGACACATTCTCTCTCTGTCTAAGTCTGTCTGTTTGTCTGCTCTTCATTTCCAGCTCACCATTATCACATGACAGGTTAAAATATGTAAATAAATAAATAAATAAATAAATAAATAAATAAATAAATAAATATTTTAACCTGTAATCTCTGGAGGGAAGTGGTTCTTGACAGACTTCTTTAAATACTAGGCAACAACTGGCATTAAAAATGATAGATTATATCAATATAAAAATTGATACATAAACAAATTAAATTTTTTGCAAGATTTTGATATTTGTCCTTCTAATAACCAATTACACTTTTATAAATGTTTACTTATTCTGTCATAACACTTTTACTATTTTTATTTACAGTTATTTAAATGGGCTATGTCCTCTAGAAAGTCATGATGTGTTTATGTTGTTTAGATTACCTTGACACTTTTACAAATTAAAAGCCTTTCATAGAAAGAATAAAAGTTGGGTAAAGATGGGAATTTTATATGTGGTTCTCCACAGAATGCTGAGAAGAATTTAACCAAAGAACTAAAAAACTACTGAGGTTAATCAAGACCCAGACAATAATATCATGTTTGGTGAAGTCTCTGTTAAATGTAAAGGAGTTAATATAAGGCTTGGATTTGTAAGCCACCATGTGCCTCCAAAATAATAAATATTAAAGAACATTAATATATTAAGATATTAGTTCAAATACTGTTAGAACTTTTCATCCACGTGTGCAAACCATATATAAATGATTTAATTCCACAGCTCAAAGGAAGTAGATCATGCCCTTGCAAACAAGATTGAACAATTCGGTGGTAAAGACTCATGTGAAACAAACCCGTGGCTGATCCAGAGTACGGTAAAGAGTACCAGGTGGGGCAAATGATTTTCATGTGGTTTCCACAAAAAAATAAAATAAAATAAATACAAACAGTAACCCATAGTTTCTACCTTTATGTCAACCCCCTAAATCTGGATCCTGCATCCTATAGCATGATACTACCACCACCATGCTTCACTGCAGAGAAAGTATTAGAATGAGATGAGTAATGAAAAGCAGGATTGAAAATGCAACCAGAATGTTTTCATCCTTAACTGCGATAAAACAGATATTTCAAATATTTATTGCTATTAATAAATGCATTTACAAGATTTATTCTGTTTGGGGCGAAACTCTTTTCTTAACATTAGAAACATGATTCTGTTTCTGAGGTGTGGGAACAATACTAGCATATAGAAACTGAAGTTCATCTTTACCTTCAGCTCCAGGACAGAAAGCACCAAAAATGATCCCCCTGTTATGAAGTAAGCTTGCTTCCTCGTGTGTTAAGAGAGAGAGTGTGTAGAAATTACCCTGACCCCAATGTAGTTTAATTTTCAAAAGGAAACATCTAGCAATCCCAAATGATTAATGTGTTATTAAAGCTAAACTGTGTGTGTGGTTTGTAATGCTGCCCTTCCTAGTTTTGCCTAAGCCCACCCTCCTTCTGTTCCCCCATTTGCTGCACATTCAACCCTCTGCAATAACATGATTACCATGGCAGCGTGAAACTGACCACCATCATTCACACGGTCCAGGCTTTCTCAAGTTAGCAAATCACTGAGAAAATTGGTGAGGTCTGCAAAGTGTTCAGGACTTAAGAGCCATTGCTGCTCTCTTGAGTGTGTGTGTGTGTGTGTGTGTGTGTGTGTGTGTGTGTGTGTGTGTGTGTGTGTGTGTGTGTGTGTGTGTGTCTGTGTGTAGTTGGGGAAATCACCCACCAGAATGCGGTGTCAGTTCTCCGACCGTAACATAAACCAATTTTCAAGGGCAGCTTTACCCTTCATGGTATAACCAAGACTTAATACGTTTGAGAAACAAGACATTTATCAATCTCCCATCAAATTAACTCGATAAAAGGAGCTAAGAGATGGTTCTTAAAAAGAAAAACAGAACGCAGAAGGAGAGCGACCGTGAAGATAAAGACCTTGTGTGTGTGGCTGTTTTAAGGCATTTACTGAACATTTTGAAAGAGTTAAAAAGAGTGTTTAGAGATAATTTGATAAATACATGTTCTCTCCTGGGACACAGAGCTTTTGAAGAAAGTGAAGGATAAACCATAAAAATTTCCATGCCTGGTCACTGCATTCTTGTTTGTGTGTGTGTGTGTGTGTGTGTGTGTGTGTGTGTGTGTGTGTGTGTGTGTGTGTGTGTGTGTGTGTGTGTGTGCGTGCGTCCTTGTGTGCATTTCTGTTTTTGTATACTTTAAGGATGGAAGTGTTCAGACATTGTAGGAAAACCAAAGAAAGAGAGTTTACTTACTGAACTGCTGAAGGCCAAAGGATGTTTGTGGACTCCTCTTCTGATGAAATCGGTTGCACATTACAGCACAGTTTCAGACACACACTACACACACACTATAGAAGTATTGCCAGTAGAATAAGACTCTCTGGAGCACATAAAAATAAACCTACTGACATCATACCTAATGCCAGGTGTGGGTTATAGGGGTATAAAGACTCCCTAGTATTTCTGTTGAGCAGTGGAGACTGTGTTCTCTGAAATGGCGATTTTATCCAGCTGGGGCATGGTGTGGTGATCCTTACTAACCACCTTACTAACACAATGTTCCAGAACGTAGTAGGAAGCTTTCCCTTTTTCTAAAAAAAATATTTTAATTCCTTCTTTAGAAGATACAATGAATAAGCAGGTGTCCTGGAACTCTAAGTTAATCTCTAAATTTGCATCTACACCCTGCACCAACTTGGTAGGAGTGTCAAATAGAGTGGACAGTAAGTGGACACAATGTCTGAAAACTCCACTCATACTAGTGCAAAACACATTAACACACCACTACCATGTCAGTGTCGCTGCAGTGCTGAGAATGACCCACCTGTGTGGTCAGGTAATATATTGTTTATATATATATATATATATATAGTTTATATATTATGATTAATCTTACAATATATTGTATAAAACAGTAGCTTACTCAGTACATAGACAAACATTCTTTCTTTATAGTGAGTCAATAGTGCTTTCTGAAAGCATCAGCTTTCCCCTTGCAACCCTGTCATGTACACCTTTGTTGTGCAGTGTGGGTTTTCTTTCTGTTTAGAAGTTACTTTGGGATCCTCTGTGTTCCTCTGTGAACTCCCTGACTCCTGGGAAGGGTAATAATAGTCTTGAATTCACTCCATTTGTACACAGTCTGTCTGACTGTGCATTGGTGGAGTCCAAACACTTTACAGCAAACTTTGATCTGCTTTGTTCTTGACATGATACACTTCCACTCTAATTCTAACTCTAAATACAGTTCACTCTAATTTCACTTTGAATTATCTCCTAATCCTTCAGGATCACATGCATTTGCCACTCACAAATATGTAGTATGTGACCATTTTCCTCAATAAATAAATGACCGATTTTAATGTTTTTGTCTAATTTGTTTGATTTGGGTCTTATTTTTGTTATTTACATGTTTATGTTAAATGTATGTCCATATTGTCACAGATACCACTGTTTACAGTACATATGGGTTAGCTTTATTGTATAATGTGCATGTGTGTGTATCCAAATTGTAAAGCAAACCATCAAACTGTGATACTCCAGAACAGTGTCACGTGAGAAAGGGAGATATGTCACAGTAAAGCAGGTATTTAAAAATCAGCTTGTTTAAGTGGTCTTCATAAACAGCAATCTGTAGAAAGAGAGGGAGAGGGAGAGAGAGAGAGAGAAGAGAGCGAGAGAGAGAGAGAGAGAGAGAGAGAGAGAGAAGGAGGTCGATCTCAAACAACTATAATATGAGCCACAGGCCTGTGGCAAGTCAGACCTTCCTCAGATGGAAAGAGTTGTGTGTTTATGTGTGTGTGTGTGTGTGTGTGTGTGTGTGTGTGTGTGTGTGTGTGTGTGTGTGTGTGTGTGTGTGTGTTATATAAGCATGTTCTCCTCCACTAACCTTCCTCAAAACTATCCATGCCACAGCGAAGTGAAATCAAAATGGAACATTGTCTACAATGTGCTGGTGCTTTGGATCGTTTCCTTTTAAGCAATGTGAGCAAGAGGCGGAGATGTGCAGAGAAAGATGTTTTTGGAGGTGATGGAAAGGTGTAGCTATAAGTGGCAGTTGGCATAGATATATGTGTATACAGGATGTGACAGCATCCTTCTTGACCTGTTGCGTCTATGCACTTAAAAAGATGCAGAGAATAAATGATTCAGTGTATACTATGAATTGTTAAACAACAATATAAATTATATTCAATTGTTTTTCAACAATATAAATATTAATAACATGATCCAGTAAGTACTATGATTTTTCAGTAACTACTATTGATATTTTCAGTAATTGCTCTGAATAAATCAGCAATTACTATGAATTGTTCCCTATCTATTACAAATAATTCAGCATCTACTCTAAATTGGTCAGTATTTACTATGAATCATTAGTATCTGTTATAAAATATTCAGTATCTACTGTGAATTATTCAGTACCTGCTATAATTTATTCAGCATCTATTATGATTATTCAGTATTTACTGTGAATTAGTATTAACTATGAATTTAGTATTTACTAAAACTCTGTATCTACTATGAATGATTCGGTAAGTACTATGAATTATTTTCAGTGTTAACCATGAATTTTTCAGTCTCTACTGTGAATTATTCAGTACCTATTCTAACTTATTCAGTATTTACTGTGAATTTTTCAGTACCTGCTATAAAATAATCAGTATCTACTGTAAATTATTTCATATCTACTGTGAATTATGCTGTACCTGATATAATTTATTCAGCATCTATTGTGATTATTCAGTATTTACTGTGAATTATTTAGTATTTACTAAAACTTATTCTGTATCTACTATGAATTATTCAGTAAGTACTATGATTTATTTTCAGTGTTCACCATGAATGTTTCAGTATCTGCTGTGATCATACATGATCTATTATTAACTATTTAGTTTTACTTATTCCATAATTTATCCCATATGTACTATGAATTATCCAGTATCTACAATAAATTACTCTATATTATTCTGTATCTGCTATGATTTATTCAGTACTCATTATAAATCTAATATATAACTCATGTTATCTGAAGCTGAGAATAGTATGGGCTCAGATCAGGCCTTCATGATTTAAAGAGTTAAATGTGCACATGGTTTCCTTATTCCTAAATAAAATTCATTTCATCAAAACAAGTACGGCCAAAAGGAAGTAATCAAAATGACAACTATGTTGATACATTTTGTTGATTTGTAAAGTGTGTACACATTGGAATCAGATAAATGCAGACTACTGTCACTTGTTACAAACTTGTTAAAGAAAGGGTCTGGTCAGTGGTCGTAAAATGAACAATGAAACCACACCTTTCAGTTGACAGGAAAACTGAATCTGAATCTGAATTTCCTGATAATATGAAAAGTGACTGTTTTGTTTTGGGGTTTTTTGCAGGTATAAGTTGTAAGGTGCAAATTAATATCTAGGAAATTTCCAAAAATGTCATCTGACAAAGTCTTGAAGCAATACAAAATGTTTTCCTTCTCATGACATTTTATACACACGCACAAACATACATACACACAATTTTGTCATCCTCCCACATTTGAAACAATAACCATGAGTTTAAAATGTATTTAAAGGTTTTTACATCTACATTAAGATATTAAGTAAACTTAAATAAACATTAAGTAAACATGATCCCTTTATACAGATGATTAGAAGTAAAATCATGTTGTTTAGTTGCATTTTCTTTGCCATAAGAGACTTCCACCAGACGTGACATAATATTGTTCTTGGTGATGTTGTTCCATACACCTCATTTGTCTGTTTCTTTTCTCTCAGTGTTGCAGTGTTGCAAATTCAAACAACAATATTCTGAGTAGCCAATAAGAAAATAAATGATTACTACTCCCTGATTTGTATATATGACGTCATCTACATTTCCTATATGGTTTAACAAACTCAGATATAAATACAGTTAAATTAAAACTGACATTATGTACTTTAACTGCATGGCCATTGTTTCTTACCAAATCCTAATTCAAATGTAATGTTCAGAGCCAACTCAGATTGTCTCACTGTCTAATTTACAAACTCATTGCAGCTGCTCTGGAGTCAGAAGCTGAGGACGAGTCTGTTCTATTTAGGGGAGATGGATCTCTGTTGAAATGATGTTTTATTCTATAAAGTCCCTACTTCATGGCCCAAACGTGAAGACTTAATACACATTTGTGGAAGCCAACCAAGAAAACGATGAAGAAGTCATCAAGTGATTATAACAAACCCGTGGTTATGACAGCTATGTGTCATATGCAAAATGAAAAAAATCAAGTAATTCGTATATAAGACAACATGCTCTGACAGGCGGCTTTAAGTGAAATAGCTCCAGTGTCATTGTAGCTCCATGGTAGGGTTCCAACCAGGTCAATGATTGCAAATGGTTTCCTTTATAATGTACAAATTCCATTTCAGTGTCTCTAATACAGATTAGAAACTGTCAGTTAGATGGTTCATATAACCTTCTAAAAGCCACATGGACTGGAAGAAAGATTTCCATACTCCTCCATGCAGAATTCTTTCAGCTGTGTGACGTTGCAGTATTTATCTTTGTACATTTTCCTCAAGCCCCCCTCTGATACAGTAATGACATTTACACCTCCATGCTTCAAAAGCTGTGTGAGGTTTGGTTTGTGCCAAGCACATCTTCTATTACTGTGCCCAAATTTGGATTGACCTGTCCAAAGCAAATTCGTACAGATGTCCTGGCCTTTGTCTAGGTGTGTTGTGGGCAAGACTTTAGCTCTAATGCTTTTTGACAGCAGGTTTTTCCTCCTTGCATCCCTCTCTTGAAAAAGGAAATGTGCTTTCTGATGGTAGATGCTACACTTTGACATCTGCAAGTATTGACAGCTACAAGTAGGTCCTGGATGACATTTCTTGTGGTCTGCCCTTTGGCTTTGTTAGGAAGGGCATGACATGGGCATGTTGGCAGTTGTTTTAAATGTTTACCCTCCGAAACTACACAGTTAAATATTATGGTTCTTCAAGTTGTTTTTCAGTAAAGAAAATTGATCTATATAGAAGCACAAATACTCAAAAAAAAACCTTGAACCTGCATGATTAAAGGGTTTTTGAATTGTGGAAGAGATCTTAAGATTGATGGAGAATGTACTGTAAGGGTGCACAAAATGGGTATGACATAGTAACAATAGTATAACTCTATAATATATTAGAACCCATTTCAAATATGTTCTATATGGAACCCTCTACCATCAATCTGAAGATCCTTTTAAAAGATGCAAAGAATATGCAATAGATGACATGGCACAGATTGCAGACTTCACCCTGAACTTCAGATATCTTGGATACAGTGCCTTTCCATTCTTTCACCAAACCCTGGGTTGAGCTGAGACTCAGATTTTAGATTTCATCTGAAAAGAGGACTTAGATATTGATATTTCTGCAATTCTAGCCCCTTTCCTGGAGACGTCTGGGTGTGATGGTTCTTGATGCACCAACAACAGGTTCAGTCCACTACTGGTGAAGCTCTTTCCTTTCTCAGCACTTCACCTTTTCCTCATTTTGTTATGTCATAGCCTCATTTCAAAAGGGATTGAATTTACAATAACAATAACATTTTCTCTGTACTTTGTTGAAGCACCTTTGACAGCAATTACAGCCTCAAGTCTTTTTGAGTATGATGCTACATGCTTGGCACACCTGTTTTTGGAAAATGTCTCCCATTCGTCTTTGCAGAACCTCTCAGGCTCCATCAGATTGGATGAGGAGTGTTGGTGCACAGCAATTTTTAGATCTTTCCAGAGATGTTCAATCGTGTTCAAGTCTGGGCTCTGGCTGGGCCACTCAAGGACATTCACAGAGTTGTCCCAAAGCCACTGCTTTGTTAGCTGTGTGATTATGAATGTTGTCCTGTTGGAAGATAAACCTTCATCCTACTCTGAGGTCCAGAGTGCTCTGGAGCAGGTTATTATCGAGGCTGTCTCTGTACATTGTTGCAGTCATCTTTCCATCAGCCCTGACTTGTCTCCCAGTTCCTGCTGCAGAAAAACATGCCCAAAGCATGATGCTGCCACCACCATGCTTTATTGTAGGAATGGTATTGGTATTGACTAGGTAATGAGCAGTTGGCCTGTCATGAGCCTATTACTAAGGAGTGGCTTTCGTCTGGACACTCTACCATACAGTCCTGATCTGTGCAGTGCTACAGAAATGGTTGTCCTTCTCCACACAGCAATGTTGGACTTCGGTCAGAATGACCATTGGGTTCTTTTTCACCTCCCTGACAAAGGACCTTTTACCATGATCACTCAGTTTGGCCAGGCAGTCACCTCTATGAAGAGTCCTGATGGTTTCAAACATGGAGGTCACAGTGCTCACTGGGCCAGTGAGAAACCTTTCCTCCTATGTTGGAGGCTTTCAGACAGTTCTTTAGACTTCATTGCTTGGTTTGTGTTCTGACAGGCACTGTCTACTATGGGACCTTATATAAACAGTGTGAATACTTTCCGGATGCACTACAGTATACTACTACTTACTGAATAATATTAGAAATATTAGAATAATATTAGAAACAGGATGCCAAATTTTTGCAAGCTATAAGACATAATGATCAAAAGTGAAACAGCCCTTTTCACTTCATGTGAGATGAATATAAAATATGAAAAAATTTTATTCTTTAAATTAAAAACTTGCTATCTCTATCTTTAAACCTTCCATATTGTGTACTGGCATCCAGTGTTATGGGACTGGAGAAAAAGATAGAGAGATTGAAAGAGAGAGAGAGAGAGGGAGAGAGAGAGAGAGAGAGAGAGAGAGAGAGAGAGAGAGAGAGAGAGATACTATGGAAAATAATAGAATATTGTGGTAGAGTGACTCAAAGGGCTTTGTGTTTGATGTGTGTGTTGGGATTCCTCTATCTGTGTTTGTCTCAGTGGTTAAATGATGAATTTCCTCTTGCCCTGTGAAATATTTGCACGCCTTAAGTCAGTGTAGAAAATACAGGCTCTCTGGCGCATCAACAATATCTCTCCTTCATTACAGACCAGATTGATTACAGATTGCCGGAGCTTGTATCACGCTAGGTTTTGCGTGAGAAGAGAAGAGTCCTGGTGTTGTTGTTTATCTGGCTCTGGTGCAGTGTGTGTGAGTGCACAGTGATGTAAACACACACGTGTGCACACACATACACACACTTACTATTTTGACCACTATACCCAGGATGCTTTCCAGCCTCTCTATGGTAATTGTACGATAGTGGTCTTAAACTGACATTGGCCATGATGCAGATTTATTGTGACTTCCAAAGGTCTTTTTTATGTACAACTGTGACATTCTAGGACTTAACACACAAGCACATGACACAGACCGATTAACAATATGCTTTTGGTCATTATAAAGTAAAAAGTTAGTACGTTTTTTGCCATGCACATATCTCCTTTGTGTTGAGTGTATTTTATGTGCAATGGTGGGTGGAGTGGGTTTCACAGCTTGAAAGCAGAAAAACACATTTACCCTGAAATAAAAAAGCACAACCAATTAAACTGAGTATGTTTAAGCCAAACAGCCTTTTAATATCTCTGTATTTTTAATATTATTACCAATTAAAAATGCCAGATAGCTGCATGTAGCCTAGCACTAACTCTAATACTGGTAAACATTTAAAGTGAAAAAAAAAAGGTCTTATAGGCCATGACCAATATAAATATTTAGTGACAGTTGGTGAGAAGGATTTTTTCCCCCACAATCCACAATCATTAACTTTTAGTTACAGTCATGCAAATTCTGGGTAAATGCTAGCCAATTTATTTTCCATAACCCACTGCTGGGTCATTATATAACAGAACACATTCAGGGTTAAACAGACCCTAAAATTACTAGTAGAAACCATATATCATTTGATGAAAAAATGGACAAGGATATTTGGACTAGAAGAGTTTTCATTTTAATATATATATATATATATATATATATATATATATATATATATATATATAATATAATTCTGAAAATGAAAATGGTTAAGGCCCACCATGATGAGGTTAAAAGCCTCACCCACACATAAAACCATTCCCACACCCACAAAGCATCAGATGGATATAAGTAGGTAGCAAAGTGTTTCCCCAGTTCCAATTTTAATTAAGAAATGAAAGTGGAACAGTGGAGGTCAAGATAAAGTCTGGAAGACCATCTGCAAAAGACCTTTAGGCTGATTTTACAGACTCTGGGTTTGTGGTACATTGCACAAGAAATGCATTTTGAAAACAGGTCCTGAGGACCAATGAGGTTAACGTGGAGCTCTCTGACAGCAATGACCAAAGTTATGTTTGGAGAAAAAATGGGACAAAATGCTTTGGGGTTGTGTTTTGGCCAGTGGCACGAGGGAATGTTTCCCTCATCATATAGATGAAAACAGTATTGCTTCTAAAATGGATAATGATCCTAAACACACCTTAAATATCATCCACAATAGACCTCAAAAGTTGAAAGTGGTCCCATGGCCCCCACAGTCCCCTGATCTGAACATCATTGAAAATGATCTTCAAAAGAGCAGGGCATGTAAGACGGCCCAGGAATCTCACAGAACAGGAAGACTTTGCAATGAAGAATGAAAATCCCTGACACAAGGACTGTAAGACTGTGTGTGTGTGTGTGTGTGTGTGTGTGTGTGTGTGTGTGTGTGTGTGTGTGTGTGTGTGTGTGTGTGTGTGTGTGTGTTTCACCGCAGTGACACTGACACGGTGGTGGTGTGTTTGTGTGTGTGTTGCGCTGTATGATTGGATCAGACACAGCAGTGCTGCTGGAGTTTTTAAACACATCTGTATCACTGCAGGTCTGAGATTAGTGGCAGCAGCATCCTGTGCACAGCTTTCTCTGATCACTGATGAAGGACTGGGGGAAGACCAACACAAACTGTGCTGCAACAGATGAGCTTCTGTCCCTGACTTTACATCTACCAGATGGGCCAACTATGTAAGTGGCCCTAATATAGTGGAGAGTTTGTTTTACAATGGTGGTCCTGTGGGGTCCTGACCATTGAAGAACAAGGTGAAAGGAGGCTAACAAAGTATGCAGAGAAACAGATGGACTACAGCCTGCAATTATAATACTATGATAATTGGAGATTACTAAAATGGATGATATGCAGTACAATCTTTGAAATGTAGTATATGCATTATTTACTTTACATTTTGATCAATTTACTGAAATAAATATTGAAAGCAATAATTTTAGATAAAAGACAATGTCATTCATGAAAGTGAGTGGGTCTGGGCGAGAGGGAAACTGGGAAATGCTTAGTGAAATCCCACCTGTGCTGCACTGCAGTCCACCAGGGCCAGAAGAGAAGAGCCTTGCTTTAAACCCTAAGGGCTAATATGTGGGTTCACACTTTATTATTTATAATTGTGAATAATAATAAGAATCGCTTTTGAATAAGAAGTCAAATCCTTTATCACCAGGTTTATTATTCAGAAGTAAAGATGCCTTATCTGATTGATAATTACCAGTTTATACCAGGAATAATAAAAAATAATGGGAGAAAAGGAATGTTAATAGTATAAAAAAAATCTCCAGAACCTTTAAATGAATGCAATACTTTAAATAAGCAGTTAATCATTTAATCAACATGTAGACTTAACATTAAGGCATTCAGTTCTTTAACTTTTTTAAGTAAACGTTATAGTTCATAGTGTGTGTGAGCTATAGTTGCAATTGCAATTAGCACACATCAAAGCCATACTGAGGTAGATTTTGCTAATACCATTATATGAAGCCTTGTTGCTGGCCATTTTTGTTCAAATGTGCTGAGCCCGAAAATAAATGGAGTATTTTATTATTTGCTGGACATATCCAAGGACTTTCACTTAATTTTGCAGAAATCCCAGGTTCCAGCAAGTGTGCAGTTGCTTAAGGAACAGGTGTGGTCTAGTAGTCTATAGGGAAATCAGGACAGTAATGTAAAACAGATGAAGTCGTGACTGTTTACATCTGAAATCCACATCTCTCTTCCTCTCTTGCCTTTCTCTTTCTCTCCCTCGCTCTTCTCTCCACCACGGTATACCTGTCAGAGTAATTTACTGTATATGACAGTCCTTTACAGAGTTCACGTTGTACAATGCATTGTGTCACACTATGACAATAAAAATAGTTATTGAAACGTGCCCAACTTTTTTACAACCTACTTTCATTTATTGCTACAATAATACTGCCATGAAAAATCATGACATGCAGCTACAATTTTGTCCAATTCGCTTACCACAGAGCCTTTTGAGACTATAGCTGTGTACCCAAAGCTCCAGAGCCCTGGCAGCTTCAAGCATCCTCACCAAGTCTTGAAGCCTGAAGTGTTTTGGATGAAGTTGCCTCAATGGAGCCAACAAAGCTGTTGGAGAGCGCCTGCTTGAGAATAGCCTCTCAAATCTGGGCTGTTTGAAAAACGTTTTCTGCTGGAGTGGAAGGTTCCCCAGCCTTATTAAGGGTGGCCTAGGTGTTAATTGGCGATACGTTGCTCTGAAAGAACCAGCATGTGAATATGAGCACTCATCTTAGAGGGCGAAGGCAGAGCCTGCAGTGGTGATCTGATGATAGTTGGCTAATCAAAGGCCCGAGGCAGGCTTTGGAGAGCGCAGGAGGTTAATTACGCATGGAGAGAGAGAGGCTGACATCACCTCTTCCAAAGCTTATTCGCCAACAAGAAGTTCAAGTGGTCGCGTTTCCTCGCTCCGTGTGTTTCATTTAGCCCCTCAAGGGGCAATAAATAATTTTAATGGATGAATTGTGTGTTGGAATGGGGTGCTTTCAAGAAACTGAGAAAGGGGAAGTTGGTAGGCAGCAGTGTGCCTCAAAAGAGGATGATATAGGTGGTGTATTGGAAGAGACTGAGATATTTGGGACTGGTTACAACCATTGTAAAGTTGTAGGACCAATAAACTTCAATAGGGAGTTTAGAACTTAAGAGCAGGTAAGCTGAAGCCTAGGTTATCCTGGGATTAAGACATTTGGGGGGGAAATCACATTGATTCACTCTTCAACACAAAGGTGTCACAAAGTTTCTGTAGAAGATGCACTTTTGCTTCCATTATTTTAACCATATTTATAAAAATCTATCATCTCATTATGAGAACCATCTCAGTGTGGTTCTCTAAAGTATCATTCATTCAAGGGTTTATGAACACCAGAGGTTCTTCTTAGGCACTGGCAAATAACTCTTTCATTTTTAGAGTGTTAGTTAATTATTCAATCCTAACATTAAAACGTCCTAAAGGGTTTTTGGCTTGGGGTTGTGGTTCTAGGTAGAACATTTAACTGGTATACCAAAGATGCTACTTCCGTGGCATTGTGCAAACCACTCAAGTGTGGCTCCTATATGTACTAGAATGATGTGGATTTTTTTATTCTACTGATTTTAATGGTTTCCAAAATAAAGCCCATATTTACTGACAGGTTCTTTAGGGAACCAAAGCTGTTTAGGTGGCTCATTTTCCACTGGAGAAAGTTTGAAAAGGGTTGATGTTCAACATCAGCCCCTTGTTGAGATAATAACAGGCATTTATGGGAATTATCAACCCCAATCCATAGTGGCCAGTGATGATAATCATGTATAAGAAGGGATTTAGGTGATTTGATAAGACCTTGGTGGCTTCAGCAGACAGCAGCAAACTAATCCAGCTGCTTGCCGGCCATTCACTTGGTTTTCTCAGACGTTTGAAATGCGGAGGGAGATGTTTAGACTGGAATGTTTCCATCGGAGTGATTTTTAAAGGGAGGGCTTGTTGGACAGCAACTTCTCCATGTGCATTCTAATCGCCTTGAAAAATAAACTGGTCATCATTCAGAGCAGCACTGTGGGAATTGGCGCGCACATACTCGAGCTCTGAACGCCTGCAAATCTGCAAGGAAAATATTATCATAACTCCATTGTGAGAAATATCGTTAAGGGGGACCTGGCCTTGAAGAATCTACTGCTGGCAGGGTCGCCTGGCCTTACAGGTCACTCCTGAGCCTTGTCCTCCGTCTTCATCCACGTTGCAGGAGACGAGAGAGCTGTTTGCAAACTAAACACGCTGTTGTAAAGCCGCGGAAAAGAAACGACTGCAGAGCAAATTCCTCCTCAGACCAGAGCAGAGGGTCGAGAAGCGGTTTATTTAAGGCACTGGAAACAAAGAGGCTTAGACGAGCCGCCTCAGCCTGCGTGTAAACTCTGTCAGAGAGCTGTGGTGGTTGTTGGTGGTCGTGCTGAGGACACAGATCAGCGCTGTAGAAGGACTGAGGGTCTTCAACGACCTGCATGACTGATGGGTTTGGGTGGGGAACTGAGAATGAATCAACAGTTTACATCGATTTAAACACTTTACTGTCGATGATATTGAAACAACTCAACAAGTATAATTAATAATAACAATAAATAATAAAAAACAACAACAATAATAATAATAATAGTTGTTATTATTATTATTGTTGTTATTATTATTGTTATCATCATCATCCTTATTGGGCTTGTTATTATTATTTTTTGTATTGTTATTATTATTATTATTATTATTATATTGTTATTGTTATATTATTATTATATTGTTATTGTTATATTATTGTTATTATTATTATTATTATATAGTTATTTTTATATTATTGTTATTATTATTAGTAGTAGTATTGTTATTGTTATTATTAATATTATTATTATTATTATTATTATTAGTAGTAGTAGTAGTAGTAGTAGTAGTAGTAATATCATTACCTATTTTTTTTTACTTTTTGTCAAATATAAACATTTATTATTGTTGTAATATTTGTACACGTTTCCTCTGTATTTTTATTGTAAACATTTATTATAATTATACTATTGTTGCCTTACTACTGAAAATGATAGCAATAACACGAATAAAGAGGAAGTCTAAATTAATATCAATCATAATTTTTTATTATGATATCATTTAATCATCGTTAAATTGATCGTTGGAACGTAATCAGTGCACTCACATCATTTATATAATGATAATTTAATTACTGTTTATTTAATAAATATCAAATGAATGACGTTTAATATGTTGTAATGCACTCTTACTGTAGTGTTTGTATTTTTCAGGAACAGTGGGGTTTTCTTCTGGACCACACATCAGGTTTAAACGATTCAGCTCTTTTCATGTCCCCTCCAGCTCGGGGGTCCTGCGTTCTGCGGGTCTCTCATCTGGACCCGCGCTGCCGAACCTGCAGTGATCAGTGAAATACACCTCATACCCGAGCAGCTGATACGCTTCCATCTGCTATTAACATCATCTACTTACACTTTATAACTGTAATTAGACGAGTGAGGCTTTATGGGGGTTATTTATGTCGATATAATCACTTTCAGACACTTTCAGACACTTTCTATTCGCAGAACCATCAGAGAGAGAGGGAGAGAGAGGGAGAGAGAGGGAGAGAGAGAGAGAGAGAGAGAGAGAGAGAGAACGAGAGAGAGAGAGAATTATTAAAGATAGATCTCACGTTTCTTAAGGGTGACTTTATTCTTCTCTCGGTTCTTCAGCTGGAGCTGCAGGTGGATCCTTACAGTTACGAGTTTAAGTGTGAATTCATTTGAATATTAAATTAATATCAAATATTAATCTCTGCTCCTTTAAACAAAATCATACAACTAGATTATTCAGTAAATTTAGCCTTTTAGAGTTTCTTATATATAATTGTTTTAATTGTTTTGTTTTTTTTATTGTTCTTGCAGGATCATGTAATCAATATATTAACAACAATATTAACAATATTCATATTAATAATATTAATATTATTAAAGTTAGTAATAAGAATGATATACTACTACTACTAATAATAATAATAATAATAATAATAATAATAATAATAATAATAATAATAATAATAATAATTGTTGTTGTTGTTGTTGTTGACATAATCCTGTAATAGTAAATAAGTAAGACTTTATTTTTATGCCCATTTCCAGTCTATTCTTCACAGTTATTGTAGACTGCTGCTTTGATCTGTTTGGGAAAATGACTGTGTCTGCTGACTGATCAGTGCCGCATTATTATGGCTGTACATCACTTCCAGTGGAGCACAGAAAGGAGAATAAACTGGAAAAAATGAAAGCTGTTTTGTGAATGCTTTTGAAGAGCTCTCCTCTCGTGAAATAAACGAAGCACTGAGAGCAGTGTGCTCAGCGTGATTCACACACTGCGCCTCAGGATCACTTTTATTGGCTAAAATGAAGACCATGTTCAACAGCAGAAGCTCGGTGCGTTTATGTAGCCTGTGTGTGAGTCATAAATCCTCACGCTGCTGGAAAATGCTTTCTTCTAGATTTTTTCTAGGACCCCTGAAAATCCAGGAAGCCCCCTTTTTTCCAGGACGACGCAGCTCGGACAGCTGTTGGTCCGAGCTTTCTTCTGCTCACCTTCTGTCCTTCAGAAGAAATCGTGTTCATCTTTAGTTCATCTATCTGAGATTCTTGTTTAGGTTTGGATGATTCTTTTACTTTCGCACTGCGTGTGTGTGTGTGTGTGTGTGTGTGTGTGTGTGTGTGTGTGTGTGTGTGTGTGTGTGTGTGTGTGTGTGTGTGTGTGAGAGAGAGAGAGAAAGAGAGAGAGAGAGAGATTTATCTGTGGGGGTCAGAGGTCTATGTTGAAGCCCATTCAGCAGCTGCTCAGTCTGTAGTGGTCACTAAAGGCTAATCCTAAGTCTCGTCACAAGGCCTGTTGCCTCGTCTCCACTCAACACAGAGCAACTCAGCTTCACCACCTTCACAGCAGTTACTATGTAATAAGTGTCAAGAACACTAACTGAATAACAAGCCTGGGTTCTAGAGTTTTAAGGTGGATGTGAGCTTTACGTAAATATTACATTTTTGTCCTTAATAGTAACTGGTTATATGGTTCTGCAAAATGCAGACAGGTTGGTGAAAAAGAAAGAGAGCTTGTAGAAAAAGGCAAGGAGACAGCAAGTGTGGCCAGTTATCAGTCTTAATGATTACTGCATAGTAAATATGTAATAAATTATGTAATTACATATGTGTAGATGTATTATTTATTTATTTATTACACATGCAGGAATATTTATTATTATTATTATTATTATTATTATTATTATTATTATTATTATTGTTGTTGTTGTTGTTGTTGTTGTTGTTGTTGTTATAAAAACAATATGCTTGATGTGTCAACTGTATCTTACTGTATCTTATATATCATATGAATTAAAAATTGTAAGATTAAATACATTTGTACGTTTATGTATATAATCTTCTAAACAACTGTCTGGATAAAAAAAATGAATTGATGTCCACAGACCAGAAGAAAGCTACAACAAGCCTTCTCAAGTCTTTTCATCTTGTGGTTGCTACAGTGTAAATGTTTTTAAAATGGATGCTCAGTGGAACTCTGGAGATCAAGATCAAATCTTGAGAACCAACAACTTCTAGTACGACAACTATGAATCATGCTCAGCTATGAAGCACGGGGGTGGACCTATCATGGGGGTGGACCTGAAGGGTTGTGCTGCCACCAGTGGCATTGGCAATATTGCATGGATTGAGAGAAGGATGAAAATTACAAAATACCAGCAAATCTCGGATGCAAGTATAAATTATTAGTTAAATACGTGGAAAAACCTGGATACTATTATAGAAAAATCGTTAAGATATGCCTCAAAATCCAGCATGGTCTACCTGAAGAGAGGAAAACTGGAAAGTGGAAACAGGGAACTAACCATTCCAGTACTTTGACCAAAAATCACAGATTAACCTTAAACGAGACCCAAGAATATCTTACATCTAGAGGCCTTTGCAAAGAAGAGTGGGAAAGTATCCACTGAGAACTTCAGTTGCTTAAAGCATTAAAGGGTCTGAAAGGTGCACAGACATTTGCACAGGTCATATTGAGGCTTGAAAGACGGAGTCACTGTGCAGAGACGTGCTGCTGTTTGCGTATGAAAAGATGTACTGACCACTCCTGCTTAAACAGAGAGGTGGCCTAACCTTTGCACAAGACTGTATATGTGTTATACGTGTTTTACCTTAATTCAACTCAGGATGTTAAAGTGGAATTCTCGCCAACAGGGAGTGAAATGACACAGCTGGCGCAAAATTGCTTTGCGCAATCTGCGCTTTGATCCGGCGCAAACGTGTGGAGCCGCACATCCTGAAATGGCGTAAACGGCACTAGAGGCAAGCCATTGAGACTTCAACGAAGAGTGGAGCAGTGTGTGTGTGTGTGTGTGTGTGTGTGTGTGTGTGTGTGTGTGTGTGCGCATTGGGGGTGGTTTGGAAAACAGGAAGAATTTCCTCTGGCTGCAGGCGAAACAGCCGCGTCCGCTTTGCGTCCGCCTGCCACAACAAAGGCAGCCTCTGCGCTCTGCATCCCAGCGCAGTCCTGCCCTGCATGGCTAACTAACCTATGCAAAGTTTTAAAGGGAATGTCCACCCGATCCAGATCTCTACACAGCTCAAACACGGAGCTGCAGACAGAGTTTTTCTCAGAGGTTTGGTTTGAAATGATTAATCATAGAGAAATATGTACTGATACTGTTTTTCTCAGCGGTGATCATAAGAACCAGGGCTCATTATTGATCCTGTGCAAATATATAGAATTTTATTTATAATCGAAAACCATGGACGTATGGACATGTTTCTTATGTGTGTATATATATGTATCCGATATTAAAATTATGATAAATCAGACAGACTGCTACTAAAATGTTTATAAACTAAACTGTGGACTAATTAAAATTAAAGTTAAAATTCTCATTTAAGCCCTTTTTTTTTGGCATCCCACTCAATCCTAATCCTACTAATCCCACTAAATGACATTGCACACAGTTTGCACACAAAATGCAACAATCCTCACTCGGTGGGCTATCCATTAAATACATTCTCTGGTCATATTTTCCAGCACAGGCTTCATCTTAAACCAGTATCAACATTCTGCATTGGTTGTGTAGTGGCAACTGGTTAGGAGGTTGTATTGTGCATTGCTCTGCACGAGTCTGAGTTGAGTTGCACATCTTTCAAACATGCATTTTAATGAATGAGTCAAGCAGTGAGTCTTTTAAACATGAGTCTGAGTTGAGTTGCAACTCTAGTACTCACAAGTCTAGAAGTGAGTAGTGAGTCCTTAACACGTGAATTTGAGTTGAGCTGCAAGTATTTTAAATGTGAGTCTGATTTGAGTTATGAGTCTTAGATATAAAAATAGATATAGTTGTGTAGCCTGAGTTGTAAACCTGAGTCTGAATTGTGAACCTTTTATGCATAAGTCTATATCACGTCTTATGAGTCTCAGTTTGTTTTTTTTTGTCTGATTTGTGAGTTGTTTCAAACTTGAGTCTGTGAGTAATGAGTCTCGTAAACCCAAGTCTGAGTTGAGCTACAGTTTAAAAAAGAGACAAATCTTTTAAAAGTGAGTCTGGATTGAATTGCAAGTCTTATCAGCATGAATCTAAATATGAGTCTGAGGTGAGTCACACATCAGTCTGAGTTGAGTTAAAGCATTGCATTAGCCTGATTCAGCCGAAATGTGTGTGTTCCTCACTTACTTTGTTGGGGTTTGAAATGCGTTTAAATCTAAAAATCAAATCGAATCTTCACTCAGTGAACAGAAAATCACATCAAACAGAGGTGTGTGTATCATTACAGCCCCATCCAGCACTGTGGCGAGTCTGTGTGTGTTAATGGTGAGCAGATGTGAGCAGGCAGTAAGTGATTTAGCGTCGTTCAGCGGCTGTAATGCGCGCGCGCTCGCTTAATTGTGTATTTACCCGTTTCTGCAGCCGGACGCGACACTTATTGCGGGGCTACATCATAGTACAATCACACACACACACACACACACACACACACACACACACACACACACACACACACACACACACACACACAATTATATCTCTTTCTCACCCCTTCACTCGCCTGTCACCAACAGCTGAGCACCACATTTCTCTCTCTCTCTCTCTCTCTCTCTCTCTCTCTCTCTCTCTCTCTCTCACTGTCTCTCTTTCTCTCTCTCTCTGTCTCTTTCTTTCTCTCTCTCTCTCTCTCTCTCTCTCTCTCTCTCTCTCGCTCTCTCTCTCACTCTCTCTCTGTCTGTCTCTCACCCATCTTTCTCTCTCTCTCGCTCTCTCTCTCTCTCTCTCTCTCTCTCTCTCTCTCTCTCAGAGGAAATTCCAGTGGTCTCCGCAGGGACAGCGACCTGTCGCGCGCTCGAAGTCTTTCGTTTACTAGAGAGAAAATTCCCAAGATGTGTATCGGGTAAATTGGGCGCTGAGCGCAGCTTTAACTGCCCCAGACGGCAGATAAGACACAGCCGGGCGAAATGTTTGCCTCGATCTGAATGACAGCATAAACTGATGGTGACACCCTTAATGAACGGTCATTACGGGCCACAGAGAAGCGCAGCGCAGCGCAGCGCATTGAGAAGCGGCTCTCTCTGCGCCTCCCAAACATTTTCCCAAACTGCTACAGACTTCCACACCAATTACACCCATTTGGCTTTGACTGCTGCTGGAAATTCCTCAGGAAGCTCTGCTTCATCAGATCCAGATTCATGTAAGAAATATAGAAATAAAGACAGCTTTCTCCTTGCAGCCCTGCCAGAGACACCACTGAGGTTCAGTCTTCTCCTGGTGGTGGACTCATGATCTTTGTTGGTTGACCAACAAAAGGAGGGTCTTGAATGTCCTCCATTGTATTTTAGTGCCAAATGTTTTGAGAAGATTGATACAAACACCTGATTCTAGTTTCACCTTCAAATCATCTGCTAATCCTAAAGGTTTTATGTCTGCATTGTTTTTTCTTAGACTTTAACATTCCGTCCCTTTATCTTGAACATATTTGTTTTGTGTTTTCTTGGACCTGCCATTACATTATAATGGAGAGAGAGAGAGAGAGAGAGAGAGAGAGAGAGAGAGAGAGAGAGAGAGATGTTGAACATCTGGAGACATTCCTGGCAATTTAATGCAACTTCATGGTTTATTTACTTTGACGTTAATTTCTATTTGAGTTTGTTTATTTGCATGGATGTGTCTGCTTACATGGCCCCTATTCAGACCACTTAAAGGGGAGCAGTGGGCGAATCCGTGAGAAAAGGCAGGAGAAGGCAAGCGGCAAGTCCATGGCATAACTCACTACTAATGTCTTCAAATTTCTTCTTTAACTGAGTCTTGTAGTGCAAGGAAGGGAAAGTGACTCACGGGCCTCTACAGCCCTTGTGCAAGATGAAATAGTCTTATTTTCACTCTTACCTAAGAGTTAAACAGAAAAGCAGAATGGGAACCCTGGGTGGAGTGACTGTCTAAGTGTTGGTTCCAGCATTGATCTAGGAGCTGAGTGTGGAGTAATTCTATAATATGATTGTTTATGTGCTCTGTGAGTTACAAGAGGAGAGGGGCCTCCCTCTTCCCCATCACCCAGTGTGATACCAGTGCATTAGGTGATGTACCATCATTGATGAATGTTCTGCTTAATGTTAATGTTGATGAATGAGTTCTGTTATTCTGCTGTAACGTAAAGGAATATGTTTCTCTTTGTTTGCTTGTCAGTGGTTATCATTTTAATTGTACTAAATTAAGTATTAAGTGACCAACTACAATTAATACAGTGACTACAGGTGTACAGATAAATTGCTATGCATATAATTATCTTGTTCAATGCTTGTAAAAATGTGTTAAATGTTATTTAAATTTCTCAGGTGTCCATGGTATTGTACGGTATAAGTGCCTCGGTTTGTTTGTTTGTTTGTTTGTTTGTTTGGTTGGGTGTTTTTTTTTCCATGGATTGTATTGGAAATCCTGGAAATAGTTGATCTCTATTACCAACAAATCCTGTGTCCTGAGCCAGGCTCAATGCGTAATCATGACCCAGAATCCCAGCTGTTAAGGCTTAAGCAAACTATTCAGTGTTGTGCTGCTTTGTGTTCTTGAAACAATTTTCCTCAAACTCCAACAGGGAGTTTAGCTATTCTGTATCATTTAGTTAATGAACGCTGCACTGAGTTTCCTTGTTTGGTGTCCTTTATGAGTGTTTGCACACTTTTTCATCTGCTGGACGGTGCTGGGAATCCTTTAGGAGTTTCTGGTTTAAAGCAGTGGATGCCTTTTCTGATGTGCACGCCAAAGCTGATGCATTATCTAAATGCAGTTACTGTCCAAGGCAATCAGTCGACACAGAACTCTCACTTCAAGCATTATGTCTTCATTGACAGAATGGCATATGCAAGCACACACAATACCTTAAAATCAGGTGTCAAATAGTGGCCTAAATAGGTTCTAATCCAGTCTGTTAAAAAAATTAATCAATATCCTCATCAGTGAATTAAGAGTGAACGTAATGATACTAATGATATGTTGTTCTTCATTAGCACACAGATGTTCATGCCTCTTTTCAAACACGTTGCTACAGTTTCTGGTTTATTTTTCAATAATCATCAATCAACTCTCCCAGATACTGAACTGTTACATAGGACATTTTGTCACACAAATGTAAGTAAAAATAGATATAAAGCCCAAATTATTAGTCAGAGTTAAAGTGTGAGAAACTGAAAGATCTGGACCAACAGTAAGGCAGTAAGAGAGAGAGCAAAAGAGAACCTGAAAGAGACACAGTATGAAAGTGGTTGGAGGCCTTAAGAAGTTTGCGTGAGGTGGCCCAACGGCAGTCTGAGGCCGTTGGTACGCTCCAGCGCTCGTGGCCTGAACTGTAAACCTAAGACGACATTCGCTCATTAGTCCCGCCGCCCGGCCAGCCACATGCCTATTTAGTGCACCCAGAATTCCATTGTTGAATCTCTGGGGTCAGGTCGAAGGTCACCCAAAATATTGATGAACTTTTCCAAAGAGCACTGAAGCTTTGAGCAGCAGGGGGATAAAGAACACATGCATACACACACACACACACACACACACACACACACACACACACCTCACATACAGCGAGGGTTAGTGTTGAGACACTGTTGCCCACAGCCATATGCAATTTTAAAAATAAACGTTCCTAAGGGATTGAATTTATGGTTTCACATGAACGCCCATGGAAAGTTTGACTAACCAACTTTTACTCTTACTGTACACAACAAAATATGCTACAATAGTTCTACAATCTCTTGTATCGCTAAAGAACCATGTTAAAAAAAGGCATTTGATGTAAGACAGTGATGTTTGAAGAACCTTCTTTAAAAAGATTCTGCACAGATTCATTCAAGTATCTCAAAGAACGATCGGTTAAACTACTTCTAAACTACCAGTCTAGAGCAGAAATGTATATAGTAGTGATAATGGGTGATTATATATATAATTTAGAATGTATATTCTACACAATTAAAATGAAATTGGCAAGCTTTTTGGATTATTGCCACAAATAACCACTTTTGGAATTTTGGAGAGTTACAACTGAGATTTTTTAAAGAATTATACCTTTGATGAACCAAAAGTGTTTCAGTTTGAATGTATAAAAAAGAGTTTCTACTCATTTTAAGATGGTTTACACCTTGTATTTACAGAGGTTTCATATCTGGATGGTTTATTTGGATATACTTAGCTCAGGTCTATATCCATTTACTACAGTGTTACTACAGATGAAAACTGATTTGTTTTTAGGAGTTAAAGCCACAACAACACACATCCCATTCACAGCAGACGTTATTATCACTTGTGCATTTGAATGCTCATACAGAAAACTAATCTCTTTCCACAATTCATGCAAATACCACCAAAGTGCATAAAAAAAAACATGTAAAATTTGCACCAACATTTAGAATTTTGCACATTTTGTGCATATATTATGATTCACAAGGAGCTCCAATTCACTGGTGGCATTGTTTTGCAAAAAAATATACAAAATCCAGCATGTCATATTCTTAAAGAATGGAGAATGTAGCATTTTCTCTGTTATGGTGCTTCTAAGAAAGGAATGAATAGAGGAAACTCATGCAGAGATGGTTAGAATTCATAATTCATACTTTAGTTATGTATACTAACTACAGCTCTACTCGCCTTTTGCTACCTGGTACCTGGTTCGATTTCCACAATCATAGCTCCTCCCTGAAATATAGATGGTTACAAAATGTGTTTCAACCTTTGTACCTCTTCAAAAGAAACATGGTATTATTTAATGAGTTGCCATGGTGAGTTTTAAAAATTGTGCTGAATACTGTAGATTGGAAATTTCGTAACTGGCTAGTTGTGCTGGTTATCTGCACTGTGTTGCATAGACTGGTGAGTCTCTAGTCCAATCTGCACTCAGCAAGCTTTACATGTCACATTTTAGTCCTCACTCAGCTCCTTTGGAACCACAATCAAGAAGACATTAAAAGTACCCTGGAACAATGTTGCCTAATAGAAAGCCAAGTAGAGTTGCATTGAGTTGAGTAGATACCATACAATAGGAAAGAGCCAGAGGAGAACTACCAAACCCGTGTGAGTCAGTGTGAAGTGATTTGACATCCTGAATCTCAAACAGTGTGATATACAGTGCTAATAAATGTTCCTTACCAAAGGCTGTAGGCCAGGGCTTGGAAGTGGTGAGAGTACTAATAAAACCACTGATGATAATTCCACTAAGTACTTTACAACAATGTTCAAAGTGATAAATTTGACCTGTAGTGCTGAGATCAAACACAGATGCTGTTTAAAATATGACGTAACCCATGGCTTCCAACAGGAGCAGATGAGGAGGGAGGAAAAAAGCCTTCGCAGTTTGAGAGAGAGAGAGAGAGAGAGAGAGAGAGAGACATAGAGAGAAACAGGGAGAGCAAGGTGCTGTAAAAACAGTCGCTGGTGTTTCCCTGTCAAGGAAAGCCTTCGGGGGAAGAGACGGGATTTCTCTCGCTCCAATAAACCCTCACAATCACATGAGAATTCAACTAGCCATGGAGCTGTATGCGTGTGTTATGAGCCAATTACAGAGGGGGGAAAATATGTAAACTGTCCTATAATCTTTGCTGCTATCTTGTGTAAGATCTGTTTATGAGCATCTTTTTCAAATAATCTGAGGGTTTTTTTCACTGGTTGACCCTTAACATCTTAGCTGTTCAGTGTCTGAATAATATCACAGCAATGGTCTCAATCTCATCAGGCCTGTCACGCAAGGTTGTGGCTTATTGTGTGTGTGACTGTGTAAGTGTGTGTGGTGGTGGCATGTATGTGTGTGCGGTTAGTCATGAAGTCACTCAGAATCTCTTTGGTATTTCAATTAGTGTTAGTAAGTGTATGAGCATTAGGCTTGACTCATTAAAACTCAGTTTTATTTCTTAAATTATTCTAATAATTAGAGGTATTTCTTGTGAAGTATGTCCCTTTACATATAATAAATATAAAATATGACTTTTTACCCTTTGTACCCTAGTTGAACTTTGAACTATGAATTATAAAAATGGACTTTTCTTCTATAAATATTAAATTACTAATAAAATACAAATATCTTTTGTTACATTCACATGAATTATAAGTGTTTTTCAATTGTTTGGGGTTTTTCATATATAATATAGTTTTATAACAAAATTATATTACATTGGAGTTCAACAGTTATTTACTTTAACACAGAATTTACAGTAAATCAGTATCTAATTTATCAAACCAGTCCTTTATTAAAGTAAATCAGGTGAGCTGCTGGTGGAACTAAACCAATCTATTCAGTGTTTGGAGTTCACAGAGAACATCAGAATCTGTGTTCTTCTGTGCTTTTAACAAACAACACATTCTGACATCTGTGTTTATATTTATTTGCATTTTTTCCACGACACTGCATAAATAATACTCCTTAAAAATAAAGGTATTTCAAAAGCTTCTTCAAACAAAACTAAAGAATAACCACGTTTTGCACTGTTAATCAATATCTTCCTATGATTTTTTTTTTTAAACATTCAGGAAACTATGAAATGTCTACCTCTGCTCTTATGATGATAGGTCCTATTGTCCCATTGACCCATGGATCCTACTGAGATACTTTCTGTGAGAGTAAATGGAAGGTTATTTAGACCAATAAAATATTATTCACAGTCACACATCAGCTCATACATCTCATTTATGAAATCCATTAAAATGTTTTGGGGTTTTTTTGGGGTTTTTTTTTGTTTTTTTTTTTACCTATGGCATCACTAAAGAATGATTTGAAGCAAATATATTTTTAGGAATGTGTGCTCTGATATTGCATAAAATATGTGTGTGTGTGTGTGTGTGTGTGTGTGTGTGTGTGTGTGTGTGTGTATTCCTCATTAGAATTACTCAGAATCTCATTCAGTGGCCCCCTTTTGTGTGTGTGTGTGTGTGTGTGTGTGTGTGTCTGTTTGTGTGTGTGTGTGTGTTCTCCACTCCACTAGTTCTCTGGACTCTTCCCCAGATTCAGACTGAATTGGGGTGTGATCTCATTGCTAGCTGGCAGCGACTCTAAAAGACTAAAAGAGCCTCACTCAAACCCTCTGCTTTTCAAATAATGTATAAATAGCACATGAAAGTGTAGCAGGCCATACGGTTTACCAGTGGCAGTGTCCCATGGAATGGAGAATATGTTCTTTTCATCAAGTTGCTTTGGCCAAACTCTCGGAAATTTTAATGAGGGGATTCGTTCCTGATCTGTATGTAAATTATAATCCTAAATGGGATCTGTGAAAATCGCCTTTTATGATAGGGGAAAACTTGAATTGGGGGGAATTTGCCAGATCTATCTGTGCACACACATTCTTCCACTGACAAACTACACGCCTCTTCCAAGAGTGTGTCTGAATTTCTGCTTAAGACAAAAAAATACTAAATGCTGAGTGAGAATTCCCACGAGTGACTCAAAAAAACTCAGCTAGACCCTTATCTCCGCTTTCATTTGTGTTCAGCCTGACATCAAAGATGTCACATGTGCAAATGCACACACACACACACACACACACACACACACACACACACACACACACACACACACACACACACACTTTTCCCTGACACTGGACAGAAGATAAGCAGAGAGATTGTGCTGCTTGTCCTCCCGCTGGGTTAAATAGATGTGGAAAAGGATATAGGTCCAACAGACACATGCACACATATATGTACACAGTCATCTGTCATTCGCTACAGTTCAGGCCCTTACCCCACAGTGTGGTCTGAGAAAAGAATTGGGAATGCCTTGATTGATATCCACAATGTGCCAGTGAGGTATGTGAATGAAATATGTATGAAAGCTGCACTCCTCCAAATTAAGGTGCCAAAAGGGTTCTTGCACAATGTCATAGGATACATTTGGTTCCCTAAAAAAAACTCTCAGTGGATGGTTCTTCACATAAGATTTGTTTTTTTGGAAATGAGGTGAGTAATTATAAAGGAGTGATGAGTAAACGAGTAAATGAGTTTATAAAAAACCGTATAGCTTTTTAAAAGATCTACTTTTCACTTGTATTTGAAGAAACGTTTCACCAGGCAAAACTCACCCCTGACACACCTTGTTCTGCACTTTTTAATGGATTCTCTGTTTTAACAAACCCCCTGCCACCCTGAAAGGACTTGGCAGTGAGCTGATTAATTCAATCAGAGGTGTTGGGAGCAGGGAATCCACTAAAATGTGCTGGGAAGGGGGGCACCAGAGCCGTGCATTCAAATGTGTGTTTGTTTGTTTTGTGTTCTTTTTTTGTGTGTATTTCGTTTTTTGTTGTTGTTGTTGTTGTTGTTATGTTTTGTTTTTGAGTTGTCATGGTCCATATCTTGTGTCTACTTATACTGAAGAAATTGAAGAACCATCTTTTATAAACTTTCAGAAAAGAAATAATAGCTGAATAGTAAATTTGGTAATGTTCTATCAACTATTAATAGCAGACATTAGTTTGTACAATTAATCATTTTTCCATTTTTCCAGAAAACACTTACAATGAAAACACTTTGTAAGAAAACACTTTACAATGTTTATTAAATAAAGGTTTGATAAGCATTCAAAAAATTTTTTTAAAACATTTTTGGTTTCTGCCATTCAAGTAATATTTTTTGGCATCTTATTTAAGAGTGTGTACTATAAACTTTACAGTTTAAATGCTAAAATGACTTAAAGTACTGAGGAACTGATGTACTTTATATATATATATATATATATATATATATATATATATATATATATATATATATAGTCAAAAGGATTTTAGAAATAGAAAACTCTTGTAACTTCAGTATATATTATATTAAGTTAATATTTCTGGAAATATTTGATAGAAATGTGACTTTTATTTATGGAAAACTTAACAAAGGAAGTTTATTATAGTATATTATTTCCATTTTCTCTGTATCACTTCAGACAAGATGCTACAATAAAGCTATGGTAAGGTTGAGTGCGATGCTTATTTGAAAAATTTGAAGTCCTAGATTTAAAATTACAATCCTGTGGCTGGAAAAAAATGGCCATAACTTCTCGTTGAACATTTCATTTTAAATTCAGGACACAAAAGGGAGCAGGACTTTTCTGCTGTAACAGTCTCTACTCTTTTAAGATGGATAAACCAGTGGTGTAAAGATTTGATTGCATTTAGCCACAAGAGCATTATGGAGGTCAGATATTGATGTTGGATGATCACAAATGCCAGATGGAGTTACGTCACTGCATAGACCACAGGTCTATTGCTCTACAGCCAACACTTGGCATTGAGCATGGCAATCTTAGGCTCATATCCAGGTTCTACAGTCCAGAGCGTCATATTCTACTAGCAGTCCTTTTTTCTAAAGATCATACAAACTGTAGGTATGCAACTGAGTGCCCATGTTAGCAATGGCAGCACCTTCAAGTAGCTAAATCTACTCATTAGAAGGTGTCTACAAACGTAATATATGACTTGATTTAATAGTAATGCTCTGGTTCTTCAGCTTTTCAGCACCTTTGTGAAGTGAGCACATGTACTTTATGGGGAAAGGGACGGCTTCAATTAGAGCCCACATCATTCATTTTTTCTTGTATTTTATTTTTCCCTGAGGTTCACTTATGACATTAATGTGGGTTTATGTACCAAAAATAGTCATAATTAATGTAACATGAATATTTTCCTGTACATAAACATTTTCCAGACTGGTTTTGTTTCTCTACCTCTCAAATTAATATAAAGTTGTAAATGAACGTTTGGAGATCCTTGGCCAAATGACATGCTTTGCTAGTATGGACCATGCCTTGGAAGTCTGTCATTGGGTGGTAAACTCTAGACTTTGGGCTGGAACTGTGGTAGACGTATGGGAAGCCAAGCCATTCTGTAGTTAAGGTGAGCTTTAAGAAGAAGGGAGGAGCTTGAGTGGAGGTGGATGCAAAATTGTTTGTCATGAAGGTGAAGTGAGACACAGAGTGTGTATATATAAGGTTGAAGGCAAGTTTAAGGCATAATCCTATTTCATAAGTTCACTTTGTGTATATGCTTTTCTAACTTGAAAAATGACTAACATCTATAGAGTATCAATCCTAAAAACAGATCAAATCATAATACACAAACAAAAAAAATGAATCACAGCCCTTTTAATCAAAAATTGCAGCTTTTTTGAGGACAAAAATTATTTTCAGTAGGGGCTTTCTAAAATCGTTTAGGTCAGGCGATTGTTAAGCCTGCCCCCAGAACCTTCAGTTTGTGTTTGTACAGTAAGGTGAATTTTGAAGAATGTTTTGGATCATTATGCCGCTGTAGAAGCCAGAGTAAACGTGTAATGTGTTGATTTTTGTGACATCACAAAAATATCAAATAAAAGTGAAAATGTATGTTTCTGCACTCTAATTTTCATGCATGGAATATATGATGTGTTCCAATTTTTTAACAGTGTTATTCTGTACATTTGGAGAAAAGTCAACAAAAGAGGCAGTTGCAGCACTGGGCAGCTCCTTCAGTGACAGGCTCCTCCACCTGCGATGCAGAAAGGAGAGACACTGCTGTTCGGCTTTACAATTGAAACCTCCCCAGACAGAGACTCAGACACACTCATAGTGTCATAAACACACTATGGACACACAATCTCTATCACCATGGACTCTATCACAAACACACCACATAGCCCTAAATACATGTGCAATATCTCCAATTTCTGTGCAATACATAGTCATTACCTGCTTGTGCAATTTCCATATAATCATGTGTAAACAGTAAATATGAAAAAAAAAATAAAAACTTTTGCACATGACTGTATACATTTAAAATGTCAAGATACTGTATGTTCTTGGTAACAATTCACAAAACAAGCACTTTTGTTTTCTAAAGAACATTTCATCCTTCTTGGGAAGATTTGTTACATGATAGCAAGGTTCCATACTAATTTAAGGTTTTTCATACAACCTTGCATTTAAACCAAGGACATTTAGGCCATATATTTTCATAAGGCCTTTTAAATGGAAGGAAATCTTCTTCTCATCTTCTCTTAATTTACTGTCTAAGGAAAAGAGGTGAGCGTTCTCTCATTCTTCTCCCACTTTCCTTTCTTCCATATGTGTGCGTTTGGGGGAAGGCAGTTTGTTGCCTCTGGGGAGGACTGAGGTGTAACTCATTCAGATGTTTGTGGATGTTGGAGTGCGTTTAAGGAAGTCGTCCACCCTGTGGGCTCAACAGGTTAAATGTCATCGGATGAGCGGTGCTACCTCTGGAAAAATTGACTGTGCATGTGTGCTTGCACATCTGTGTTTGTGTGCACTAGGCCAATCAGATTCAATTCCTTCTGTTCCAGTCTGTAAGCTTTATTGGACATTGGTTGACTCCGGAGCTTTTGTTGGATGAGGCTGTGGTTGCACACAGTTTGCCCCACTGAGTGGACTTGAACTCACTGTGTACACCCTAAAGTTTTACAAGACTTCGCACAAAGGAAACTTTGGAATCGTGACCCTATGTGGTGCCTGGATCCGAATGGAAAAGATGGAAGTGTTTGAGGGTCAAAGAAAGCTAGTGATCTGCTCCTGACTGTGGAGAATGTGCATGTAATCTGCCACTGTGGAAATCTCTCTCTCTCTCTCTCTCTCTCTCTCTTCTTTCTCTTTCTCTCTCTCTCAGCAGGTCCATAAAGCTGTGGTAGGTTGTAATTCGTCCCAGTGGAGAATGTCTTGGAAAAACAAAGCATGAATGGTTCACATTGATTTGGGTCAAGTGTGTGTATGTGTGTGTGTGTGTGTGTGTGTGTGTGTGTGTGTGTGTGTGTGTGTGTGTGTGTGTGTGTGTGTGTGTGTGTGTCTTTTACTGAATAAGAGCCTTTCTTGCTCACACTGAAAAACACATTATAAAGTCATTATGAAGTTAGAATGGACTTGACTATCGAATTGATTCGCTAATGCACTTAATACACTTCGGCGTCCAATTCAAATCTCAACACATTAAAAACACATGTATTCCAAAATAAATTGCTCAAGCCACGAGAGCTACATCAAACTGCTGTGTTCACATTTCATTAACGTTTCCTAGCTTGGCAGGCATGACACTTTAGCAGAGTAAAGTAATAAGCCACGAGAGGTTGCAGTGAATTTATCAGAGCTAAGCAAGAAGCAAAGGCTTCAAGTAGGGCTCTGCTTGCACAGTTTATTTAACCTGTTCTCCACCCTCACATGCATCCTGTTTGTCCATCCATGATCAGCCTCCAAATGCATTCTGTGATAACTTCAGATAAAAATGAACCAACATAAACTCTGTGTAAATTGACATTATCAGTAGGAGATCAGGAGCTTCTCTGTGAGTGAGATGGCCCTCCCATGTTTCTGTTAACGGATCTATATATATATATATATATATATATATATATATATATATATTATTCATATATACTGTGCAGTAAAAGAATAGGATATTTCACTCTGAAATGTAGTGACGTAAATGTGAAAGTCTCAAAGAATCTGAAGTACAGATGCTTGATACATGTACTCCATCACTGTCTTGTGCGTGTGTGTCTTGAGCATTTTACAGCAGCTTTGAACACAGTCCAGCCACACAGATTTCAAACTTCATGGTGATGGTGGTGAGAGAGAATATAATACAGGCAAATCGTGGTTTTTCTGTGATCTGTGTGAAGGTTAGTCATATGTTTGCATTGTATGGATTTACAGCTCTATGATATTTCAATGCTCTGTGACATCTCAATGCTTGGTTTCACCCCAGTGTGCGAGTGTGTGTGTGTGTGTGTGTGTGTGTGTGTGTGTGTGAGAGAGAGAGAGAGAGAGAGAGAGAGAGAGAGATTCCTCACTACACTTGGGGAAACATGATCCAAGGACTTTTTGAAGAGGACTGAAATAAAAGAGGTTAATGTCTATAATAACATCTGCACACCCAACAAGCCTGTGTGTTTGCGTGTGTGTGTGTGCATGTGTGTGTGTGTGTGTGTGTGTGAGTGTGTGTGTGTGTGTGTGTGTGTGTGTGTGTGTGTGTGTGTGTGTGCACTGCATATGTAAAATGTTTAAATTAAGTCACCACACAGGCCCTAGAGAACCATAATGGGATTAATCAATTAATTCTGATTAAAATCAATAACTCATTACTCAATAACCGATTACTCGTTTTTGATATATAAATACTAAGTACAACACTTTGGTTGGTGAGAAAGAATGTCGTTTTACATGCCGCTTTAAAACCCTGTTCTTTTAACTCAGGATGAAACCTGTTGAAGGAAACCTGTTGAAAAAAATGATGAGCTCTAATTTTTATGACTGATTTTATGTTACTGTGATGATCCACAGCCAGACAGCATGCATAGCTTAGCCTAGTCTGGGTTACCATAGATTTTATGACTGTTTCCAAAACTTTTTAATTTTATTTCCCTCTTGAGTCTTTCTGGATGTTGTTGCTCTCCTCTCAAGGTCTGAGGCATCATTCACAGTTAGCTGGATGGATATCCCTGATTGGGCTACTGTGCCAAAGTAGCCATTGGGTGTAAATTATGGGGACATAAATATAATGAGTCAAGATTTTACGTGACAGTTTTGAAGTGTTACAATGGATCGTTTAATAGCACTGTTTTGATTAGAACCGATTTTCATTTGAAGAAGGACACAGTAGTGTTTGAGTTTCATGGTACTGTATTTAACTCTCATTATTTAACTGTGGCAAGGTAAAAACAGTTCACCCTGTAGGGAACCTAGAAGCCCAAACTAAAAGTTGGACATCAGATCCATAATCTGCTTTTAAAATGCAGAAATCTTCAACTGTTATGGTCTTATAATGAAGGGTCCCATTGAACCTTTTTATAAAGAGTTCACTATTGTTTCACTATTGTTTCAAATAACCCATTTTCACCACTCTATAGAACCCATTTGTGTTGAATGTGAACATATTAACATTTGAGATGTAAAGAAAAAGCAAATTCAGGTGATTTTATGAATTTGAGTATTTTTTTTATTCAAAATAACAACCAAAACATAATAGATCAAGACAAGTGGTTGTTTATGAGAGTGAACACTAGAATTTCAATTTTATTTTTTTGAAGTTGGATTACTTACTGATACTTGATGATTCCATGACTCTGTGCAATAGTTATATTAAGGTCATCTTGCTTTTTTAATCTTTCCTATGAGTTAAACCAGTCCTGGAATACAGCCCTGCACATGTGCTTGGGTTACTGACATTCAGGTTATACTTTTAAAAGCCAAACATGTGATAAACTGCATCACATGCATTCACATGCACACATACAGTTAACACTTGTCATATTCTATTCCTTTTAGGCAACTTTATGGACCCCGGATTTCCTGAAAATGGATGCCCCACCCTACACATACTGACAACCATATTCATGACTCTGGTTGAGTGTGCGCATACAAGTATGTGTGTGTGTGGAGGTGAGAGGGAGAGGCGTGTTTAGGTTTTCGTTACATGCCTGCATGCCTGTTTGTGGTTGAATGAGAGTGTCATTTAATTCCAGAAGTCCAAGATAAATATGTTAAAAATAGATAAGTTAATTCATATATCAATAAAAGTGAAACTCGACCAAATGGAATTCCCCTGGAGTGCCATTTAATGGGTCCAAAATTGTTGGTCTACTGTGTTTGCTTTGGCTGAAAAGCAGAATATTTGTGTGTGTGTGTGTGTGTGTGTGTGTGTGTGTGTGTCTTCTGTGTCATGTCCAGTAAAGGATTTTGTTGCGTTTTCCCAGCCTAGCTGATTTCCTGGCTAAAACAACAAACACTTCACTGAAACAAAGCTCAGAATGTTGTCTTGGGCTCAAGAGCACAGTGTCATTAGTGGAATACAAGCGTATATTTTGTCAAAACCTGTCAGAAATACTGGATAAATATTATTTCAGTCTAAAGACAAATAGAAGCATGTGTATTGGCCTCCTAGATGAATCCACTAATAAGGAATTATGAATGAATAATTACAAATTATACAATATCAACAGATGTGGCTTCTTTTTCACCGGGTTGTTTTAAAGAAGCATGTTTCATAGCAAACATTTCTGAACAATCCTCCCCGTTTTACACACCCATAAAAGTTTTCATAATGAATACAAAAATGGAAGCGAGAACAATTTTCGTCTTCATAAATGAGAAAGACACACGACATGCAAAAAAAAAAAAATTATATGCAAAGGTTTTATGTTCATTGTGGCAGTTGTACAGGATGTTTTGAGGAAAGCTGCTGAAGCCCTTTTCAGTCTGCATTGCTTGCTAGCAGCTCAGCGTAGAGTTCTACATAGAAAGCCAACAGTGTCCTAGTCTATCATATAACAGAGGAATCATGCAAGATATTTCATTTGACTATATTAATGTTTGGCACCATGGTGGCAATGCAGGTTATGTGTCACACAGCTCCAAGGGCCTGAGGTTGTTGGTTCACTCCCCACTCGTGTCACCATCTGTGAGGAATTTGGCGTGTTCTCCCCATATTCATGCAGCTTTTCTCTAGGTACTATGGTTTTCTTCTGCCTCCCAAAAATGTATGTGTTAGGTGAATTGGCCATGCTAACCTGCCTCTGGGCAATTGTGCATGTGTGTGTGAAAGGTTGCATGTGGTACCCTGCAATGGACTGACACCCTATCCAGGGGTTATTCCTGCTTTGCACACAATGATTCCAGGTAGGCTCCCAAGATGAATGAATAATCATGTTAAGAATCCAATTTCCATTCCACCAGTGGAATGGCCTGCAGAAAGAGCAACATTATTAATATGTAAACAATGCCATTAACCTTTAGAACCCTCGGCCAATTTAGTGGGATGTTTTTTAGCTGTTTTCCGTACTGGATTACTTGCTGATAATTCATCACACGGGGATGAGACCACCATGGTGAGACGTTATGAAGCATGTAACTGCCCACAAAGTGCAGATCTCGGGTTCCAAGAGTTAAGAATGCTTTGATTCTAGAATAAATTAATTTGTCAGAATTGCTCATAGTAATGGTAATAGGAAGCAGACGTCTGATGTGTTTATTGCCTCTGAAAGCGTAATTATTAAATGTTATTACAGAAATGGTAATGAATACATTACCTTATATGTACGACATTTCTGTAAAGCAGGTTCGAGCTAGGATGTGGTTCAAAATGAAGTTTAAATATACTTGCAGTTTTGTAAATTCAATTATGCAACGTACCTAAAGAAAGCAACTTTAAAGAGACCTTTTTAGCTTGATGCATCCATTTGACTTATGCAGGTATAAAGAATGTTATTCTATCGGTTCTGTATAATTAGACATGCTGGTTTAATGGTGATTTTTGTGAGTAAATAAAAAGGCCATATTTGCCTTGTGAACACAGTGATCCATGGTTCCTATCAATGGTTTGTGTAATCACTATAAAGAAATCAGGTTTCAGTACCTTTATCTGCAATTTTACACGGAACCACTCAAAATGTCTTTATATCTCAGCACTTGCATTATACAGAGGGGTTTACAGCGATCTTGACATCATACAGCTCGGATACATAGCCAACTTGTAGACTCCCTGTGGAAACAGTATTAGATCAGACTGAATGTAAGTCTCTCTACTCACATATGCAGAGGTGATTAAAGTTATTGAATTTGATTGAACTGATTAAATTTACACTCATAATAAATTACATCACCGCTAATGAAGCCATTCCCTCTTTGTACTGTATTCCATGCGATCCATCTTTGTTTCCATATCTTTTAATGAAGTATAACCATATGCGGTGAATTTCCCTGATACTTTGGTCCTTTTGCAGAGAAAATGTTTTCATTTTTTTGGTCAGCCAATCCTGTGGCGCGCTTTGTATTTAGACAAGCTTGTTTTCATTTGGGTCCGACAACACTCTCAATGATGGTTTGATGTCAAGGAGCCGGCTACGTTTCAGAATTGGTGATTTATGAATGAAGACGTGGTTGGCTAAATATTTGTGATTAGAATAGCTGGCCTAAATTCCGGTTCATTTTACTGGGACTTTTTATGGACTAGAAGAGAGGAGGTCTGAAGACAGAATGGAAATGCAAGTGTGTAGGGGCTTTTCAAAGAGACCGTTGGGTTAAAGAGCAGCACATTACACCGAACAGCTCCAGTAATTAGTGCTTAGCGCCCACCCTCATGGCCCCCAGCCAAAAACACTACAGAGACTGGACTAAATCACAACAGAGTGTGTGTGTGTGTGTGTGTGTGTGTGTGTGTGTGTGTGTGTGTGTGTGTGTGTGAGTTGAATTGGACTGAAACTGTGAAATGGAAGCCCTGGCCTTCTGTCTGCAGTTCATTCTGTATCACATTCTGTTTAATCTGAATCAGAAAGCAGAACGGCACGATTGCAAGTCATTTGCTTAAAAAATAACGTAAATTTGGATCTATCAACACAACCCACGCTTATGTTCCAAGCGGACCTTGCCAGGTCCCACCTGGTCTATTGCACAAGGCTGGGAGTGTGAAGCCAGCCATCCTCTTTTTTTAACTGACACTAGTGCAACGTCTTGGGACGACTGTAAACACTTGGAGGAGGACACTAACGGACAATTCTGTAGAATAGAATATAACCCATTGTGAACATACATACACAAGTATGTACAAACATCAAGAGATCTCCAGATGATCCTTCTGGTAAACCTCTGGTCCCAAGCCAATTTGTAACCTTGAAGGCAGAAGGGTCATATAAATGTTATTAATATATGCTCTATGTGCTATTATTTTTCTAACTCTTCTCTGGTAAAACTTGACCCTTGCCCTTTTTTGACAGCAAGGGTTTCCTCCTTGCACACTTCCCAGGAAAGTCAAACTTATTTGGTCTCTTTCTGATGGTAGATGTTGCACTGTGGTGACATCTAATTTTAGTTTAGTTTAGTTACACTTATGTAATGTATTTCTTTACTTGTAATCTCCTGATGATATGTATACTTATAAACTGTGCTGGAGTTAATTATCTAAAGCATTTGTATGTAATGAATCTCTAATCTCTGAAAAACCTACTATTGTATTTTTCCAACTTATTTTCTAAATTGTATTTTTCTAATCTCTTTCTCTGACACACACCCTCCCTGTCTTTGTATGTCTGGACTATCTAAAAGCCTGTTTGGCAATCTGCCTAAAGACTACTATAAAAAAAGCATAGAGAGGCACTAAAAGCTCAGATGAGTATGGCTCCCACTGAGGAGGTGCCCAAATGAGAATGCTGGCTGGAGCAAAGGTGTGGCTAAAGAGGTGGATTAATGACTGACAACATATAGGAGTGCTGTGTGTGTGTGTGTGTGTGTGTGTGTGTGTGTGTGTGTGTGTGTGTGTGTGTGTGTGTGTGTGTGTGGGTGTGTTTGTAGGTGTAGGTGTGTGTACAGGTAGATACACTACCATTCAAATATTTGCAGTCACTGCAAATATTTATATATATATATAGGGTCACACTTGTTTTCCAGAGCCTATTCGGAATCACTGGGCATAAACCAAGATTACCCCTTGGATACCACATACCCACACATACAGTGGCAGTTTAAACCAGGCAACCAGAGTACCCAGATGAAACACACATGAACATGGGAAACCCACCTTACCGCTCAAAGACAGTGATCACAGTTGAACCCACAACCCCAGGTCCCCAGTGTTATGTGACACATGCTCTACCTGCTGCCTCACTCCTACCACTCTAGTTTCTGGGATCATCGTGCACTGGGCACTGGCAAAAATACGCCCTGCAGCAGTCCAACGCAGGGTACCACAAGAAAACATCCATTCAGACCTGGGGGAAGTTTAGTATAGACAATTTACTTACCGTCTGTACTTTAGAGAGGTGGGAGGAAACCAGAGCACTTGGGGAAAACCCGCACAGACACAGGGAAAGCACAATAAATTTCTCATAGATAATGACCTATAATAATGAATAATAACAAAATTTCATATAATCTCCTCTTCAGGAGACAACTTTCATGCTCAACTGGGTTAAGGTCTCATTAATGATAACCTTCTTTTTCGCCTTTGCAATCTTTTGTTCTCCAGATTAGACTTGACATATCTCTATTACTTCTGCAGACGTCTGCATTCATCCTGCTGCTACCATTATGAGTTACATCATCAACAAAAATGACTAAGCTCTTTCCAGAAGCATCATATAAGCCAATCCATCACATTACCTCCACTGTGGTTAACTGTTTTGGTTCATGACCAGATCCTTCCTTTCTCTACTCTTTCACATTTCCCTCACTTTGGTAGAAGTTAATTTTGGTCTCATCAATCCATAAAACTTTCCACAGCCTTTTTGACTGATCCTTGCAAATTCCAGTCTGTCCTTCCAATACTTAAAGAAAATAGGTGGTTTGCATCTTGTGGTCTGGCTTCTATGGCTTTCTGCTTGTTTCTTGAAAGGTGGATTGTGATACCTTCCTTACCGCTTCATGAAGGTTGTTGATAATGCCTCTCGACTGTCATATATATATATATATATATATATACAGGCCAAAGGACACACCTTATCATTCTCAGTTTTTCTGTATTTTCGTGACTATTTACATTGTAGATTCTCACTGAAGGCATCAAAACTATGAATGAACACGTGTGGAGTTACTGTATGTACTTAAAAAAAATGTTGAAATAACTGAAAACATGTTTTATATTCTAGTTTCTTCAAAATAGCCACCCTTTGCTCTGATTACTGCTTTGAAAACTCTTGGAATTCTCTCAATGAGCTTCAAGAGGTCGTCACCTGAAATGGTTTTCCAACAGTCTTGAAGGAGTTTCCAGAGGTGGCTCATTGAGAGAATTCCAAGAGTATGGAAAGCAGTAATCAGAGCAAAGGGTGGCTATTTTGAAGAAACTAGAAAATAAAACATGTTTTCAGTTATTTCACCTTTTTATTGTTAAGTACATACAATAACTCCACATGTGTTCATTCATAGTTTTGATGTCTTCATTGAGAATCTACAATGTAAATAGTAGATAGATAGATAGATAGATAGATAGATAGATAGATAGATAGATAGATAGATAGATAGATAGGTTCTTTTTCAACCATGGTTTAAATGTGGCTCTTCTATTGCATCACCCCAACAACACATTGTGGTCAGTTTAAGGGTAAAATGTTTTTAAATGATGGAACCTAATGATCCCATACTTTTGAATGGTACTAAATGTGAGTGAAAAGCTTATTGTGAAGGTTTGATTGGTTTCAACCTAGATATAGCAGAGCTAACTGCTGGGGTATGTAAAAGGAATAAATTTACACAGCACCAACAGAGCAGCAGCAGAGAAACCCTACAGACCAATAACCACCCAGTTCCTCTCATATATATCCAGTTACTCCCCAGCCAAGTCCAGCCCTGCCTCCTGCAGTGATCTGTTCAAAATCTACACCCCTCACACACACACACACACACACACACACAAACCGACCACCCCGAAGCACACCGACCTCCAGTCTCCTTAGAGACCCCGAACTGCCGGCCAAGTTCCAGCCATGTTGTGACAGGACACAGGAAGCGCTTGCTGTCTCGGGAGGAAGTATCAAATCAAACGCCATCTTTTTCTACTTTGGGGCGAGATTCCACTCCGGTCAGAGGCGCCTTTTTTTCTCGGGCTTGACGTTTAAAACGATCCTGTCGGAAGGAGGGATAAGCAAGGGCCTCAGAAAACAAAAGGCCACATTCATCTGGCCTACACAGGGAAACATAATGTTATTGCACTGGCTCACTTGTTCCCCCAGAGAGAGAGAAAGACAGAAAGAGAGATACAGGAGGGAAAGAGAGATCCTAAGGAAGAGCAATGGCGTGGAGTGAAGACAAGCCAATTGATTGGGCAACATCAACCGTCTACGTTGTTAGGCAGCTGGACCTGTCCCATATCCTTTAGTGTTGATGTGAATTTCAGAGCTTTTATAGGAATGTCAGTCAGCAGGGCTGGACTTGCAAGTTAGTTCAGCCCTGGACATTTATGTAGACGGGCCCTTGATCGGTTTCATTTGCTTTCAGAATGCTTTTTTAAAAATTATTATTCCATAGAGACATGTTTGTAATAGAGATATGTAAGGGGATTTTAAGGGATTTTTAAAGGTATGTAAATTGAGATTGCATCTGTTTTGGGATAATTTCAGGCTGTGCAAATATCATAAATAGATGGGAATCTTGCCTGAAATAACACACTGTTGCATTGTTTGGAGTCATGTTATCTGTATTTATTAATATGGAATAGCTGAGTGTTTAATGTTAAATTACTTTAATCAACATTTTTTTACCATTAATCCTAAAGTCCATCTATAACATTTGTTTTTCTGTTTTCAGCTGGCTGTCGTTAAAACTACATTTAAATAAAGTACTGCCAATAGAATATGGTAACATGAACGTTTGACACTATTGGCAGGAATGGGCTAGATGTGTATGCAGCCTTCCAGCATTGAGCTGTGGAGCAGTAGAACTGTGTCCTCTGGAATGATGGTTCTCCATCCATTACTTTCAGAATGAGTTGGTGTATTGGGAATGAGGTGGGGTGGCGATCATCCAACATCCTGACATCACTAATGCTCTCGTTGCTGAATGCAATCAAACTCCTGCAATCAAAAAAACAATGCTCCAAAATGGAGCAGAAAGTCTTTACAGGAGAGTAGAATCAGTAACACCGAGAATATCCTTGATTTCAGAAGAAACAATGAATGAGCAGCTGTCCCAGTAACTTTGTCCCTAGCGTGTAGGTATAAAATATGTATATGATGATACCACTGATAGCACTGTAGACTGAAATACAAACACACACACACACACACACACACACACACACACACACACACACACACACACACACACACACACACACACACACACACACACACACACACACACACACACACACACATCTGTGAGACTAAGTGGGAGATATTCCTGCAGTTTATGAAGTCTTTGGATGTTGTACAAGAATTATTGGACCAACATGAATGGGGAAGGGTTGAGGTTAGTTTAGGTGTAGATTAAGGTGTAGGTTATGGTAAGGTAAAGGTTAAATTTAGGTTTAGGTGTAGATTAAGGTCAATTTAAGAGTAATACTATTTTATAGTATTATTTTACAGCACTAATTTACCATCTTTTATCTTGATTGATGAAAAGATTTTTCATTCTTATTTGATTTCATTCACTGACGTTGTCTTTCATTCACGGTGAATGGAGGCAGAGGATGAAACTGCAGAAAGAGAAGCAAGGAAGATTCTGGTTCAGAAACTCTGGGAAAATAACAGGGCAGCAGTAGCGATTGGTTATTGCGAGCGAGCCACAGTGGTGTGCGACTGATTGGATCAGCTGACCACGAGAGACACAGCCACACCACGTGCAGAGTGGAACTGCTCCACACAAACACACACACACACACACACACACACACACACACACGAGAAACACAAAGTACAATGCGCATCAAATTAGAGTCAGCCTCTGACAATTTCACCTCACTTGTTTTTATTTTTATTTCTGAATGTGTAGCTGAATGAATGTGCTCACAGATTGCAACTTTTGTACTTTTTTGCTCCAGACACAGTGGCCAAATTGGGTGGAACAATGAGAAAAAAAGTTCTAGACTAAACACAACTTGACAGCAGAAGTGAGTCCAAAACAAACCATAATTTTTGTTCCAGAAACCAGTCATAGGTCTTTTTAAATCTGATATTGTATCAATCCATGCTTTCTGGTTTTGGTACTTTGCCCTCGCAAGCTGACGGATCTCTCATGAAAAGCCTTGATCATAATTCTGATTAAAATTCCCCTCATGAAATCCCGATGTCCGATGTGGTCAACAACTGTAGATCTGGAATGTGTCCTGCTAGATTTTGGCCTCATCAAAAAGGGTTTAGTTTACCAGTAGAGAACCAGTATTACATTTTTGGCCAAGGGTATCTACCACAAGTTAAAGTCATAGAGTATTAGTATTACACTGTATAAGCACATATTGTAACCTTGGAGGTTACAGGCCAATTTTACACTGTAAGGAAAAAACCCACATTGGTTGTTTCCTGTAACATAGTCCATTTTAATACATACATTACACAATATTTGTGAGAAATTGTTTAATGGAGTTGTTAAATTGAGTTTAATTTACTTGTTTAATTGCATTTGTTGTTTGTATTTATGCATTCATTTGTTATCTCTTATTACATGGTGTCAGGCATTTTGTAGAAGACAACTTTCATTTCTTAAGAACCACATCTTTTATGTACAAATAGGTCTCAAAAAATTACCATCGAAAAATTTATAAGCAAGCAATAGTGGTTCCCAAAAATTACACCATGTAAAGAATTCTTTATTGAATTGAGACTTTTGGCCTTCCGATTCCAAATTTGGACTTATTCCCAGGTTTATTCATTGCCTATTCATCCACTGTTTTTTTTTTTAACTGCTACTAATATAATGTCACTGGACAACTCAACATCTTTGGGAGAGAACTCTAACTTCTAGTTCAGTTACATCAACTTAAAGATGCCCACTCTAACTAACACTGCGCTGAGTAACCGGTTGAGAGTTCAGTAATGAAAGTACCATCTAAAGTAGTACCATAAACTTGTAAAGTGTTACTTGGCTTAGTTGGTGTAGAACTTTTACATGGATTTTTTTATATGGAAGTTCTACAAGATTTAAAATTTCATAAAACAATTATTCCTTAATGATCAATCCACTTCAAAGTTCTTCAGGGGATCAATATTTGTTGTTGTTTTTACTGCATCCCCCAGACTTCTTTTGTGACATATTTGCTTGACTTAGGTGTATCACCTGTAAACCACTTCAATATGGAGGCATGCTGCTCTAGGTCTTTAGTGCTTTGCCTCTGGAATCTCATCGTTTTCCTCCTCTATGCCTTGCAGTCCCATACACACCCCTTGGCTTTTTATCTCTATCTTGCAGACTATCAAAGCCCTCAACCTCCAATGTGTTCCAGAGCCTGGTGGTTTCCTTAGATGTGGCTGTCTTTCTGATGGAGGGCTTGGTGAAGGGGGGGGGGTTTGAGAAGAGCTGAATGGAGCAAAGTGTTGAGCAGATGGAGCTCATGAGAATGGCCGCTGGTCTGGGATGGCGTGAATAAGGAATGAGGTTTCTGGGACTATGAAAAGAAGGAGTGCAAGAAGAGGACTCAAGCTTCTAGTTACGCATCACCTTTCATGCCAAATGAATGTCAGGCTGAAACGAGTACGTCATGGTAATTCAGAGCTAGGGAAGGATAGAAGGATAGAGAGAGAGAGAGAGAGAGAGAGAGAGAGAGAGAGAGAGAGAGAGAGAGAGAGAGAGAGAGCCTGCCTCTGTTCTGTTTGGTTTTTGCTGAATGACTGACAGGGGCGTCATGCAAATGCAAAGTTCTGAGAGTATAGACAGGAACTCTAAATGGTTGCTTTCCATGGCCACCCACACACATGCAAACACACACACATGCAGACCATGACCGCCCACCCCTGGACCAACCTTAAAACCAGTACATTCCATACAGTTTATATTTTATGTTTTGCATGTATAAACTTATACATAAATATATACATATATATATATATATTAGTCCTAGCACTATGTTGGCTAACATACTAAATTGTTGCACACTTGTTTTATTTAAAAATGACTTATTAAATCTCTCAAAGTCCTACCCAGGTTATGTAGTTTATGACACAACATACTGTTACCTACCAAAATAAACTATATGTGTCTCATTTTTGGTTCTAAAATCTATGTTTGTGAAGAACCTTTGAATTGGTAAAGAACCTTTACATGAATGAAAGGTTTTCTAGAAACATGGTTCGCTGTAGAACCAAGAATTGTTCTATAGCACTGATCAAAGAACCCTTTATTGCACCTTTGTTTTTAAGATTGCACACGTCTTTTTTTCTAGGTGATTATAGACAATTATGCAGGCTGTTGTCGCAGTGCTAATTGTTATATATACTTCACTAAACTACGTTGATACATGGCTCTAACTCACTAAAAGTTCAGAGACCAAACACATCTGATGACTGCATTTGGAGTAAGGCAGTTACCGAGTTTGACTTTGCTAAGATGTTTCTTTAACAGCTGCTTTTTGAGGTGAAGCTGGTTAATAATAATAACACAAAGGTTTTGTTTTTAATAAAACCATCATATACAATCAAATGTGGATATAGGCTTTTCGCTGGGTGTGCAGGTAAAGCTGTTGGGCACTGTAGGCCCACAGCTTTGGTGTATGTTTAACGTCCTGCTCGGCCTGTGGTGTGGATTACCAGTGGTGTCAGCATGATGAACGGGCCGGCTGGCCGTGCTGAAATGTTTATGCGCCGGTGGCGTTATTGCGTATAACTGGCGTCCACAATCAAAGCTGTTTGGAGAAACCAGACTAGGTCAGCCGAGTAGCGCACGACAAGAAAGGCAGGGCCTGGGCTTACTGCTCATTATACACTCGAATAAATGATTTCTATTAAAGTGATGGTTCAGGGGATTTGTGCAAAGCCCCACGCCTTATATGTAGTTGGTCATCTTAAACATGTGGTGTCCAAAGCTATAGGCTGAGCTGTGAGACTAATAAGGCTAACAGATATTAGAGTATATGCCACAATTAGCACTAGACAAACTGCACACACTTGCTAAAAGACATCTTTGTAGCAGCTGCATCTGACAGAAGCATTCCATAAAAGAGCAGTTCCACGCTGACATTTAGGTAATCTAAATGGACTAGACTAAATGAATCCTGTTTCCCAAAAGCCTTCGAAAAATGTCCAAAAATTAGTTTTCCGTAGATTTCTGTTGACTTTGCCTCTGCAGCTGCACTAGAACTCAACCACACATTTTATCTTTATTACACACACACCATAAAAGTATCTTTGGTGGAAAAAAGTGAATATTTAAATTACTTGTATAAAAATGTGACAAAACATTAAACTTGCAATTCTTACCTCTGGCACATCAGTCCTATTCTGTAACTACGAGAATGACAAGAGGGGACATTTTGACTCTTTTTAACACCAAAGTAAATGCTTAAAATCTAAATATCTATAATGACTATAAAGGTGTAACTTGTCATAGCGGATGGTATATTAGAATAGAATAGATTAGAACTTTATTGATCCCTTGGGAGGGTTCCTTCAGGGAAATTAAGGTTCCAGTAGCAGCATCAGTACAGTAAGCAGAAAAAAGGCAGAAAAAAATACTTTAGTAGAGGTATGCAGCACTATATAAATATATAGGATATATAATATACAGACTATATTACAATATACAATATAGACAATAGTGCATGAGAAAAAGAGTCCTGTAGGAGGGTGTAGTGCACATTATTGCACATTATTATTGCACTTGAAAACTGTTTATTGCACAGAGAGTCCAATATATAAGTAATACCGAGAGCTTGAAATGAGCTATTTTAAAGTATTCCTTTAAAAACAGTGAAATGTAATATTTAATTTAATATTAGTATTTAGACTTTTGTAGAAAAGTCATCTAATAATGTGTTTCTTACACTTTATGAGGAATAATAATAATAATAATAATAATAATAATAATAATAATAATAATAATAATAAATTTTGTTGTTTTGTTGTTGTTGTTTTTGTTGTTGTATAAAAGTATTATTCATTATAACTTGTCCATTGTATTTGACATAACTTAGAACTAGTCCCAGTTCTTGTTATTGTTTTTGCTAAATAGCCTAGCGCTACATATTTGGTCATCTGGATCAACCTACCATAAGAACCTGAAACATCTGGAGCAGCTTGAGTAGATTTTGATTGTTCAGACACCTTTATTTCAGAGTGTTGTCCAAGCAGTCAGACGAAGAGCTCTCATTAACTCAAGAAGCATCGCGATCCTGATCTGAGGCCTGAGGCTCTGAAGCATCAGTACAACATCACCTGCAGTCATTTTTCTGTTCATGAGAACATTTCTGCTGCCTTGTTTACTGTCTATTATACTGACATTGTTTTAATCTGTTGTTATCTTTTTTTAATTTCATCATTATTATGAAAATGTTTTCTGAGGTAACTAGTATCCGGCTTGTCAAAGTGATGACATCACACTGAAATGGTGGTTAAAAACAGCTGGTTTGGGGAGATGAGATGCTGATTCATAATGTATATGGTCAAAATGACCATTTTTTTGTTTTGTGTATTCATTTAACAGCAATATCAAACTGAAATATGCTCTAATATAATTAAAGTCATAGATGATGTCAAAACCTCAAATCTCCATGAGTTGTTTAAATTAACGAAAATGGGTCAGAATACAAAATAAATATAAATACTACTTACAAATTCTCAAAGTTTTAAGAATACTCTTAAGTACTCATTTATGAATTACTTAGTATTGCTAATGTTTTCTCCATAAATTGTGTCTGGATGTCAGGAAGACATAAAATTATATTTTTTATAAATGAATCATTTTTCTGTTCCTTATTTCCCAAATGCCATAAATAGACATAGCAGTTTATATATTGATTATAAAGTGATGTTACCTCAGGAGATGCCTTGGGATTGACAACAGGTGTATTATGTTGTGAATGAGGTTGAACACTTGCCGGTGTGCTCATGGCAAGGTGACATGAGTTATCGGAGTGAGGCCTCTAATTTGGTGCCAGATGGAGGGGACTTCCATGTTGTTTGCAGCATTTAACATTCCTGGATTTACAGTGTTACATGTGTACAGGGAATGTGTACAAGGCATTACCACCCACAGTGGATTGCAGAGTGGGTGGTGATGATCATGACCAGCAGCATCTGGCTGGAATTGTTCTTAGAGACAAGTGACTCTGGCAGAAATCACATCCACATTCAGTGCAGGAGGCCCCACATGCATATCTCACAGGCCAGGCATGCTTTAGATCCCATCGTAAATAGTAAAAATCAGAGGACACTGTGACAAATTCCCGTGACGTTTGAGTTTTCAGTGTACATGTGTATGGTTTTGCATACTGTCATACACACATATCACATTTCTTGCATGCAAGTGTGTCTGCAGATTTGTACCATACTGCTGTGCTTGTGAGGAACAAACAAACACAGATATATAAAATGTCATTAATGTTCTTTTATTGAAGCCACTCATTAATTAAAAAAAACATCTTTTCCTTCTAATTGACTTTCAGATGTTATTTTGTTACAGTATCATTAGAGTCAATAAATGACCTCACATGGTAATAAATACTAGGTGTGTGAGAGAAAGAGATAGAGGGCAGGCTGTGGTGGATGTGATTAAAAGTATAAATATGTACTTGTGTTGTCTACCACCCCATTGCCGATGCTCTTTGGACATTGTGTAGGACTGGCAGGCTTTGAAAATGAGCATCAAAAGGGCCATAGCATAGCGGACCTATTTGTCATATTTTCATAACCTCTCCAGAGGAATTCCCTTGGTGTGCCCTCAACCGTGATCAGGCACAATCTTTCAGACAGGAACACAGGATGAAATGAAAAAAGGGCATAATGTTTCAGCATGGGAGTGAAATGAAGAAAGCTCAAAAGAGGCAGAAAAGGAGGCAAAGATACAGACGTCTGAGGAAAAAAGAAAAGAGAGCCCAAAAAAGAGAAAGTACAGAGGATAAAAGAGTGAAAGGAAGAGGAAGAGAAAAGAAGGAGCATGAAAGGAGAGAGAAGTAATTGACTGAAGTTGGGTGGTAGAGGCTGGTGGGATAGCGGGCTCTCTAACTCTCTCTAATTGGTGCTGTATTCAGACCTGGCTTTAGTTCTGAAACTCGCTAATGGAGCGTAAAACACACACACACACACACACACACACACACACACACACACATAAAATTCATCACTACACAGCAAGCTGCAGAGGGTAAGTGTTGCTGGGCTGCAATGTGAATAGATCAGAAAAGGATTCAACACCCCCCATGAAGGGCATTCACTGCCTTTTTACTCTTCTTTTTCTTGTCAGTCTTCTGTTTAACACACACCCACACATACACACACAAACTGTCAAAGAATTCAGGGAAAATATGCTCAATGGAGAATTTAATCAAAGTGTTAGTGTGTGTTCCATGGTATGTAATTAGCTACATTTGTGTTTATATGTTGACAGTATCACTATCACTATTATCACTATTATCACCATTGCCATCATTGTCAAAAGCACATTCGGTAACACCTGTTATCTGAATGGTGTTTTGAGTCAAAACTGCTTGTGTCCACCGGCTTATGTGCTTAGTTCTGCATCATTCAGCATACTGCACATTTGAAGCTTTTTGAGATGTATTTCAAATGAGGCATCGTGTTATATCGTCATATTATAATTACTGTGATATCACAGCACTGGATTTTCAGTAGTTCATATCTGTTACGGTAAGTAGCTAAGACGACCAAATAGATAAAAGATAAAAGATGACCAAAAAAAAAAGGAAAATTATGGGGATCTCACATGGCCAGCACCACGGCAAGCCAGTCTCAGAGCCTTTACGAATTTGTGGATTTTGATGTGGGTTTAGAATCATCAAGGTGATTTTGTAGACATCATCCCCTTTTCATCTTACCATTTTTACAGAAGGTGTGATGTTTGCTTCCACAGTTTGATGGCATTTAACCGAATCCATTCCACCCTGCGATCCATTGTAGGACACAATATATATTAGCATCACAAGTGAAGTGTCACTAAAATAGCAGTTCGTCTGCTTCAGTGTTTTGTTTTGTTTGTTTTTTTTGGTTTTGTTTTGTGCTTTATTTTTCATTTCTCAGAATAAATGAAAGACAAAAACAGTAATTGTGCATTCAAATGTAGAGAAGTGTAAACCAGTATTTATTCAGCAACTACTACAAAGTAATTCCCATCAGTGTTCACATTGCTCAAGTTCTTCAGGTCATTTTCTTTTGATGGACAGAATAGTTTGTTCTTTAAAAGGTTATATTTATGTTATTTAAAAATACAGCACATATGATTTATAGTAGCTGAAATGAATTGGGTTTATTTGTTATATTTGTTTTTATTCATAACTTGGAAACAAGAATAACAAATTAGTAAAAGTAGCTTCACTCACTCGTATATTTTTTCCTTTGAATTGTATGCACAAACTCTTTTGCACTTATTGTAATGCAGTTTAAGTTAACTGGTGCTTTCTCTTCATTACCATTTGACTTCAAAACAACACTCCTCTCTAAGTGGGTGGTTTAAATCAGCCGCCACACATCTGATAAAAGAGTTGCACTTCACCAATTTTCCACATTTATTTCTAAATTAATGGATGCAGTCATAGATTGTTGTCAGTTATGGATTGAGTATTTGCTTTATGCAGTCTTAATAACATACTGGTCCAGTAAATTATTAATGATTCCATTTTTAAAGCTGTTAAAATGCCTCCAGCTAAAGACCAGCTGCTATGCATAAATCAACAAGCAAACTAACAAAAGCAAAGTGGAGCTCCACTGTAACAAGAATTCACAAGCTGTGTGAAGTGCCCTGGTCATAATGTGAGAAGAAGTACACGTCCTCTAAGTAAAACACACTTCTGCACAAAACACAAAGGATTTTTTTAACCAAAATTTTAAAGAAATTGCTGACATTTTTCAAATTTGTTTTTCTGTAAAGGATCCTGTAAAGTATTTATTTCCATGCAATTTCCCCAAACTTTTACATATAACAGTTTACAACATTTCACTAAAAAACATGATCTGCATGATGTTCCAAAAGCCTTTTCTTATTCTTAGAGATACTCTGTCAAACATAAATGAGCTCTGTTCTGATTGGCTACACTGTACTCATTCAAAAAGCACAAAATAACATCAAAGAAATGTGAGGCTGTTTTTGCAGTTTCCATGTATGGACTATAAGGATGAACTATGTAGTGAAGCTGTAAGTTTTAAAACAACATTGACATTTGACTTCCAACTCAGAATTAAGGAAATTCAGTATTCTATGATAGAGGTATGTGTGTGTGTGCGTGTGTGTGTGCGTGTGTGTGTGTGTGTGTGTGTGTGTGTGTGTGTGTGTGTGTGTGTGTGTGTGTGTGTGTGTGTGTGTGTGTGTGTGTCACAAAATGTTGCATTACACTTGGTGTACTGCATTAAAATGGTTTGGGCAACACTTCATTCAGATTAATTGGATTATTTAATCTACCATTAAGCATCAGTGGTTTGTGAAGAGTGTATATGTTATCTCCCATGTTGTAATTACCCCCTTTGGCTTTTAGTGTTTACCTTTTGCCACAATATTATGGGTTTAGCCTTCATCCCAATAAACTCTGACCCACAGCCTACTGGATAAACTAACTGGGGATCGTGGGTCACACTAAGCCAGAAGGAGGCAAGGAAACTTTAAGCAAATGGAAGAAAAAATGTTTGACCACTTTTGGCCAACCCCCACCAGCCTGCCACTGAACTCTGTATTTAGATTGCTCCAGCATCATGAAAGTACCAACATGAATTATGAGCTCCAGTGTTTGGATGTTATTCTTTGGTGTGGAGTGTGGAGGCAGCTCCATCCACTACTTCCTGAGCTGTACTGGGTGCATGGTGGGGACTGTGTGTGTATTTTCACTTGGGGTTTGCTTTTTGATATGTGGCAGCTCACATCTGCAGCTAAATGCGAGGATGGAATCTGCAAACATGCTTCAAACTCTGCGTTAAATGCAATGTTAAAAAAGCACCAAGCATTATTCAGAATTAACCCTTATGAGAGGTTCCTCACTTTCTATCTAGAGAAGGTACATGTTACACTCATATTACTATGCTAACAAGTGTGTAATAGATGTGTAATAGCATTAATGTAATAAGTGAAGAAGAAAGTTCAGTGGGTTCAGAATGTAGTCTTGGTCAATCTCAGCAGTAAAACAACAACAATAACATTAACAATTAAACAATTATAATAAAAAGAAAAGTGTTATTGATGCTGCAATATATGATGCTTTCTGTATAGATGTGAGACATTTGATTGCTTCTCTTAATCTCAGAATCAACATTGTGTGATTAAAAGGTTTCAGGTTTTGGGATATTTTTCAAATATAGTTTATTTAGAAGTTCATCTTTTCCTGTTTCAGAAAATCAAAAAAAAAAATGCAAAAAAAAAAATGTAAATTAAACCTTAAAATTACTTCATCTTAAATATATAGTGTAAATAAAAAACAAATCAAAATAAACAAATGCAATATTTTACACCACTTCATCTTTTGCCCTGCACACAATGGTGCATTGTCTTTCTTTTTAATAGAAAACAAATTAAATGAAAACACATGAAGTCCTGAAAGTGTGTTTAAAAACTTTAAACTACATTTAAAATCTAAAATTGCAGTGAAAATGACCACTCCTAAAAGCTACTGACGACATACCCTTGAGGACCCCATCTCAGTGACTAGAGCCGTTTCTTGCAGTTAGCGTTATAAGTAATTGCTGAGGAGACGAGCGGCTCCACTGGTATGTAGGTATTTACTGTTTTAATCATTTTGCCAGTTATAAAATATTAACACAATAAATATATTCAGTGTAATTTATATTAATATTGAATGCATTTAATTTGGTATTTCTATATTTTATATGAAATTGAATTTATTTATGAAATCGTTAAAAATATATATATATCTATTATGTTATATTATCTTGTTAAGAATTAATGAACTCATTTTTAGTTAGTTTTTGGATGAGACCCCCAAGTGTTCAGAAACAGCCCTTTGACAAGTGCTGGACACAGAAAGGACATTCTTGCTTTGATTTAATTTTATCCCCAAGTTTAGTTGATATTCATGTAAACGGTAACAAGTAGGGACAACAAATCAAATAATTATTTGATGATGATGATGATAATAATAATAATAATAATAATAATAATAATAATAATAATAATAATTCGATTCTTTTGTTATTAATACAGCTGTAGATCTATTATTAAACTCTAAAAATGCACCAGAAGGTATAAGCTGTTATTGAATGGTGTAATTGTACCAGTTACATAATGATGATCTGTCTTGAAATGAAATATTTGTCAGAGAGCACCGAGGCTCTGCTGTCCGGCCTTGTGTCCTAACCTCCTGTTGAAGCTCAGAGATGTTGGGGAAAGGCTTTAAACACACTCTCAGAGGTTGCAGATAAAGGTTTCTGTCGCAGCTATTCTCCTGGGTTGTTGAGAATCCGGGAGTGTGTGTGTGAACGGGCTTCAGATACTGTGTGGATCGTCTTTCTGTTAAATCACTATAAATCTCACACCACAGAGTGTAAGACTGCACACCTGCAGATTACACACTCTGCACGTGCGTGTAGATTACATCTGTGGACGGTAGGAGCGGAACATGTGGACTTAGAAGATTAGATCTTCACCTCAATTGTGTGTGTGTGTGTGTGCGTGCGTGCGTGCGTGCGTGTGTGTGTGTGTGTGTGTGTGTGTGTGATATTAAAAAAAAAAACATTAAAATGACCACAGACATATTTTAGTTATTTAACAGCAGCCTTGCTACTTGGTTTTGGACCAATAATACATCAGTATAATGTAGCTACACAAAGTTATTTATGTAACTTATGTCTTCTATATAATATTGTATTAATTCACCCTGATTTAATTGCATATCTCTATATAACAAAGGTTTTAATTTTTTTCTCCTGCTTTATTATTATTTTCATTGCTTGTCTGGTGATATAACATTCCCTGTGGGATTAAGGGGTTAAAACTATTAAAACAAAATAAATGCCTAAGGCTCAATGCACAAAGAATCTGTTAACGTAATAATAATAATAATAATAATAATAATAATAATAATAATAATAATAATTACATCAAAATCCTCACTTCCTTTAGAACTATAATTACATTTATTTGGGTTTATAAACAGCCTATAGCGTCTATATTTACATCATATTGGATGTGAGTGGATTGAGGACTACAGGAAGACAGGAAGGGTAAAAATTGAGAGTTATGTTAAATTAATGAGGGGTTGTGGGGGATTGGTGCTGGGTGACTATAGCATGACCCTTTTCCCGTCCCCGCTATAGCAACAGCACGGTTACATCATCACTACTACTGCCTCTGTGTGTGTGTGTGTGTGTGCGCGCGCGTATGTGTGTGTGTATGTGTGCACTGGCCTACTGAACTGTCTCCGCATCCAGAGAGGCACGCGAGGTGCGCATCACTGCGCCTGCGTATACTCACACACACACACTCACACACACACATGCACCACAGTGCAGCGAGAGAGAGAGAGAGAGAGAGAGAGAGAGAGAGAGAGAGAGAGAGAGATAAAGTATTCTAAAATAATGCTTGAGTCTTAGGCTGATTGTTTGTTTGTTTGTCTATATTAGTTTAAAAATACAGCCTTAATTCAGTATTAATATTTGGACTACTTGTGTTGAATAAGGTCAGTCAAATGGGGTAAATAAACAACAAATATGTAAATAAAAAAAATCTATATATAAGGTTTATCATTTACATGATTTGTTTTTTTAAAGAACCGTCCAGGGATCTTCTAAAGCATCGTTCTGAGCGTCCGTTTGCAGGAACGTTTTCTATCAGCGTGTTTAGAAGAAGGACCCAGTGCTGTTTGTAATTCCAACATTTGGTCCCAAATATAAGATCAAAAGAATCGTTCCGATCTCCCTCATCTTAAATCCACATCTGCTAGACATGACAACCAACTTTCTACACCACAGAGCAGCTGTCCAGCGACACCATTCTCGCTTCTAACGGGCACGTTTTCTAATCATGATTAAAAAGGGGAGAAAATAAAGGTGAAGAGGAATCACAAATCCTAATAGACACTTATATTTGTTTCCCAATAAGCCAGGAACGTCTGAGGAACCTTCATTTTGAAGCGCATCCATCACTGTTAAATATATAGGACGACAGAGGAGACCTTGAGAGACCTTTGTGAGCAGTTTGTAAGGGAGGTGGAAGAGCGGCCCTCTCACCCTGTCCTGGTTCAGGGTTATGGGGATGGATGTGGGAAAGGTCACAGTTGTGTATAGGACACGAGATGGTCACCGCACTGCTTCTCTTATCTGATAGACCGTAGGGTCATTATTGATCTTCTGGGAAAGTGTAGATGCTTCCCAGTCAGTCCATTGCAATTAACTCATTACCTTTTTTTTTACATTTTGATTAGAAAATCTGATTTTAATCTGAAAGAGTTGATGCTCACATTTGATTCAGACCAAGCATGACTTTTTTGTGTTTAGAAAAAACGAGTTTATTCAGAGCTGTTAAACGTTTCAACGTAGGTTCACATGCAAACTGGAAGTATACGTTTACCAAACGTCAGGATTTTACACCAGATTTGGGAGAGTTAAACCAAAGGAAATGACAAATATCAAGAAGCTTTTAAATGTGTCTCCTGTCGCGTATAGACAATTTCTTAATATAGTGTTATAATTTGTCATTTTCGAATTTATAGGGTTTCATTTTTAATCTTAAACAATAGAACATTGAGTATTAATTTCAATATGCTGAAATATTTGCTTTAAATGTTTTTTTGAATTGGTACCATTACTTTGGACACATTGTTTGTATTCCTTATATCGAAACGTATACAGGTAATAATAAATAGTGCCATCTTGTCCTCTCAGATAACACTATCTTTTGTACACATGGTTAACAGATTAAATGAGCCTAATATTCTCCTAGAATTCCATAATCTGGATAAACGATAACGACCAACACCCCAAACTGTTAGAGTGGTCAGAACCCTACACACAGTTCAGGAGCTTTTATTCTATAATACAGTGTCCAGGGATAGCATGAGGTTAGCAAGAGACCTCGGCGCCTTGAAAAGCACCAAACACACCCTCTATAACATATCCCTGGAAAAACAAGCCAGATGTCGTGAAATTCTACTTGACCTGCTTAGGTCAGAAAAAAATTGATGCTGCCAAGGCAAAGTAGGCCTACATCAGAGACCATTATCTCACCCAGCATTGGAGTTCAACTGAGGGTTCAGCAGAGGCTTTCTCTCTCTGTGTCTCTCTGTCTCACACACACACACACACACACACACACACACACACACACACACACACACACACACACACACACAGCCTTCCCTCAAGCAATGCGTGATGCGATTTGCCCTTAACAAATGCTACTGAAGCAAAGTGCAAACATCCACAAGCACTTAGAGGACAGAAGTAACCACGCCCACATTATTATTATTATTATTATTATTATTATTATTATTATTATTATTATTGTTGTTGTTGTTGTTGTTGTTGTTGTTGTTATTTTGACAAACACAGGCCATACGCTTATACAAACCTACAAACAGGCTCAATATGTTGTTTATGTTAATGCTGTGAAATGGGAATTTCTGCAGTTTGTGTACATATCTGCATGAAAAATACAAACAAAGTCATGTAAAATCGTTTAATCTTTCATTTGGGGTTGACAAAAAGCTCCATCAGATTTTTTTACAGTGGTGGTGAATAGAATCAGATCAGTGAAAAGTTATAACAAAACGTTATTACATGAAACAGTTCATGAATATGCCTTAATGTTACACAGTGAAACATCTTGGCAGTTTTTGACACAAGAAAGTAACTTATCTGCTGTATCTTATCATTAAAAAATGCATTAAAATTACATATAAACATATGAGATGTAAACACTAAAAATAAAGTTGTGATACTGTATTGGGCTCAGATGTACACCTTCTGTAAATGCATCCGCAAAAGTACACTATTGTACTTTTGATAGATAATAGTAGCTTAACTGGTACAAAAACTGGTTCAATATAAAATAATTTTCACTCAAAGGTACTTTATTGTACCTTAATAGGGCACAGCCCCAGTGACAAGCTTTGCACTCCTTTTTTAGTGTGTACGTTTAGTGGTTTTGATGGGAGGATAAAATAGATTGTATGGTAGACTTACAGACCCCTGACTCCATTCAACACCACAGTAAAGAAATCAAAGCTTCTCCAAAGTGAACAATTTTGTGTCAAAACACTCTGAATTTTAATTTCTCAACAACTTCAGTATGAAAATAAAAGTCGGTGTTTTCCAGAATAAGTTAGGGTTATGACGGATAGTTAGTTATGAGGTACTTTACTATTATTTAAATCATAGATATGGTGGCTGTCAGGCAAAAAGTTCAGCTTTGTAAATGTGGTAGCTGTTCTTTACATTGTGTCCATTTTTCCAATATATGTGTGCACAGACTTACACTGGAAATGTGCAAAATTTCTGTTTTGGTGAGACATGTTTATCCCGTGAAAACTGCGAGATATTATTTTCTAGCCATTAAATAAGTTAGGTTTGTAACACGGCGAGTTTCAACGTTTTTAATAAGCTACTAATAAGTTAATTTCCACGCAAATTGTTTTGTAAAACAATATTTATTCTTATTGTAAAACAAACTGTGTAAAAATAGCACACTCCGAGTATACAACTTACCAAATAAGGTACATTTTATTACTGATATAAGCACACATTGCATCAAAACTCTCGATCAATGTCTTTAACTGTCATTACAAAGCACACTTTAAAACAGGAGAAAGGGGGTTTGCTTCTCCAGACTAGAAAACACACACACACACACACACACACACACACACACACACACACACGCTGCAGACAGTCCTTGTGAAAACTGGACACTTTTATCTTTAGGTTTTGTTCGGAGAATGCAGAAATCCTCGCCGTGATCCTGAGATGCCCTGCGCGTAATTACAGTCAGACTGGGGAGAAAAAGTAGCTCGAACTAAAACGTTTAACATAAATATATATCTTTTAATTTGTCACAGCTTGAGTATGGGCACGAAAAGCGTTCACGTCCACCATCCAGCTGTGCATAACAAACAAACAAAAAAAAGTCAAAGCAACAAAAACAAAAACGATACAAAAATAATCCTACCTTAAACACAGGGCGCGTTTGTGTGTCACTGTTTTGTTTTTGTCTTTTTAAAAAAGTGTTTTTAAGGTTTGATTTCTTGTTCAACAGCCGCTCGTGCCGCTGACCACCCGGCTTGCGAAGGCATCCAACACGGCCGCAGCACGGCCTCCCGGGGACGGCTGAGGAAGTAGCGGCGGTCCCGGGACCCCGGGGGAAGTCCGCTGCGCGCTGCTCCCGATCAGGCTCTCGATGGAGAACGGGGAGGATTTGGGGGCGGTGTGCACGTGCGGAGGAGGGGGCGACGAAATCCCCGGGCTGAGGGGTGGGTAGAAGCGGGAGCGCGCGAGCTCGGCCGTGGCAGGCATGAGAGAAGGCGCGGGGATGAGGGTGCCTCCGTGGCGGGTGGGCGCAGGGTGCGAATGTGGAGGAGGTGGAGGCTGCTGCTGCTGCTGCTGCTGCTGGAAGGCAAAGAGCGCAGAGTGCGCGTGGTAGGGCGGCAGGGCGAGGCCGTAGCCCCCGCAGGTGCCGTATGGTCCGTAGGCGTAGGGCCCGTGCGCGTGCCCGGGCAGGAAGGCGGCGGCGGCGGCGGCCGCGGCGGCTGCGGCGTGCTCGCGCAGCAGCTCGGGCGCGTGCTGCCGCTTGAAGCGCTTGCGGCGCCGCAGGAAGCTGCCGTTGTCGAACATGTCGGCCGACTCCGGGTCCAGCGTCCAGTAGTTGCCCTTGCCCGGGTTGCCCGGCTCGCGCGGGATCTTGACGAAGCAGTCGTTGAGCGACAGGTTGTGTCGGATGGAGTTCTGCCACGCGGGGAACTTCTCGCGGTAGTAGGGGAAGCGGCCGCTGATGAAGTCGCAGATCTCGCTGAGCGTCAGCCGCTTCTTGGGGCTCTGCAGGATGGCCATGGTGATCAGCGCGATGTACGAGTAAGGAGGCTTCACCAGCGCGCTCTTGCCCGCCGGGCGGCACGCGGAGGCCGCCGACGCCGCCGAGAGGTCCGCGCACGGCGGCGATCCGGCCAGCAGCGCGTGCTCGTCGTCATCGTCGTCGTCCGCTCCGCCGACGCGCATGCGTGCCACCTCGCCGGCGTAGGCGCGCGCGCGCCCCTCGCCCTCCTCGCCCTCGCCCACCACGTCGATGTCCGTGTCCTCCGAGAGCGCGGACGCCTCCGACATGCCGGAGCTCAGAGTCATGGCCCCGAGGCTGCGGGCGGGCGCGCGCTCCCGGCCCGCGACGATCAGGGCTCACCTGCGGTGGGGATGAGGAGCAGGAGGAGGAGGAGGAGGAGGAGGAGGAGCGCTCATACGACGAGGAGTGGGATGATGATGATGATGATAGTAAAGAAGAGGAGGAGGAGGAGGAGGAGGAGGAGGAAAAGGCGACGGGGCACTCCCTGGGGTCACCGCAGCCATAGACTTCAAATGGAGCGCCGAGCGTCCGCGCGCTGATCTCCGAGCGCAGAGAGCCTCCGACAGGCCCGAGCGGGAGTCCAAAGAGGGCGGACCTCACCGGGGGCTTTATACGAGCCCGCTGGTCACGTGCCGGCCCAGCGTCACCAATGCACCGAGAAGGGGGGAAGACAACAAGGGGGGAAGGTGGTCTATGGCAGGAAGGAAAAAGAAGAATCGGAGATTGACTGAAGTGACTCACTCCATATGGTGGTCTTTCAAACGCTCGTGGAAAGGGCTTCGACGTCCAGCTTGGAGCTCTGCTCTCTGCTGTACCTCCTGAGTGAAGAATGAAGAGGCCCGAGCACATGCTGACCGGTAGGACCCTCCCTGTACTGCTGCTCTGCTGGCCTCTGCTCCCCAAACAGCGCAGAGCGGGAGCTTCTGGGCGCAGGGCGTCTGTTCCCCTTAGAGCAGGTCACTGAGGTGGTCTCACCCAGCACCTGAGCGCCTCTCTGAACAGCCCGAGTCTCTACAGGGACCTGAGTGGGGTTTAGTGGAGGAGCAGCAAGGAGGAGAAGGATTATAGTGCTTTCACTGGTCATTGACTCAGTTTAATAATAAAGTAACAGCATTATTAAAGCAAATATTAAACACACACACACACACACACACACACACACACACACACACACACACACACACACACATATTTTCATCACATTACCATCGTACATATTTTTATTTGGAGTGGGCCATTTTTTTTATTTATTTATTCATTTTTAATTTATTATTTATATATAATTTATACATTTACTTCAACTTATTATATATATATATATATATATATATATATATATATATATATATATCTCTCTCATATCTATATATATGTAAATAAATGATTAATACATTGTGATTGCGTATGTTTATTGAAGCTGTCTGCTCGGTGGCCATCAGTGTATTTACAAATTATGCAGACTAAGTTTGTGTGTGTGTGTGTGTGTGTGTGTGTGTTAGAGAGAAAGAGAGAGAGATGTGATGATAAAGATGATAAAATTGAAATAATATTTACCTATTTTTTCACTCCTTTATTCTTTAAGCAATATCATTAATGATTAGTATTATTAAACGTAATTAGAATACTCTCCGTTCTCTAATCTAACTGTATATTTATTGGCAATTACGCAAAATCGGCGACCCCGTTTAGACGCTTTCGCTTTTAACAAAACTCACTTGTTCTTTACATTTGATCAAATTTCAGGCAAATTAAACAATGAAATACTCCAACCATTTTTTTCTTTTGGAAAAAGTTTAGGATAATTTCAGATTATAAAACGTAATTATTTTATATGAAGTGCTAGCGTGTGCCTAGAAAGTAACATTCAACAAATACAATTTCTATATATATATATATTATTATTATTATTATTATTATTATTATTATTATTATTATTATTATTATTATACATTTGTCAGAAGAATACATGCGTAATGTAACATGTGTGTGTGTGTGTGTGTGTGTGTGTGTGTGTACATCAGGTCACACATTCTCCTGTTTAGTTTGTGCTAAATAAGCACTGGTGCTTACCCGGGGGAGGGAACACTCCCACTGAACCTATCCCTAAAGAACAGAGATTAACAAAGAGTCGTTTGCAGCAGGTTGTTAAAGACAGTTTGTGGCAGAAGTGATGAGAAGTCATTTATCCAGAAGTTTGTCGGCGCATGTCTATAAACTGGCCCGTGTGATGCGGACTGAGTCAGTTTGTCTCAGTTAAATTATCATCTGATCTTTTACTGCAGCAGTGTTAGTTCTGGAGAGGAGCAGTAGGGAGGAGGGCATTTCTGCAGGATGGAAAACACATCTGGAGAGTTTTATGGCCTCTCCTGTGGTCAGAGCTGGTGTGTTTGGGGTTCACTGCTCGTCTCCGCTGCGTCTCTGTCGGAGAGAGCGCCATCTAGGGTCCAACCGTCCGCACCTTCGATATCAAACACAGCGCACGTCGCAACACGACTTAGTACCAATTAACAAAATACTTCATAATTAGAGAAATATTGTTATTGCTTTAGTGTCTAATCTACCACTTACTTGTTTTGTATTATTATTATTATTATTATTATTATTATTATTAATAATAATAATAATAATAATAATAATAATATCTGTTAATTATTAAATGTGTAATAGTAAATGTTTTTATTTTGTTTAGTGACTTTTATACATCAGCATGTATGGTTTGTCTGTTGTTTATCGTTCTTTTAAATACAATGTAATGTATTGCTTACTTATTTATTCATTTAAATCATAATTCATTAATCATATGTATTTATGTTATTTACTCAAAAATGAATTTAATTATACATTTACAAAATATAAATATGTTATTTGTTTTATTATTGTTCGAACTTTTAAATTTGCTACTTTCTCTTTCTATTCATTTTGTCAAATCCATTGCCTATGTGTGTGTGTGTGTGTGTGTGTGTGTGTGTGTGTGTGTGTGTAATGTTATTCTTATTACTTGCTAGCTAATTTATTTATCCGTTTGATTCTTTATAAATTTAAGTATTTTTTCATGTATTCCTTATATTGTTTATATATCAATTTTATTGATTTATTATTTTATTTAATTGTTGAATTTTTAAATTTGTCCATCATGTATCTTTTATTTAGTTTTAATTTCTGAAGTATTTGTTTATTTTTTAAGTAATGATGTCTTATCGTTAATACGATAGTTTAGTCCGCGCTAAATCAGTAAAGTTAAAGACACACACACACGCACGCACGCACGCACGCGCACACACACACACACACACACACACACACACACACACACACACACACAGTGCACAAAATACTTTCCACCTTTCGTATGACTGGTTTGAGCTTCTGATATCCAGTCTGACCTGCTCACTTTTGCTGAACATTGTCGTTAATTTCACACCGCTTCAATCAACTCACTCACTCACACACACACACACACACACACACACTGAATAATATGGGATTTATATATGGGAAGTGGTTCGAATTTAAACAATATGTTACATGAACACAGCACTTGCCAAACACACACACACACACACACAGAGAGAGAGAGAGAGAGAGAGAGAGAGAGAGAGAGAAAGAGAGAGAACATGTGCTACTCATTCTCATTTAGAAGCTCTTGGCACGTTTGAATCGTGGAAATTAAAAATGCCTTTATCTGCGTGCAATTAACTGATGCTGCTGTTTGACTCACCCGAGGAAAATATGTGGTTTATAGTTCAAGAAAACGAAATAATGAAAAAGTATGTGCATTAGACGCAATCGCAGAGCTTAATTGAACAATCAGAGATTTTAAATGACTAGTAATGAAATGAGGTTCTGTAATGAGGAACTCAGTCTAGAACAACAAAGAGTAGAACAAGGCAATAAATCTTACAACGGACAAAAAGACATTAAGGAGAAGTAAATTAAACTGTCAAAAATTTTCGTTGTATATGAATGAAGTTTGAGTAAATCATAACTGTCTTTACTAGAAATAACTCGCATTCATTTCCCCTTTGAATGTTTGGATTTCAGTCATCACACCTGATTCTCCTCTTTTCATGCTTTTCTAACATGAGACTCAAGCTTTGTTGGTGTGATGTCATCTGGTTATTATATGTAATCATATAGAATTCACTCACCCAAAATCATGTTTGCACTTTAGATAGAATATGATCATGCTATCACATGTGATCACACACAAAATCTGATTCTATCAGTGATTTAAAAGAAGTAATACAGTAATTTGACCTTCAGTTTTCAGAATTTTGGCCTGTCCCCATTCAAAGAGATTGGATCCTGGGCTTTATCCATCAGTCTGCAGTGGCTCTGAAGGTGGTTTGATTTTGGTTGAAATAGGATAAACTGGGTTCCTGAGTTCTGATGTATGGATGGAGTAACCTGTGTGTGAGTGTGTGTGTGTGTGTGTGTGTGTGTGTGTGTGTGTGTGTGTGTGTGAGAGAGAGAGAGAGAGAGAGAGAGAGACAGAGAAGGGGGGGGGGGTCAACAACAATTAGAATCTAAGAGGGTAGAGCATTAGAGATTAGAAATGGGTGGAAACAGGTATGCCTTGAATTAGAAAAGTGTGCTCTGTCCACTAACACCTACTAGCTCAAACAGGTCATTATGTGTATAGCATAGCAGACATACTAGAAACTATATAGATATTAATACAGAGTGTCTTTTAATGCAACCAACAACACAACATGACACAATAAAAAAGTCAGATTAACTAGATTGCTGATGGAGGACATCTTTGTATAATAGAAATGTCTTGCCAACAGTCTGTTCCAGCCAATGCTGTCAAGCACTTCATTACTTAATGTAAGTCTGCCTTCTTAGGACAGAGCAAGTATTTTAAAAACTGATTTCTTGAGAAAATGGATAAATAACTGTTTGCATTAAACACTGGATAACATATAGGCATAGGTGGACCATACTGCAACCAGCCAGCAGAGGTGCTAGACCTCTTGGTCGCTTCACTTTTGAACCTTGCAAGCTGTCCATGCTTTTCTACAGCCATTGGTTAAAACCTCTGTAGCAACTGAGCTTACATTCTGCAGAGTTGGCTGCATGTGAGCATGGGTGTGCTCAATTAGCTGAATTTCATTACCAATTAAATTAGGACAATTTGTTGTCTGTGTAACTAAGGGGCAGTAACTCTTTCACATGGCTGATTTCACATCAGTTTTATGTCTGACGTCATATCAGCAGAGCCTGTCCAGTTGGAAAGCAAGTGGATTCTGATAATTAGCTTATTTTTCCCCAGTTGCCTTTAAACAAAGTTCATTTGGCATTGAAACACACCTTAATTGTAATAGCTAGATTTGGACCCGTTTAAATGAGATCTTTTGTATTTACCAGTGTCCATAAGATGGACTGTCACCATGTCCAGAAGGAACATATAGGCTCTGAACAACCCATAACCCTGATCAGCAACATCTGTATAAAAAGTTGGATGAATAACTTGACAGATGAGTGGATCAATGAATATTAATAGTGTTTTTTCTTTATCAGGTCAGTATGTTTCAGTGTAATGAAAAGTAACCAGTTGGGTTGTGGCCTACGCACTGACAGAAGCACACAATACCAGTGGAATCACTTGGCAAATGGCAAATTCAATCATGTTGAAGTCATTTGGTTATTTATTTATTTATTTATTTATGGACTAATCCATTAATTAGTTTTCTTTGTAGCCAGTGTTCATGAACATTGTGCTATCCTCCACCTTTGTGTTTCTGCACATCTGCACAAGTTATTGTACCTTAAATATTTTAAGTGAGAGACAGTATGTCCTTTTAAAATGCAAATCATCTTTTGGGTTTGTGAGATCATGCATGGTAATCACTTGCCACACTATTTACATAATTGTCTACTTTTAATTACATTGTTGTAATTACAATTGGGGAGGAAAATAAACCTTATATATGTTAGATAAAATATAAGCTCTTTGTGTCTTTTTTCTAAGTCAATTAAATTAAATGAATGTGCAACTAACCTTAAACCTTCTACAAACACCTGACACTGCCTTAATTGTTAATTGGTGATATTCTGCCATATGAACACTACACTACAGTAGAATTATTGTCAGACAACATAATAGCAGATTCCCATAATAGTGCATCTTTGAGTCAATATTTTATATTTAATATTTTAAAATATTGGGACACCTGCTCATTCATTGTTTCTTCTGAAATCAAGGTTCAACAAAGCAATTATTCTGCTTTTTTTGAAGAAATTGTCTTTAGCTTTTGGATTTAACTGCATTTAATGACAAAGGCATTAGTGAGGTCAGGATGGTGGATGCTTACAATCTCATTTCATCTCCAACTCATTCCAGAAGTACTGGATGGAGCACCATTGATCCAGAGAAAACAGGGACCATGGTGGGCATCAATATGTTGGCCAACATAGAACCCATGAAGAAAACTTTCTGGTTCCCTGTTGGGTCACTCATACTGGCCTACCACAAGGATGTTATATGGGAAATTTGTACATTAAAATAAATGGTCTCTTTTTTGCTGAAAAATACAAGTTCTGCTGTCAGCCTAGTTAGTTGTTACTGTAATTTACTGTAAGTTAAGTGTGTGGGCAGTTACATACCAGCTATATTCTAAGATTCATATCTTCATATCTCAAGATCAGAGAAACCAACAGACATGACACATATCATAACAAACTATGAGACTACAGGACCCAATCTAACTATGGTGGTCTTATCATCGTGTGATGAGAAAACAGCTAAATTAACTCAATTCAAACTGAATTAACTCCCAGTTTAAATGCCAAAGAAGCTTCCAGGGAATGTTTACTGCTCTGTCCACATGTACATGCTCAGCCTGCACACAGACTCTGACTGATCAGTGAAAGGGGAGGAGCTGACTTCCCCTTTAAATGAGATGGGTAAAGGAGATGGAAGTGAATGCATCCTTTCTTTGCTCAGTGACCAAATTTCAGAATAAAAGTTCTGAGAGGGGCTAGTACCAATATGTACATAAATAAGAAAAATAATACATTTTAAATATTTTGAAGAACTTATTATTATAAACATCCTCGTCAATCTAATCACTAAGAATAGATCATTAAAATATTAGTCAGCTCAGAAATACTCTGGATGATCAAAATAAACAAGATATAAATAGTGTTTAGACAGACCAACAATTATGGGTGCAAGTCATTTTTTTTTTATTAAAACATGGTTAAAGCCTGGGATATTCTGAATAGAAATACATCAGACCAGACACACACAGACACACGCACGCGCGCACACACACACACACACACACACACACACACACACACACACACACACACACACACACACACACACACACACATTATTTTGTTATTATTACTATATTTTACTTATGAAGTTTCCCGACATGTTTAAATTTCATAAATTTCATACTCTCGTTTATTTATTGAAATATTTATATTTATATTTTTTTCTCGCCTCTGGGTCTCATTTCCGGCCGTGCGTCACTTCCGTCCTCCTCTCTCGCCTCCATCTTGCTCTCCGCGTGTGTTCGCTGTCAGCGCGCAGGTCAGTGTCGACTCTCTAAAACACACTCTTTCCTGCACAGGCGGCGTCCTCTTACTGACCGAGTGACCGGACAGTTCATTAACCCTCTTACTGACCGAGTAGCGCCGTGAATAGTCAGCCGTGTGAGGGAGGAGAGAGTCCGACTGCCGCGGAGCTTTTTACCGGATAAGACTCGACCAGGACTGCGTTCAGAGAACTAACAACGCCTCGACTACAGACCTTCACTTTAGTACTCCACTACCGCTTTAACGGCCCAACACTACCGCTTTAACGGCCCAATACTGCTACGTTAACGGCCCAGCACTGCTACTTTAACGGCCCGACACTACCGCTTTAACGGCCCGACACTACCGCTTTAACGGCCCGACACTACCGCTTGAACGCCCCGACACTGCGGCTTTAACGCCCCGACACTGCAGCTTTAACGCCCCAACACTACCGCTTTAACGGCCCAGAACTATTGCTTTAACGCCCCACTACTACTGTTTTAACTACCAGGCCACTGCCGCCTTAAGATCCCGGGCGCCGCCTTGCAGCGAAGTTCATTCGGACCCCTCAGAACCTGCTGTTAAACACTCACTGCTCTGCTAACACACGTGTGCTTCTCTTACAGATGAAAGAAACAGTAATGAACCAGGAGAAATTAGCCAAGCTGCAGGCGCAAGTCCGCATCGGCGGAAAGGTAAGATCCACTTTACCCGTGTTTTTTAGGCCACACTTAAGTTAGTCCTTCAGATATAGATCTACAGTCTCAGGCAGGGCTTCTCAGCCTTTCCCACCTCACAGCCCACCGGTTTATAACTATAAAGCATAACAGCCCACAAAAACACAGCTCATCTTTAATCATTTTTGCATTTTATTTATGTCAATGAAAGTGTAGGAATTGGGGGCAATTAGCTATAAATAATTGGGGAAGCTGTGGTCTTGAGTGGAAGGTTGGTGGTTTGATTCTCTGAACTGGCAGGACATAACTGAAGTGCCCTTGGTTGAGGTGCCGTGGACAGGGCTGCCCACCGCTCCAGACATGTGTGTTCACTTCTCCCTAGTGTTTCACTGCATGGATGGGTTAACATTTTCCTGCATTTGTTTAAATTGACTCTCTCGTTCCCTTAAAATATCTTCATGGAAACACCATTTACATAAAAGCAGTAAGGATGTTACCAAGACTGTCCAAAAAAGATGCCACTGGTGGTCCTCAGCCTGAAGGTTGAGAAACCATGCTCTAAAGGAAATCCTGCATGCTTCCTATGAGTTTGATTTATCGTTGCTCTCATTTAAAAATCTGTTTTGTCTGCCACCTAATTTATTCCACCATGAACAGACCAATAGAAATGTTGCAGAATTGCAGAAATGCACAATTTGAGAGCAATGAACTCACAAGAAACTTCTGCAAACGTCCTTGGTCATGCAAAAACTCTTCAAACCTTCTTCAAATTTTCAGACACCAGCCCTCCAGATCGAGAGGTGAAAATTGCTTTAGGATAATTTAAGTGTTGAGTTATGAGACTATATTGCAAGTTTATGGATTGACAAATAGCACTGAAGAATGTGGTTTCTAATAGTAATGCAGGTAGATCTGTGGTATGCTCTCAACTTCATTTTGATTGTGGACAGGGCACTGCACGCAGAAAGAAGAAGGTTGTACACAGAACTGCCACCGCCGATGACAAGAAACTGCAGTTCTCTCTGAAGAAATTAGGAGTCAATAACATCTCCGGTATCGAGGAGGTAATTTCACATCTTTCTCACATTGCTTTTGATAAGTTGTGTTCTTTTAGATGTGCTCTGTATCACCTGTTCTAAACGGTTTCTCGTCTGACGGTTTAGGCTCAAACCACATTATGTGGAATCAGCAGTTGATTGAACCTTAAGATTGTGTGGTAAAATTCTCAGATTCTGAACAGTACAACCAGAAACGCTCCACTGAATGTTGTAACCACAACTTAATACAATGTCACTTCGCAGGTGAACATGTTCACAAACCAGGGAACAGTCATCCACTTCAACAACCCCAAAGTGCAGGCTTCGCTGGCAGCCAACACCTTCACCATCACAGGCCACGCTGAGACCAAGCAGCTCACAGAGATGCTGCCCTCCATTCTCAACCAGCTCGGTGCGGATAGTTTGACCAGTCTGAGAAAACTCGCTGAAGCCCTGCCCAAACAAGGTATGTGTGAGCTGTCAGTTGCCCCACCCATTTGCATTTTTGCATATTGAAACAAGTTGGGGAACTGTGTAAAGAGTCCTCTGCTGTGTAGTTTTCATTTTTTGTTGTGTAAGCCATTTATCATGTGGCTCGTGTTCGTTGTGAAGTGAGGAGTTAAATTAAGTGTTCAAAAAGGAATTTTGCATAATTTGTTGGCTGTCATTATCGGTCAGAAATTGAAAGTGGTCTAATGTTATCTGTTTACATGGTGCAGTCCTGAAGAATAGTTTAACATGCTGTCCTGTCAAATGCAGCAACTGACTATGCTGTCTTTGGGGATTATGAACAGCTGTGAGTTTGAAGGTTGGGGGTAGGGTATGGAATTTGTCAGGGGGTAGGGGTGGATCGTGAAGAGGTTCTTTAGACTGTCAATTTCTATTTTGAATAACATCTGGGTGGTAAGTGGGGTCGGGTTTACTGGTTAATATGCAGTCATTTTACATTCTGTCAGATGGAGGTGTATTTTCTGTAGTTTTGACTGTAAACTGTTTTGGTGTGTCAGCTGTTCTTTTCAAAAGAAATGGTGTGCGTCTGTCTACACAGCATTTTGAAGAGCCTCTTTAATGAGATGCACAGTAACCACTAACTTTATCAGTATTAAAATCAATATTTTCCCTTTTAACATAATATACAGCTCTATTTAAAAAATCTTTTTCACTTCAAGAAAATAGCTAATGTTTATTCTTACTGTCTTAAATATTTTCTTAGCTTTCAATAACCTCATGCTCATATTAGCCTGTGGGGACTCTATGACCCTTAGTGAAAGGGGATTGTTGTAACGGTATCAGTGCATAACAAACAAAGGTTTGTGACACAATTATAATTTTATTATATTATAATACAGTAAACCTGAGTATTACAACAGACATCTATCTATGTATAAGTAGTTGACCAGAGGAGACAGGTTCCTCCCAAGGTTTCTTACTGCAGCTCTCAGGCACTTTCTCCTTGCCCCTGTCACCCATGGCTTGCTCACCAGGGGGTTATCCTTTGTTTATGTGGTGTTCATCTTTTTATTTTTTGAAAAGTGCAATACAAATAGATTTTGATTGATCACAGCTCATCACAATTCATTTTTCCTTCACTGTTTGCTTGTTTATTGACATTTGAACACCTGGTTTGTTTTCTCTCATTTCACACAGGTTTAATTGTGTAATATAAAACGTTTTGCGGTGTTTCATCTGTAATGTTCTAGGAAAAAGCTGAACCACAATGGAAATGAGTCTATCTGTATCTGAAGTTAAACTTTATCAAGAGTTTATCTTAAGGATTCACTGGAATATCAACTTTGCAATCAACTCCATACCAATGAATAAAGACTTGACAGGTCTTGTCTGCTGCTAAGTGTGCTGTCCTTTATTACAGCAGGAGATGGAAAGGCACCAGTGGCAGGAGGAGAGGACGATGATGATGAAGTTCCAGGTTAGTAGGGTCTTCTCTTTCCACCTGTCTCTCCCCACAAGTCTTAATACTGTGTACATCTCATATTATTCCCTATAGGCTTGTATAGCTACAGAATGATTGCCATATGTGGTTTTCATGCTGTAAAGTACGGGCAGCACTGCTTGCTTTCTTCAGATCCATCAGTCAGGTCATGGAGGCTAAACTGAAGTTTAAAACTCTGTTTTGAGTTTGCTTTTCTTTTTGAGCAGAATGAGGCAGATACAGAAGGTTGCCATTATGATTACCTTTCTGCCCTGACCTAAGCAGCTACTTCCAGCAACGTGAATCAGTCAGTGTAACAAATGATCGCATATCCTCTACAAAATGAGCTCACCACACAAGGGGTTAATGGCTCTTGCCATCTTGCCATTTGTTTCATCCCCTTTTTTCAGTCCCCTATGAAAACAATCAGATCAGGGGCCCCCTTCTGTAAGTGATTTGAGTCTGACACCCTGGAGCAGAACAGTGGAAGTCTCATTTATCAGATTTCATCTCATAAAAGGCAACCTGCTTTTGATCCACCGCACTTCCATTTTTACAGCTGCAGACTTTTCAGTCCCCCAGTGCTCTCTGTGTTTTTGGGTAGCCTTGGAACACTTGCATGTGCAACCTCTCAACAATTGAAGTTTTCAAACTGTCTGAGCAAAATAACCTGAATCATGTTTCATATAAACACTAGCAGTTCCAGCAAAGATTAAGTTTAATTCCTGGCTCTCTTGATTGGATGAGCACCGTAATATTAAGTTGTACTCTTGACCTCATTTTTCTCTTGCAATTTCTTTGTCTGAGTCTATTTTCATATGGCATTAACATGCATTTTGGTGATTGGGTCAGGTTCGGATATCACTTGACCACATGAATAGCCAGGTATAAGCACCCTGGGGGTGCGATGTGATTTAGATTAGGGTCAGATCACTCGAAATACATTCAAAGGTGGTCAGAGAAAGACTGTTGCCATTTGTCCTCATCCAGAATCTTGTCCCTTGTCCCTGTTATTTTGAAACAATTTTCTGAGATTCACTGGCAAGCTGGTATATTTATTTATTTTGTAAAGTCATTTATTGGTGTTGCTCTTTTAACAAAAGTATAATGTGTGCATTTTCAGTGTCCAGATAGTCAGTCAGGCAGAAGTGAGTTAAAAAGAGTAAGGGGCAGGAAGTAAAATTTGATACTGATGTGGTTACGCTGGTGGTGCAGTTTAGTGAAGTATCAACAGAATCTCGTCAAAACGTATCTAAATACTATCGGATACAAACCGCGTGTTAATTCCAGGTGTTAACGGTGTTTCCTCTCTTCTATGAATTTATGTAACAAATTGTTTAGTTTTAACACGACATGCATATTCTCCCCTCCAGTGTTTTCTAACCCCCTTCTGTTGCAAATTCTAATCTTTGTAGATCTTGTGGAGAATTTCGACGAGGCTTCAAAGGATGAGGCTAACTAACTTGAAGGGAGGCACAGACGTTTGGAATCTCCTGTCTCAGCTGGCTCACGTGGGACTTTTTTCTTCCCCCAAACCCCTTTTTGGGCAAATGTTTCCTTTTTCTTTTATAAATATTTCAACCCCCACTTGTCCTGTTTGTCCTCTTGTGCACTGCTGTGTCCCCCTTGTGTCCAAGCTGAGAGTGAGATTGTTTACCGTGCAATGCTTCACATGGATGTGGTGTGTATGCGCGGTCCGTGGGGCGTCCTGCCCATCTAGCTCCCTGTTACTTAGGCTCACTCCTTTTATGGTCTAGCTTAACCCAACATCTGGAAATGAAATTTGCTATTAAATGCTTATTAAATACATCACTGCCTTTACTGATTATTTATCATGTGCAACCAGGTGACTGTGCAGTCCAGACTGTCTTCATCCCTGGTACTAATGTGGCATGCATGCATTACAGCTGAAACCATTGAGACTTCAAATGAACATTGTCCTGATTTATGCTGGGAATTTAAGACTGAAGGCGGACAAAAATCAGTGTCCAGTGATAATTTAAGTTGATGCTGAGAATGTGTTGGAAACTTGAAAATGAAATTGACATTGTAATGACAGCTGCCTGAATGTATGTTTCACCAGTTCTTCAGGTGTGTGAACACACCCACCTTAAACCAGGCACCCTTAGAAATCTTTCCTGAGAAGATGTTTACATGCCCTCAGTAATCCAATATCTGGCCATCATTAATTTGAAGTGTTTATATACACTTGGGTATTCAGATAATGGGGCAAAACTCAGGGTTTGCATGAGTCAGGAAATCAGGATTTCCTTTATACAACCAGCCAACAATCACACACAAGAAGGTGGAGGGAGCAGGAGGTGGAGTCCCTGCTGGTGGTAGTGTTCTACTGGCCCCTTGATTAGGGAAAGCTACTACTTTGTTAGGAACTAAGGTTTATGTTGGTTTATATACATATCAGAATTAAATCTGGTTTTTGAAAATCCCCATAAAAATACTCAAAAAGAACAAAATCAATCACGTACTTCAGATTTGAAAGTACCAAGTGCTGTTTGGCCATCACCTGTCACTTTATTGTAAAGTTTAAAGTTTCCACACAGCTGGCAAATATTAAATTATTTCATTAGAAATCCTACTGGAAGTCCACCAAAACATCTTAAGATTACATTACTAAACATTAAATCTAAATAAATAAACAGTACACAGACGTTCAGGGATGCAGACACATTTTGCCTTCATTTTGTTGCACACTGTGATGTTAAAATTATATAAAAAAGTGAAATGTGGAAAGTATGTCCAAGGTAGCTTCAATGTGAGTAATGTAAACATGCACAATGATGAACAGCCTAGTTCATCTGTCTCTTCTAACGGATCTTCTCATCGATATTCACTCTCTCCCATTTCCTCTAAGCCAGCGGTTGGTTACTCCTTGATTCCCTGTAGAAGCTTCAGTAGATGTGCTTCCATTACCTGTTGAACTGAAGAAGGACACACAATGTAGTGCAACACCAGATCAATCAAAAAATGGCTTATGGGCAGTGTTAAAATATAGTTACCTTGCCTGTGGCCCATTGCAACAGCCATGTCCATAGCATTGAAGCCTGAGTCAGACTCCATGGTTGGGTCAGCTCCGCTCTCTTTCCAAAGAGTTAGGAAACATTATTTACTGTATAGCAAATTTCTAGAATATTGCACATCATAGGAAAATGACCAGGTTCAATTTAAAGCTCTTACCCAGAAGTATTTCCACACAACGGACATGATTGCCATGAACGGCATAAAGTATAGGGGCTCCTCCATTCTGTAGATAACATCAGTATCACAGGTTATCAATGTGACTGAATTCCATGAAGTTGGTTTTAGCTCAGAATGTAAAGTATCAGCTGTTTTAAGCTGTTTTCTTACCCAGTCATATTCATTGACGTCCACGCCACAATCGATGAGCATTCTGACTATGTCTGTATAGCCTTTGCTGCAAGCCAGTGACAATGCACTCTCTCTTCCCTTGGCCAAAATGTGAGGGTCTGCACCCTACAAAATAAAAAAGGAGCAAGTATTATTTTGGGTTCTCCAAACTGAAATTTAAATAATTTTTTATTTAATTACTTTTGGTTCCATAGAAAACGTGAAAGAGGTGCCTAAAAGAACCAACGTTAAATGTAAATTTATGCTTAAGGTAAACATTCATTACCAACATGGCTCTTTATGGAATAAAAAAGATTCTTGGGATCACTAAAATGATCATTTAAAACAGCTTCGTTTTGAAAACCCTTTTAAAACTCACATTAAGGTGCTTATATCTTTCTTTTATCGCCATTTATTAGATCACGTGTGTTTTACTCACAGTCTGTAACAGAAACTCCACCACAGCAATCTGACCATGAGCCGCCGCCCACATGAGTGGAGTGAAGCCCTCTTCGTCCTGTAGGTTTATTACTGACTCTGATCAGTGGAAACAAACAGAAATCAGTCATTACAGGGTTAAGAAAAGGTAACTATTAAAACAGTTTATTATGCATAAGTACATAAACCATACCTTGTTCTATTCGACTGGCTAGGAACACCATTTCACCTTGTGCTGCAAGCTGATGAATAGACAGAGCTGCCAAGAAAGAATCAATACGCCAGGTCAAACTTCAAAAGCTGTATTTGTGTTGAGTTATGGAGTCTACAGTATATCATAGCAGTGGTTTGTGGGTTGATCTGAGAATCAGCTACTTATTTTGACAGGCGTAATCAGGGATGCACAATGATGTAGTCAGGTGACTGCTGTAAACAGATGATCAGTACTGAAGAAAGTCAAAGGAATATGGTACCATTCCCATATCAGTGTATTCCCATTTGTTCTACACAGTTGGTCACAAAAAAAGACAAAACAGAAGGAATTTGACTCACAGTGAACAAGCAGCGGAGTTGAGGAGACCTCATTCCCACGGTGTTTGTTGGTAAGCGTGGTCGACTGTTTTATTGGAGAGAAGTGCTTAGTGGTGGACGGAGTGTAAACGTGTCTGACTTGGATTCCGGGGGAAGGGGAAGTCTGGATATTGCATTCCGCTGGAGAACAAACAAAACAAACCCCAAAGAGTCAACTATCAACGAAAGAAAGTGAGTATATCTAACGCTTCACATGAAAATGTTCTTCGGTAAAAAAATAGTTTGCAATAGAACCACAAACAATCAAAGAACCCCTTGTAAGATTAAAGGGTTCTTCAGATTAATGGAGAATGGGCTGTAGAAAGTTCTATATGGGACCAAAATGTTTCACACCGTTTCAAAAAGGTTCTTCATAGAACCATCTACTGCACCTTTTCCTAAACAATCCTTTATTCATGCCTAGAACCCATGAATCATGCCAAGGGTCCTTTGAGTGTTCATGATTCTATATTGAACCATTTTCTTTACTGAAGAACCCTCATTTTTAAGTGAGGGTTAAGCAATGAACAATGTCCACTGTTGTACCTTTAGACAAGACTGAGGCTACCTCCAAGTCAGAGTTCACTTGGTCTTGAATGTTCTTGCTGTCTTCTTCATTCAGTGACTTCACGAAACGTGAGCACACATTCATGTCAAAGCGGTTGGGCAAAATGAATTTAATGCCCATGGCCACATTCTGTGAGCTGGCATCCTCCGCCGTGCCAATGCTCACAGAAGGCTCCACCTTGATGTTGGTGATCTCGGGCAGAGGACAGATGCCTTCCATTTCTTCTGATGCCATTGGGTTCAGTGTAGAAATGCACTTATAAAGTTCAATTCCCCATGAATACAACAGGTGTGTTCCCTGAAAAAGAGACTCCGACTAGAGCCATCTGAGAAGAGAAATGAAAAGGAAATAGGAATTTTAATGATGCACAAATACCAGCAGATGTGCTACAGCGCTTCAGGAACCATTAACAAATCTAGCTAGACCCCGCTAAACAGTGTGACAGTGATAAATCTTTCATAGAAATGTTTTAAATGCCAAGCTGGCATCCATGCTGGAGAATGACTCCTACCACATAAATGAGACTCTGGCAGAATTTTCAGTGACCGGCTGCTTCACTTTAAGTGTGTGAAGGAGCAGTATCACAGCTCCTTCCTCCCTGCTACTGTTAGACTCTACAGCACTGCTCTCAGCAAACCACGGACACACACACTTAACATGAAGAAAGGGTGAAGACATAAACCTCCTAGTGAGCCAAGTGGATCGAGTGGTGAGGGAAAATGCCCTCAGAACTGGAGAAAGAAACCTCAGGAGGACCCAGGCTCACAAGGATGACCCTCCCCTCCTCTGGTCAACTCAAATGAATAATGTACAGTGTTAATATTGTATATACTACACTGTATATACTACACTTAATCGATTTATAGTACTGAGTGCCTGTCTCTCCCTTGGCTGCTGTAATATATATTGTGAGTCTCTCCCCTGTTGGACTAATAAAGAATTATTTTATTAGTGTCAAAAGGTTTTAAGTCTCAAGCAGTGTTTCTCAAAACTGGTCCTGGAGGCACCCCTATTTTATGAGGCGAGTAGTTGAATCAGGTGTGTTGGGAGTGGGATAAGCTCTAAACATGCAGGGTAGGGGTGCCTCTAGGACCAGGGTTGAGAAACACTGTGGCTGGTCATGTTTACTACACTAAACTACACGGACTGTGACCCTCCATCACCTCTAATTACACTTTTACTCACAGAAAGTATTTTAATCGATACTAAAAAGTATTTATAGATATTTTACTACACAAAAGCCACGGCTCGGTGGGATTAACTGGAGTTCATGTTGTCTAAGCTGGACTGAGGTCTAAAGCAGTGTTAAGGTGGAATGGCTCGTTTACAGCCAAACCACTGACACGTTTGATCGCTGTTTTGTGTATTTACTCAGATAAACAATGCCGCCTTAACGTTACCATGGAAACAGCGGACAAATAGCCAACCAACGGAACGGAACACGGATACTAATGAGATATAAAGGTCATTAATGCATACATTCTAAACATAGGCTATTTGTTTACACCTCAGATCAGAAAATGAAAGCAGCTGGTTTCTGTACCGAACGAGCAGACACCCGGCGAGCTGCTCCGCTTTCAGGGACAATAAAGTTTTTCAATATGAAAAAAACAGGCCTGTGCGCTACTGTTCAAAATAAAAGTCTCAGATCAAATCATATACTTGCTGATACGACCTATTTAATAAGTGACCATTCCGTTATCATTAATAATAGTAACAACAACAACAACAACAATAATAATAATAATAAGTATTATTATTATTTTATTATTATTATTTTATTGTTGTTGTTGTTGTTGTTGTTGTTGTTGTTCTTCTTCTTCTTCTTCTTCTTCTTCTTCTTCTTCTTCTTCTTCTTCTTCTTCTTCTTCTTCTTCTTCTTCTTCTTCTTCTTCTTGTTAATAATAGTAAAAGTATTAAGAGCGACTTAAATTGTTCTTTTAATCATTAGTATCCTTGTTCCGTTCCGTTGGTTGGCTATTTGTCTACTGTTTCCATGGTAACGTTAAGGCGGCGTTGTTTATCTGAGTAAATACACAAAACAGCGATCAAACGTGTCAGTGGTTTGGCTGTAAACAAGCCATTCCAAATCAACACTGCTTTAGACCTCAGTCCAGCTTAGACAACATGAACTCCAGTTAATCCCACCGAGCTGTGACTTTTATTGCCTCTATTTGTAGTCAAACAACCTCCATTGTTGTAAGTATAAGAGAAACTAACATGTACAACTATGATGCTGTTTGTTTGTTGATCTAAAATCTATAATTCTATAACTCTAATGTCATTAGTTACTTTAATACAATGTAGTGCTCTTAAATGCAAGCATTTTAAAAATGCATGCGCAATACATAGCTGTGTATAATAAGAATGCACTCAAATAACTTTGTGATGAACTGGAATTCATTTACTACAAATAGAAATCAATAAGCCACATACACAGTTCAGTCCAAATGTGATAGTGGAGTGTCAGAGCTTCAAAGACATGGCAACAGTGTACGCTGTTAGGAGGCCCATATTTGAATAATTTCAAATTCCAGGCTTAGATACTGCTTTTTCACTTATTTTCCTTATTATATTAGAGTTTTCCTAAAAACAGAATAACCCACTTTTAATCCCCGCTTTGTAGAAGAAGGAGAATGTAAAGTAGGTGTGTAATTATTAAAATGTTGCTGCATTGTTTCAGATGTTCTACCCATATATCACATGCAATTACAGCCCCAGGGGTCATTAAAATGTCCCAAAAACTGAAGTTGTAGAGCATTTCTTTAACTCAGAGAAGGGGCTTATGGTATTTTTTCTGCTGCATGACCATTCCGCAACTGCTTCTTCTGCTTGACTGGATGTGTAATCATGAATCCATCCAGTTTGCAGTTTTCCCCCTTCATGGTCAAAGTTGCACCATGTTAATCTGATTAGTAAGGATATGCCAAATATTTCTACATAATCTGTCAAAATACTTGCTTTGGGGTCTAAGCACCTCCATTCACTTTTGTGCTCTCCCCCAACCGTTATGGACTGTTTTCACAGACCCTTGCCCAGATTAGGACTTTGTGGCAATGGTTGAAACAGCCACTCTGCCCTGCTGAATCCTGTTACTGTCACGGCTTCCAAACGCCCCCAATCCCACCCCCTCCAATGAAAATAACCTTTCTGGTCACGCAACAGTTTAAGTGGTTGTCAGAATTTCCAGATTACTGTGATAAATGTACCAGTGAGCCAAAGCATTATGACCTACAGTGCTGTGCAAAAGTTTTAGGCACCTAATCACATTATTTAAACATCATTTAAATAAAAGAGAGTTTAGTGTAGAAACTCAAACCACATTAGAACAGATGCAGGGAAACACAAATAAAGAGGATGAAGAATCTTCTCATTCTCATTCTGGAGAAAGTAGTTGAGATCTTGTGAGTTTTAAGAACAATGCTTGGTGCAAGATTTGTCCTGGATACCCCCAGCCAGCTTGGATGTGTTCAGTTCCATCACCAGCACACCTGATTTAATCATTAAACACTGACTACCAAACCAGGTGTTGAACGAGATCTATAGATAATACTACACATATACATAACTCCCATGAGGAGCTTTGCAGATGGTTTAATGAACACAGTGATGGAAAACCACCACTTTCTGTAGGAAGGTTATCTGTGTTTATTCTAATATTCGGATATTTCATTCTCATTTACACAGTGTGCCAAACTTTTGCACGGTACAGGAAGGCAAAGACCAAACAAGACATAGTGTGTGGCTGCTGGAACATCCCATCATTATGTACCTGGTCATCAAGCAGAGAAATTTAGTGGGCACTGGTCAGTTATGTGTTTTTACATACCAGTGGAATTATACCATGAGAAAATACCCACACCACCAGCCTGCACAGTGCTTTGTTGGCAACGGAGGTTGGTAGCTTCATGGTGTCTGTGCTACACACAAAACCTACCTAAAACAATTGGTTTGTCCTCAGACCACAGCAGACCTCTTGGACCAGTTAGCAACTACATTTTTTTATGTTACACTCACAAACTAAAGTGTGGAAGGAGTACAGCACAACAGCAAACAACAGCATGGCTGTCTCACTAAACTGACAACCCAGGCAAGGAGAGCACTAATTAGAGGAGCAGCAAAGAGGCCCATGGTCACTCTGGAGGAACTGCAGAGATCCACAGCTCAGGTGGGAGAACCTCTCCACAAATCCTTTATGGAAGGGTGGCAAGAAGATAGCAATTGTTTAAAAAGTAAGTCATAAGAAGCCCCATGTGATCAGAAGAGAACAAGAACTTTTAGGCCCAAATGCAAAACACTATGTGTGGCAGAAAACTAATATCTCACATTACTCTGAACACACCATCCCAACTGTGAAACGTGGTGGCTGGATCATGCTGTGTGGATGCTGCTTTTCACTTGATGGGAAGATGGATGGAGCTAAATACAGGCCAATCCTGGAGGAAAACTTGAGACTGGGGCAGAAGTTCACCTTGCAGCAAGACAACATCCCTAAACATACAGCCAGAGCTACAAAGGACTGATTTAGATCAAAGCATATTTGTGTGTTAGAATGGCCGAGTCAAAGTCCAGACCTAAATCCCATTGAGAATCTGTGGCAATCCAAAATGAACCATTCCAAATAACCTGCCATCACTCCAAAAACTACATCACAGAAAGTTATTAAATGAAATTGTTATGAATACAGTTCTCAATGCAAAAATATATATATTTTAGTAGAGATTTGAAATAAAATGTATTTTTAAATCTGTTCACTTGTAGGGCACAGTAAGACAAAACAACGTGACAAAAAAAACCTTCTTTAAAAAAGGTTATTTAATTTTTAGTGATGTATTAGTATGTTCATCACTAATGAATGGGCACTCAGAGTTTCAAGGGTTAAAAAACATGGATTATAGAAATCTTTGGGTCACTCTTTAGTGACGAGCGACCCTCTATGGTCAGAAATAGCATTGCACACTTCTGCAACACCATAAACTCTTTGTATTGCCCCGAATCACTGTAGGCCTGCAGATCTGATTAGTTATTTCCAACATATAATCTATCAGATTACAATAATAAACAACAGATTTGTTTTTTTTAATAGAGCTGAAAACTGGTCTGTCAATTTCTAGGAGAAGTATCTGCATCAGTAGCTGTTCTGGTTGGTTGCCAGTGGTTGCTCATGTTTCCTGGCTTTCAGTGTTTGTTTAGAGGTGACTGTGTGAGACTAATCGGCACGCCATGCTTCCCAAGCTGCAAAGTTGAGATTTCCTAACTCTCTGCTTATGGACTTTGCAGGATGAGAATGTGTTTCAAGCCTTTGTTTGGGATTTAGCCAGCTCATAAATCCAATAATCTCTGTCTTGGGCAGTAAGAGGTCTGCTTTGGCCAGAAAGACCTTTCCCTCCCCTCAGTGCTTGAACCAACACATGAACGTCAAAATGAATCATGTCATCTTTCCAATGAAATTCCAAACCTGTACCACTTTATTAAGCTGATGCTGTAAATATGGCCAGTGATCCTGACTTTGAAGTTGCCTCTTTTTATATGATCTTTGTACAGAATGAACGCAGAGGTTCTCAAACTTGTCCTCAAGTCCCCATTTTGCTCAGTCACAACTCTCACTCTGTAGTGGAACATCTGGAGGCCATGAGAACCGTCCAGAGAACCACAGATGCAAAGTTTAACTATAGAAAAACTGAAAATGCTTTAATTATAAACTGCTAGAAATAAAATGCATATTCTTAAATAATATAGGAACCCCACCTTACAACTGGGATTATACATAGGACCCACCCCTTTTCCAATCTAAAGCTTATCTAAAGTTGCTGTGGCTGTTTATTATCCAATTAGCAACATAGAAATGAAAGGCACTCCAGGAGCATTGTGGGAGTCAGTATGTGAGAAGTATGCTGGTAACCCCCAAATGGCTGTAAAGAGCCTCCATTAAAGTTTAGCTGAATCAAAAAGGTTGTTTACCCTTCCACTGTGCAGCACTGCTTGCACAAACTTCATGGAAGAGCCAATAACTGTGACCTAATCACCAAATGTGTAAACTACGCTATAGAACATCTAGACAACTAGCCAGCCAGTCCTGAAACAAGGGCTTTGAACTAACATGAGATTCAAGAACCATAATTAGGTCAGTGATGGAGGGTGAATGGCCATCCTGGCCTGGATGGGGCATTGTTTGAAGGTCAGGCCTGAAGGTAGGGGGCATAACGTGAGACTCCACTGGATGTGACCACCAGTTCTTCCGGTCAATGAGATTTCCTCAAGAGTGGTCTGGCCTGTTTGTGTTGGTGCTTTTGTGCTGAGTGCGTGTCTGCTCGGCTTCCCCACTGTTCCACACCACGGGGGACCCAAGCCATGACGTGATTTAATCTCACAAATTTACACACTTGTCAAGAGACAAAGACATTGAAGTAGCCTAGAAGAGGAAAGATAAAGTGAAAGTAATCATGAAAATGGGAATTTATAAGGCTGGGAGGTAAGGAAACCCCCGGAATACGTAGAATACCAGCAAAGGGGATTGCTTTTCCTTTGTGCCTGCTTTGTTGTTCTCTTGTTTTTGTTTGTTTGTTTATTCATTTTGCATGTGCCATTGTTGGGCCTAACAAGAGGTCAGAGGGTTAAAGACAGTTTTTGGGTCACAGACAACACTGATTGCATGAGATCAAGTTAACTCTCTGAGCTCTCTCACGCAAACTTGTCAGTGACATCATGTCCCACGATAACCCACACTATTACTGTGAATATATGTACAATGCCAGGCATTAATGGACTGCACAAGGCAGGTTTGCCTATGGGATCTACATGGTACTGGTGGGTAGGATCAAATTCAGCATTCGGGTCATAGCAGGCAAAATGTGGACAGGTTGCAGGTTAAGATGGACATCTGCTATTGCTCTCAGGGAACTGAGAGAGGTGGGCTTGGATGGTTAGACTGTTTGTGAAAGCAAGCAGGTGAAGACAACATTGATTAAGGCTAAGTATGGCCAGAAATGTACAAGACCTAGGCTACATCAAAGTGGGCAGTTTGGGTGGACATGGCATGAATGGGTTGGGCAATTGAAGACACAGGAGATCTGTGTGTCTTACATTTCTATTTCCATTTCCATTTCCATTTATGGCATTTGTGATTCCTCAAGCTTAGATGCTTCCAGAACCAAATATCAGATTGGAGACTAACAATATTCATTATAAACATAAACCTTCAATGAGCTACTCTTTAAACAGATGGGTCTTCAGTCTTTGTTTGAAGACAGCAAGTGACTCAGCTGTTTGGACCCCCAGGGGCCCAGTTGCAAGGGTCTGATGGTCCGCATAGGAAGGCCAGCTAGAAGGGAGTTGCAGTAGTCTAGTCCTGAAATGGCAAGAGACTGAACAAGCACCTGAGTCGTCTCTCTAGACAGAAAAGGTCGAATTCTTCTGATGCTGATTCAGGTTTACAACATGAGCTGAGAACAATAACATCATCCATAAGGCTCTGTGCTTCTGCTGATAGAGTGACCAGTGAGTTCTCAAGGGAAATGGTGAGATCAGATTGAGGACCAGTGATTCTAGAAATGAATAGCAGTTCAGTTTAACTGGAGTTGACTTTGAGGTGATGGGCTGCCATCCGCGATGAGATATCAGCAAGGCAAGCTGAGATGTGTCATTTTTAACTTTATGCCTTTTTGAGATCGTTTCATCCACTACTCACGTAACTGGTCACATTTTGACCAGGGCTGGCCAAACTTTTGCATGCCACTTACTGTAATGCTCAACAAGCTTAATAAATGCAATAAATGCAGTGTCACAATATCAGTTTTGGAGCACGGAGGACAGGAGGAAGATAGAACTTTTGGACAGTAACATCTGTGATTATTGCCTGGTCCAAACAGGAACTAAGCTCATGTTACAGCTGGGAGCTGACAGTTCAGACTTTGTGAAACCTTGGTTGAGAATTTTGTGGGCGGCTAGTGAAAGTTAAGCATTTTTAATAATGAATAGTGAATGTTGAGTATGGAATTCAATATTTAACAACAGTGCTGTAATGAACTTTTAAACATGTTTAACCCAAATATTAGTTAAACACCCAACAGATATACAATAGATATACAATTAACAGTTACTACAAGCTGAAAAGGCTTAACGTGTACCACTGTGCAGTTTTCAAAACATCATTACTCATTATTTGCTTTGCTTTTCCTACCTGAAACTGGTTGTGCCTGACTCTACCAGTACTTTCAGTTTCAATATTTGTCTAGTTTTGTTTGAATTTAAAGAAGCGAGAAGGAATAAGACCAGCACATTCCAACATGCATTGCCTATTTTGACAACAGTATTTGCAAGTCTGCACGTACACACTTACTGTTTACTGACTACTATGTTCTGTTTATGGCTGTTTTATTACTGCCATTTAGAAAATGCAAAGGACTGACAGTCAGTCATTCCTTCCACTCGCCACAGGTGGTGCAGAGATTATGAGAGTAAAGTAGGCCCAATATAACTTTTTCTTCCGTAACACTAGTCATTCTCACGAAGACTGACCAGGATTTTCTATATGAAGATTTATGGAGCAAGGAAAAGGTAAACTCTTCTCTTAAACCACAGACTTTAAATGAATTGAGCTATTGACTCTCATTATCTAAATAAGAACAGTTTCTGAACTATACGGCCAAAGGCATAATCCTGGTTTACCTTCTTAAAGTATGTGTTCTTTGGATACTTATGATCTTTTACACCTGGTATATTGGAAATCTTATCAATGTCTAATTGCTCTGAACTTTGGTCAGACATCCACATTTCTGCAAGACTTAGATATGTCATCTAAATGTTGAACCGACTGCTGTTTTTGAATCCTTTTGATGGTAAAACTGCTCTTCAGTGTTTGTGAATTTGTTGGCTTGTGAGTTTGGAGGCTGTTTGAGATGAACAAATCTCTCAAGAGGTTTATACCAATGGGCTTTAAAACAAAACTAGACAGAAATTCCAACTGAAAGTACTTGTAGAGGCAGGCTCAACCAGTTTCAGGTAGGAAAAGTCGGTGACAAGTTATCAGTTTTGGAGAATCACAGAGGAAAAAAGCAAATAATGAGTAATGATGTTTTGAAAACTGCACAGTGGTACACGTTAAGCCTTTTCAGCTTGTAGTAACTGTTAATTGTATATCTATTGTATATCTGTTGGGTGTTTAACTAATATTTGGGTTAAACATGTTTAAAAGTTCATTACAGCACTGTTGTTAAATATTGAATTCCATACTCAACATTCACTATTCATTATTAAAAATGCTTAACTTTCACTAGCTGCCCACAAAATTCTCAACCAAGGCCTCACAAAGTCTCAACTCTCAGCTCTCAGCTGTAACATAAGCTTAGTTCCTGTTTGGACCAGGCAATAATCACAGATGTTACTGTCCAAAAGTTCTATTTTTCCTACTTATCTTCCTCCTGTCCTCCGTGCTCCAAAACTGATTTTGTGACACCATTTTGCCACCTATCCAAATACTGAACGAGATGAAAGAAGCCGCTTAATATCCCCCTCAAAGCGGCTTTCAGTGGAGGATACATGAAAGTATCCTACCCAGGAAGTCTTTTAAGGATTTTGGAGTGACATCAATGCAGATTACTGTAACTGCACTGATACAGGCTATGAGCAAGACCATTACACCATTATAATAAACAGATTTTTAATTTAAAAAGGTTAAAATATATGTAAAGGAAGAACAATATGGCATTGAATGCCTCACAGCATAAGCAGAAATATATGTAGATGATATTGTTCACTGCATCTCTGCAATGAGCAGGAGTTTATTCACATTTACCGCAGTTAGAAGGACAGAGTTGCAGAAGCTGGGCAGTATTAGGTGTGGCTGAAAGTGAGCGCCGTGATTGGCTCAATTGTTTAGTAGTCTGCAACATATATGAAAGGGATCAGCTGTCCCGTTCCCCCAATTCGGCCTTCTCTTTCTCCTGCTCTCATCCTCTCCTTGACTAGTTTCTGGATGCTGCCCATATGCCCAACATGGAGTTAATGTTTTACAAGATCTGTATAATAACAGAGGCCTTCAAGCTTTTAATGACCTACAAACTGATTATGGCTTACATGAATCATCTTTCTTGTTATATTTGTAGTTAAGATCTGACATGAAGCCAGATGGTGTCTCATGGGTGACAACGCTTTCCGTAACCCTTTTCATATTTTACTGACCTCAAACTTGACGTTCAAGTTGACGCTGAAGTTCATTTCTGAGCCCCACACCTCTCTCCCAGTACAATTTGCATGGCAGAGAGATTTGTCTGATATGACTGATGAGGAGATTTGCTGGAGCACAGTTTAGGAAAATTTGAGCATTAAGAATTCCACTCCAGAGGTTATTTGGAAACCCTTGGAGACTGTCAGGGGGCCTGCCAACTTCCCAGTATTCCCATAACTATTTTCTTGCTGATGGCACAGTTTATTTGTATAATGGACCAGCCAGTGTCATGGGGCACTGTTTAGTTTTTCTGAGCAGATATTGCATCCTTTCCTAGCTGCCCTCTTGATCCTGTTAATTTGACGGACAAAAATTGGCCATAACATGCCTTTATCTGACCAAACGCATCTGTGCTCTGAACCACACATCCATCTTTTCACTGTCTAATGATCTCTCTTAAGTCTTTGTGAAATGTCAAGTGTTTTCACGTTCTTTTACAAGGGTTTGCACTATTTCATATTTTTCACCTTCAGAAAGCTTTTCCCTTTTCTCTTTCACTGATGAAGGGCTAGAGAGCATATTTTGCATGCCAACAGATGGGCCAATGTTTGTAAGTGCCTTTGTACATGTAGGAACCTGAGTACGGAATTTAACTTCGTTGTAGAGAGAATGTACACACAAGACTCTAGTGAACAGTGAGCAAAACACTTAGCAGCTCTTGCTATGGTTCGCAGGGTGCAGTTTGGTTGTGTCTTTTGGTCACAGCTGCCCCAGTAGGATTTCACCATCATTATTATTATAAAATGATGCAAAGCCCGCAAAATGAACGTCCAGTGCCTAGAATTGTAGGTGAGTTTTTGTTTTTGAAACAAATGTAATTGATGAGTTTGCTGATAATAATGCTGCACATATCCAATGCATTCTTTCTACCCATTTAGGACACTTTACATGTTTTGTATTTGCTTTCCTGAATGCTCAATTAAACTTTGTTGTCTATCTTCTAGTAAAAAAGATGGCAGAGATAATGGAAATTTTACTGAAGACTCTTGAATGTTTGGGCAATGAACCGCTGATTAAATTCCAGTGGTATTTAAAGAATGGTGTGGATAATTTCACCCCCGTTCCACGGGCTCATCTGCAGGAAGCAGATAGACTCACAACAGTGGATAAGATGGTGGAGATATTTGGCTACGAAGAAGCTGTGCATGTCACATTAGTTGTCTTGAAGAAGATGAACCAGAACCAGCTGGCTGAGGACCTGAAGATCAGTTACAGAAATGGTAATGTAATTAATAATTAATAAAGATAAAATCATGCATGCATTCACTTTGTGATTTCTTGTTCAAATTTAAATAAATGCAAATAAAGCACTGCCCCTAGCACTTCCTCCTGTTCTCATCAAAGGACTCAGCTGATGAAGAGAATCAATTCATAATAACTGAAGCACATTTTGTCTTTTGTGTTCCTTATTATTTATCGCTGTCCACACTCTCAGTTGAAGACAAATATGTCAGTGTAACAACAAATACAGACAGTACTCTCACTACAGGTAAACGCATTACTCTGTCACTTTTACTAATATGTGACCATAAATAATTCACGTTATTGCCATTAATAACACTGGGATAAAAGTTAAAACAGCTTTATCATTTTATCATCAATTTTTGACAGCTAAATAAATCTATTCCAGCAGAATCATTGTTTTAACTCTCAGGAACATGTGAATCCACTTACTATGCATGTTTTAATGCTTTGATCAGAAATGTAAATATATGAGTCCATTGACTTGAATTATAATTTTATGAATGAAAACACTTCTTCTTTTCTGTAGATTATTAAACTGTAGGTGTAATAATATTCAATATATGAAAATATATTTAAAAAATGTAAAAATGGGTAAACAAAATGTTTCTTTAATTGAAAGGTAACATTAAAAACTGAAAACATCTTTCCCTTTTACAGTATCCACTTATTTGACTGATGAATATGCCATTCAGATGAATTTTGTAAATTTGATGAATTTTTAATATTCCTAAAGCTTATAGATATCACCCTAAAACTAATGTACCCGAATGTATTTCTGTTTTTTAATCAGAAATCGATGTATAATGCATCTAAATACTGTGTTAACCAATAAGAGAATAGCAATTTTAAGGGGTCCAAGCACTGTGCATCATAGCAGTTACCCCTGTATTTTAGTTTCAATGTCCATTATTATACTTATAATGTCATAATTGTCATAAAATAATAAATTATAACAGCACCATTAGTACTTTCTTAGAGCCCATTTGACAGGTTCAATTACAGCAGTCACTATTTACACTGTTCATAAGTGTTATGTCTGAAACTGTCCATAGGGACACATAGGAAACTCAACAAACCTTTCCATAATGCCGACTATAAAACATCAAACACTGCCATAATTAAAACATAAATTCAAACCCTTTGAAACTCATTTGTAATTAGGTATTGTGTTGAATAATGTAAGCTTCTCAAATTGTTGCTATAACTGGATCTTACTCCCACACACCATCAAATTTGTATTGATATTTTTTTCAATGGCAAAGTTTCATATCCTCATATTGTGAAAAGTTTTTATATATATTTACATTCATTTGGTCCATTTGACAATGTTTATTTGATTTGGAAATTCTTTTCCCTACTTTCTAACAGATCTTATGAAAAGGAACAATCTAAAACAAAAAGAGAAACAATATTTTGTGCAAAAATTTGCAACGCAGCCTCACAAGACTTCACTGGAAGAAGATCGTTTGCATTTAGAAGACATCTACACTGAACTCGATGTGATCAAAGGCTGTACAGGAGGGGTAAACACTGAGCATGAAATCAAACAGCTAGAGGATTATCCCAAAACAAAGGAGATACCCGTCAAATTCAGTGATATGTTCCAAGTACAGTCTGATCAAAATGGTGCAAAAATTCTCACAGTAGGAATAGCTGGAGTAGGAAAGACAGTCTATGTGGAGAAATGTGTTCTTGACTGGGCTGAGGACAAATCCAACCAAGATATTGATTTTATTCTGTTCCTTCCTTTCTGTGAACTGAACGTGATCAAAGATAAAACGTACAACCTACTGGGTCTTCTGAAGTACTTCCTTCGTGATTTCAATGATGAAGATGTAAAGGAGATGGTAAGAGAAAGTGGCAAGGTGCTTTTTATATTTGATGCATTGGATGAAAGCCAAATATGCCTACAGTTTAATCAAGAGAAAGTCTCTGAGGTAACAGAGGAGACCAGTGTTGATAAACTGATAATAAATCTCATCAAAGGAGAGCTGCTTCCCTCTGCTCAGGTCTGGATAACCTCACGACCAGCAGCAGTTCATAAAATTCCATTCAAGTACATCCATGATGTTACCGAAATACGTGGATTCAGGGACTTGCATAAGGAGGAGTACTTCAAGAAGATAATTGCAGATCAGGATAAAGCCACCAGAGTCATTACACACATTAGGTCGGTGAGAAGTCTTCACATACTTTGTCACATACCTGTGTTCTGCAAAATCTCAGCTACGGTACTTCTGGAAACGTTGGATAGCACAGCCACAGAAAATGCTCCCACAATTCTGACGGAAATTTATATACGTTTTCTAATGTTTCAGACAAGGCGAAAGAGTGAGAAATACAGCACAGAGACAGACAAGGATAGTACCCATCCACCTGTTGAGAGAGACATAATGAAGCTGGGAAACCTGGCCCTTCTACAGTTACAACAGAATCAAGTCATATTCCATAAGAAGGACCTGGAAGAATGTAAAATTGATGTTGATGGAGCTTTAGTGCACTCTGGAGTTTGTACTCAGATCATTAAGAACAATGAGGAGATCTTCAGCTTTGTGCATTTAAGTTTCCAGGAGTTTCTTGCAGCTGTGTTTGTGTTTGTTGCATTTGTCAGTGGTGCACAGAACCCATATCTTCAGGTCCTAAAGGAAATGCAATGGCAGATCAAACACAAACTGGTTGATAATCTTAAAACAGAAGTGAAAAGAGCCACGGAGAGCAAAAAAGGAGACCTGGATCTTTATCTACGCTTCCTCATGGGCCTCTTGCTGCAGTCCAATCAAAAACTCCTTAAGTGTTTAATTCCAGGACTGGCAATCAAAAAGGAGAGCTCAGAGGACATCATAAAATACATTAAAGGTTGGATCAAGAAGACTAAAACTTCTGAAAAGGTCAGCAATCTCTTCCACTGCCTGATTGAACTGAAAGACAGTTCCCTGATAAGTGACATCCAGAAATACTTAATATCTGGGGATATTACCACACAGAACCTCTCCTCTATAGAGTGGTCAGCTCTGGCGTTTGTGTTGCGGATGTCAAAAGAAACCCAGGCAGTGTTTGATCTGAAGAAATACAGACCATCACTTGATGGACTGATGAGACTACTGCCAGTGGTGAAAACCACACAAACAGCACTGCAAGTATCATGTTCATTCATGTTTTAAACTTTTGAAAAAGGGGTTGGCTTCTTCTAAGCATATTCAATTTTCTGCAGTTCTACTTTTTAAAGACTCTTGACACAAAGAATTATATTTCTTTTCAAGGTTGGATAATTGTAATCTCAACAAGGCCTGCTGTGAAGTGCTGGCTGGAGCTTTCAGTTCTATGCTGAAAGAGCTGGATCTGAGCAACAATGACCTGCGTGACTCAGGAGTGGAGCAGCTCTGTGCTGGACTGAGCAGTTCTCACTGCAAACTGGAGATACTCAGGTTTGTAACCCTGAATGATACAATGTCTGCATAACTAGAGTGGAATGAATCTACCTGATGTACAGATCAGGAAAGCAAAAAATGAAGGAAAAGTCATTCAGCAATGCTGACACAGTGGTATCATGTATTAATACTAGATGTAGTGCTTGAATATGGCTATGGTTTCACAACTGCAAATGAATGGTGCCCTTGGTCAGTTTATACTTGTTGTTGTCTCAGTTTCACAATAATACCTGAACACCTTCCCTCATACCTCTCATTTTCACCCTTCCTTCTCCACAGATTGTCTGGCTGCATGGTCACAGAAAAGGGATGTTCTTATCTAGATTCCGCTCTTAGTTCAAATCCCTCACACCTCAAAGAACTGGATCTGACCTACAACCACCCGGGAGACTCTGGAGTAAAATGCCTCACTGGCAGGCAGGAAGCTATAGACTGCAGGCTGGAGACACTCAGGTATATAGACATAAACTGGTTGATAATCTTAAAACAGAAGTGAAAAGATCCATGGAGAGCAAAAAAGGAGACCTGGATCTTTAGCTACTCTTCCTCATGGGCCTCTTGCTGCAGTCCAATCAAAAACTCCTTAAGTGTTTAATTCCAGATCTGTGTGTACATGACTTCTTTAGGATGGAATATGCAGGAGAGAACAGAATGAAACCAGGCCCAAGAAAATGTAAGTTTATTGACTTTGTTATTTACAAATCAGCAGGTGGACAGAAAATGGTGAGTCAGCTGACTGATTACAACTAACCTGTAACCTACACCATTCTCCTACTTGAAGCTCCCAGCCATCACATCCTTAACATCCTATGCCCATGTATCCACATTTTTAAAAATAAAAAATTTGGTCAATAAAGTACTGGAGTGAATTGTATGAAGTGATGAAAATCACATAAAACATACTGTAATTACAAAAACAAACTTAAATAGTGACAAAATTGCAATAGAGAGTTGTATCTGTGTCATGCAGGTGCACTAAGAATGTACTAGTCATCAGTTGTAGTCTTTGAGATATGTGAGAATGCAAAATCTCACAGGATAGAGCAGGCAAACATGAAGGTGATCATTTATTGGCTTCATTTGGTACCAGTGGATCCTCATCAGTTTGATGTGCCTGGACCTATAGGGGCCCCATTATATGGTATTTCATTACTAAATAGTCTATAAATAGTAATAATACTTAAAAAAGATTATTATTATTATTATTATTATTATTATTATTATTATTATTATTATTAATAATAATAATAATAATAATAATAATGTTGGCATTTATTTGATTGGTCAGGCTTGAATCGGTTAATTGTGCTCTCTGATTTTATTCTTGCTTGCAGATGCCTGTGAGATCAGACTGGACCCAAACACAGCACACAGCAAGCTCTCCCTGTCTGAAGGAAACAGAAAGGTGGTGTACACAACAGAGGACCAGATGTATCCAAATCATCCAGACAGATTTGACACCTATGAACAGGTGCTGTGTACAGAGGGACTGACGGGACGATGCTACTGGGAGACCGAGTGGAATGATGAGGCTGAAATCGCAGTGACATATAAAGGAATTGGCAGGAAGGGAAATGCAGATGAGATTCAGTTCGGATGGAACGAGAAGTCCTGGAGTCTGATCTTTTCTAATGATAAGTACTCGGTCTGGCACAACCAGAAGAAAATCCTCTTACCTGACCCCCCCTTCCATTCCAACAGAGTTGGCGTGTATCTGGACTGTCCGGCCAGCACTTTGTCCTTCTACAGTGTCTCCTCTGATGCACAGGATGCAACCTTCTTTCACCTTTTGACTTTCTATTCCACTTTTACTGAACCCCTTTATGCAGGCTTTAAGGTTCTTAATAACTCCTCACTGCGCTTGTGTGAGATATAAGAAGCTCTTCAGGAGTCTTCAAGTACAGATTCAGGCTCTTTCTTTTTTGCAAATGTTGCTGACAAATATCAAATACACAGACAGTAATGCCGGCCAAGAAAAAATGAAAAATGAAAAAATGGCATAACGGGCTGACTTGCATTCACTTATGCACTGGTTAAACTCTGTTTGTTATCGACACGCTCTCTACAATTGGTCTAAATCTTGGTTAAGGCCAGACATTCAATGTATGAGAGGAGATTAATTTATGATCGTGGAATGTTGGGCATCTTAAGCCTTGTACTGTTTTTCCTTGATTTTTAACAAACTGTTCCTTTAAATTGAGTGAGCAGATTGTGGGCCTTTTACAGTACAAGTAACAGAACTGGTTAGTACATCTAGTGGCATTTAAATATGATTAAAAAAAGACTACAGTGGCCTACAGTGAAGTGCAGTTTGCCTAACTGACCACAAAGGGGCAGCACAGACTTTAAATTCAAAGGGACAATGAATGGATGTGATCAAGAATTCCCATTAAAGCACTTTAAAATTGTCACATTTACATGATAACATAATGCATGCAGCTGTGTGTCTCTGGAATTAGGATACTGATGCTTTCCTTATTGTTTGGGATCCCAGAAAATCACATTCTCCTTGTTATTGAGCTATTTTACCTAAAAGCTTTGTCTCTACCTTTGTGAATGTTATCAATAGGCCAAATGATGGTGGTTCATATGGTATATGAGCACGAAAATGCAAATGCGTTTTAATGCATTTAACACTGTAGAACATTTAAATAAATGCAATTAACATCAATGCAGTATTTAGTTATTAATATGTAGATTCGAAAAAAACACGATTAGTTGCTGACCACTGTAAAGTCCAGATTATGGACTTTGTATGGACTTTGTATGGATTTGTTCAGTTCCACACCAAATCTGAGGTATATACTGCAAAGTCTGTGTAATTCTTTACATTTCTGGCCACAGGGCAGCATGAAACACTATCAAAACCATGAATATTTGTGCACACATTTAAATGAATTAAAATAGCTTTGAAAGGAGTTTGTTTCTCTTTTTTCTTTCAGTAGAGCTTAAAAACAGTCAAGAATAGGGACTCACTTGGGTTTAGAGTATCAATAACATTAGGAACATCTTGTTTTCTTAACTTAAAAGACACAATGACACAATACATTGTGATGCAAGCATGATATCTTATCAATATCAGCTGTTTTTTTTAAGCTATCTAATGCATTATTACTCTTTGAGCTCCAGTGGTCACAATGAATACAATTTAAGGCCTCTGCCATCCAGCTCTAATCTCATTAGCGGATTGCATAACAACAGGGTTATACTCGAAATCGTCTTTCTCATTGTGTCCAAAATATACTGAACTTAAAAATGTGAGCTGAATCTAGTCATGAGTTGAATGTGTCATTACAGCTTTTACACAAGACAAAATGAGCTGCTTTTAGAAGTCAGAATAAAGTGGCCTTATCAAATATTACATTCAAAACAGTTGCTGGAAGAAGCACTACCCAGACCCAGAGGGGTCCCTAGATGGTATTTTGCCAACATTCTTAATCATCTTGTCTTTTCTCCACTATTGGATTTCTTGTAGATTTCTACTTGAGATCTGGACTCTTTCGAGGCCCAGGCCTCTCAGGAACAGACAGGAAGGGTGGGCAGTCTGATTGCCTTCCCTACAGTTTCCTGTTCACTTTGCCAGCGGCTCTTCCAGTAACCTGACCCTGAGTGACTGAATGACACACTTGTACCTGAAGTGATTTGTGGCAATCCAAGTCAACACATCTTTAGCTGGTTTATGTGGACTGGAAGCAAAGGAGGAGCTGGGGAGTGCAAAATGGAGATTTACACTTTAGTAAATACTCAACTTTTACATAACATTAACAAAATGCTTAACTTTGTATCAATCAGCACAGTAACTTTGCCATCTTTAACGTATTGTCAAATATATTATGATAAAAAAGTTGGAAACAAATCTGTGAAATGTTGTTTACTTAATTTTTTTTACTTAATTAACGTTTTCTTAATTTTACATTTTGTTATAGAACATCAAAAAGATGCATAAGCCTGGCATTTCTCCTATAATAATGGGTCAGAAAACAATTTAAGCTCTAGTGCTACATCAAATATTTTAGTGCTCAGTCAGTAAAACTTTATTAACGTTCAGATAAACCAGAGACCTTTATCAAGGGTTCTGTTAGTCCATGGGGTTTATTACATTTACCGCTTCACACACTCAGTGTGCGAACTCTCCTCAAACACCTTTCACACACTCAGTAGTGTGGACCTCAAACACCTTTCACACACTCAGTGGTGTGGATCTCAAACATCTATGTGTATGTACTTTAACCAGTGGTGGATGGATCCCCCCTTTTGAGCCTGGTGGTTGTCACTTCACTATGACCCAGAATTTGAACATGTGATCACTCAGATCTCAGCTTTTAGCTACACAGCTTGTAGAATAGCTGTCAATGAAGATATATTGGCAATTATGTATAACGGAGCAGTTTGGAGCCTAAAGACCACCATATATTAATCTTTCGTAAATTTACAGGCTTGCATCCTCATGTGCATGAGCACTCCAGTACTGCCGGAGGTACTATATTATTTTGTGGTCTTTTCCATGACTAATGTAAAGTACCTCCTTTTCAGCACTTGTGATTACCTTACCTGTGCCTCTTGCCTGACGTTTGCCAAGCACGCACAGTGCAAACTGGCTAAGCAACACGGATCAGGCAGCCACAAAATAGACAATGCAAACCAAGTTACACCAACATTTCACATTCTGTGAGTTACTGATCTTGCTTCTTATTTTCAGACTTTTTGAAGAGCCAGTGGATGAGCGCTGTGGACAGTGGGTGATGTATTTGACCCTGTACTGCTTGTGGTCATGCTGGGGCCTGCTAATGCTGGTACAAACTTTTCTAAAATTATTTCCAAATATGTATGACATACATGACACTTGAACATAACGAATCTTTTCAATACCTGCAAAATATACATGTTTGTTTATGCGATGGCTGCAGTTGCTTTGCCAATCTTACGCATGCGTGTGTACGCTCAGAACAAAATGGGCAGGAGGCGTGGATCAGGTAATCACACTGACCAATCACACATTTGTAAGCACCCTTCTGCACAACCCAGCAAAAAAGCATCATACTGCTTTTAACAAAGTCCAAACTTAATTTAAACTGTTGGTTGTACAGCCTTTAGATTGTAAACTAAAGCTCACCAGCAAGCTAGTGGATGAAGAAATGCAAAGTACAGACGTGTAACCAAAAACACAGCAAACTGATGTATGGTTTTCAAATATTAAATATTAAAGATCAAAAGATGACAGCTCATCTCTATGTGCTTGTCTGTTAATTTTTAAACATAAACTAACTAACTAACTAACTAACTAAATGAATAAATAAGATTCCATTGATTAAAGCTGCTCTACAATGGAAAACTGTATTTACATGTATAGGTGAGTAATGAGAGTTTATTGTATGTGACAGGCTGATTCCTGTAACAGCCTTGAAATATTATATTTACACCCTCAAAATGTACATCCACCCAGCCACTAATGAAAGGCTTTGGAGGCTAAAATGTCTCTGGAGAATATGGAATCGTGCTGAAAACACTAAACGGTAATACTATAGCTGACTGGGTGACGCACAGCAAAGACAAGGGCTGACGGGAAGGAAGGTGCTGTGGGTGTTGTGTGAAGGCTGGGTGAAGCTGGTGGAGTGAGTGGGTATTTGGCAGCCTTCATCTTTCTAGGCTGCTAACAACACACCTCAATGCCTGGACACCAAGAGGACCCGAGTACAGCCACACTATCGATGAAAACAATTACAATGTTGTTACAATGCTAAAAAATATACTAAGGTTACATGGTTACTATGGGCTGTGGTGGCATAAACTGCCAATCAGGACAGTTTTTTTGAGCCCACTATAAAAGGAATTATCAGGACTTTGCATAGGCTTGTAAAAACGTTTATTTTTGTATTTTTATATACTATTTATTATTTATATACAACTTAATATACTCATGAAATGCATTCTATGGCACTTTTAAAGACATGAGAAATTGCCCTGAGGAGAAAGTGTAACACCAAGCAGACCAGGGTGTGTTAAAACAGGTCTTTAAGAATTGTAGTCAAGATGATTTTGACTTCTTTGCTGGTTTATCTCTTAGAACCTAAGATTACATGAGTTACATGCAGTTTTCTAAGCTTAACACACATAATAAAGAAAAAACATTCAGGTTGTTTTTTATGTTAATTTTATTTGGACTATTCTAAAGATTAGAGTAGCTCATCAAAATTACTGCACTTTCATTTTCATATTGTTTTTAGGTCTGTTAAGCAGATTTTTGACCAATATTTAAATTGTTAATTGGTACATCTCAAAACAGTTTTGAGTAACCTAGGATCCTAAAATATCAATATCTGGAATGTGTGTTTCCTATGAATACTTTTCCGATTTTCTGGAGAATAAACATATGGCTAACTACGAAAACATCACACAGATTTTATCTAGGGTTCTGAAGTCTAAGGACGTTTCTAAATAAAGCATATGAGCCAAAACAGTGATCAGGTGGGCCTCGTGGTGTTATGGAGCTCAGGTCAGACTGACAGTGTCCTGAAACTGAGAGATGATCAGAAGAGTGAACAGTCAGCTGTGAAAATCAGATCAGTATTTGTGAACCTGGAAGAGAACATGCCTGTACAAATGAAGAGGCCTGAACTCAAAGGCTGAGTCAAGCTCAGGTGTCTAGCCACGTGACTGCGGTGTCAACCTTTGTTGTCGGAGTGCGTTTGAACACGTTGCCTGTGCTGCTGAATCGGTCTTTAGAGTCGGTTCTTTTTGATCGTTCGGACTGATTGAAGAGTCTCCAGGCTGCAGCTGCCGTTTTCACTCTCCGTCAAATCCATTGGCTGATGCCCAAAATGATAGACAGGTACTTCACACTTTGGATTGGCCAATGCAAATTCTGAGTGCCGGTTCTCTGTTCTATGATTGGACAAGAAATGATGGCCAGTGTCTCCACCTATTCGCCACGCCTCTTTTTCAACGCTAGGGGGCGTTTTGATCAGTTTTGTTTTGTTGAGCTTTGTTGATATTATATGAAATCATATTACATTATATTGTATTATATCATATATTGTATGATAAATTATATATAATATTATAATGTATTATACTGTATTATATTATGTATTACATTATAACATATTATATCATATATACATATATGTATGTATGTAGACACATATTACATTATATTATATAAATCAAATTATATTATATTATATCAATTATATATTATATAAATCATATTACATTATATTTTATTATATCATATATTATATGATAAATTATATATTATAATGTATTATACTGTACTATATTATGTATTACATTGTAACATATATCATACATACATGTATGTATATACACATACATATTACATTATATTATATTATATCAATCATATTATATTATATTATATTATATTATATTATATTATATTATATTATTTTATATTATATTATATTATATTATATTATATTATATTATATTATATTATATACGTGTGCATAATATCACTGCAGGAGGTTTTACTGAATTCTGTTCTGAAAGAGAATAAATGAACTTGTGAATCAGTGATTCATTAAAGACGATTCATCAAAGTCAGTTCGAACGAGTTGGCTCTGCGAACTGATTCAAACTTTCCATCACTGGCCGGCTCTGCAAGCCTGCGGTTTCACATCCACAACACCGGCTGACTGAGAGCTCAGTGAGAGATCATCAGTGAGAGGTCAGTGAGAGCTCGTCAGTGCTCTGCTCCACACGTTTCTTCAGGCAGACCCGGTTCACTGATTGGGTTGTTAAAGTCTCCGCGGCGGTTTAGTTCACTGGGGCGCAGGTGAAAACTTTCCGGTTTCAGGTAAATATATCAGTCCTGTTCTCCTCTGAGGAGCTGTGTCCGAGGTGTTCAGGAGCTCACTGTGTTCTCTGTGTTCAGGTGTTCTCTGTGTTCAGGTGTTCTCTGTGTTCAGGTGTTTTCTGATCACGATTTGTATATGCTCATGAGTTGTCTATGCTCATGAGTTCTCTGTGTTCAGGTGTCCTCTGTGCTCAGGAGTCCTCTGTGCTCAGGAGTCCTCTGTGCTCAGGTGTCCTCTGTGCTCAGGTGTCCTCTGTGTTCAGGTGTCCTTTGTGCTCAGGTGTCTTCTCAGTGTTGAGGTGTCTACTGGGTGTTGAGGTGTCTACTGGGTGTTGAGGTGTTCTCTGTGTTGAGGTGTTCTCTGTGTTCAGGTGTCCTCGGTGCTCAGGTGTCCTCGGTGCTCAGGTGTCTTCTCTGTGTTCAGGTGTCTACTGGGTGTTCAGGTGTCCTCTGTGCTGAGGTGTCCTCTGTGCTGAGGTGTCCTCTCGGTGTTGAGGTGTCCTCTCGGTGTTGAGGTGTCCTCTCGGTGTTGAGGTGTCTACTGGGTGTTGAGGTGTTCTCTGTGTTCAGGTGTTCTCTGTGTTCAGACAGTAGTCTAACCTTGCGCAGTAACAGTTTCTCTGATTTGTCTTAAACTCGAGCTCAGAAGTTAATACTGGTTTAGAAACAGGTTTGTCCCAACAAAACCGCAGTAAAAGCTGTTTGAGGGCAGTCATGGCAACTCTGTGTTTTTACCTTTCAGACATTTCAGTGATTAATTCCAAATCAGCTGAGCTTTTATTCTGCCTTTCCAACAGACCAGTTCCCCCTTTGTTTAGACGGAGGTGAACTGCAGACCTCCTGTAACGTTTGGAAGAGGAGAGGTAGGCTAACCTTACCTTAACCCTTTAGTGTCTCAGTTTGCTTTAGTGGCCATGTCTCAGTTTGTCTGATCAACATGTGTGCTTGAATTCATTATTTTGGTCACATGGGACAGCTGAAATGAAATTAATCAACAACAATACAGACAAAAGACACAAAAACGAATTATTAGATGTTCATTCAATGTATAAATACAAAGTTTTAGACCATTTTCTGCAAAAAAGGTTTGTTTGGAATCAATGATTAAACCAGCATTTAAGCCAGTTTCAATCCTGCTTCTAAAAAACACGTTTTAAAAAAAGCTTTAAAAACACATCATATGTGTGTGGGTGTGTATCCAGTTCTCAGGCTGATTTTTGTACAGGTTTGGTGCAGATTCTTATTTTCCCTCCAATATCAGATCCAGTACTTTCCAATGATATTAGCCTGATACTGATGTCCACTGATCTTGATCGATGATAGTAGAGATTAGTTGTATTGTAGACAGCTCCATGTTCATTCATAGCCGTGTGTGTTTGCTCCTGCTATGGCAGGGCCTGACGATATTCTTTTGATGAGTTTAAGAGGATTTTCTCTGAAGCCCAGCGCACACGGACTCCCGGTTTGCCTGGCAAATCTCACTTTGATGAGCGATATTAAGAAAAAGGATTATTTCAGATGCCATCGATTGGAGAATTAGATCATAGATGGGTTCCTTCAGTTTTCCAAAGGCCACATATGACACAGCTTACAGAGCCTTTGATATTGTACACCAAGGGTAGACATAGGAGTGGGCGATGTGATAAAAACACAACTTTTACAGAGCAAACAACACAGGTACGTTTACAAAAATGATTATACTTATAGCCTCTTAAACTCTCTACTGATGAAAGGGCCAACACTTGGACAGTTGCACCAAGGGCTGCACGAAATCATCGCAAGGTGCGCTTGTGAAATCGCAATTTGTGTATTGGAGATAGAGGTGCTGGAGGTGCAATGCCACATAAAGCAAGTTAAATCAAACCCGTTGTGCTTTTTTTGCTTTTTGATACAAAGAGAAATTTTGTCTAGAGGCAAAGTATTTTTTGTTTCCAGTGTAGTGTTTGCTTGAATTCCTAAAGAAATCTACTTCTATTTTGGAGTTTCTAGTTCAAGTACTTTCGTGCACTTAAGAAAAAGGGTTGTCTGTAATGTCTCATAATCATCTCATGATCCTTTTTTGAACATATTTTGAACCAAAGAAAGTTATGTGGTACTCCTGCTGACAATAGAGCTTTTCTGTGGTAGTTTTGTTTCTAACCCGTTATACGTCAGTAGTAAAGATGTGGAAGATTTTCTCCAAACGGTTTGATAGTGTGGGCAAAAATGGCAGTAAATAGACCGTAAATAAACCACAGTCGTAGCACTAGAACCTCAGGTTTTACTCTACATGTCCATGTTCCACTGTAAAATAGTTCACACCACAGGCTCTAAACTGTTCTGTTACCTTCTGAGAGCACTCATCATTGCTGTAGACTGTGATTAATGTTCATTAATGGCATCTAGAGGATGCCAGAGGACACTCTATAGCAGCACAGCAGTAAACAAAGGGTCACGGATCTATTGGAAAATACCTCATTTATTAAAATCTGATTCTAAATATGATATGATTCTGGTAAAATTTGATTCCAGTACACTGGATCAGGTTTGGGTGGCCCTAATCACATTTAGAGGAGAGTGAGTGAAGTGAAAGAATGAATTTAACATTGAAAAATGCTAAAAAATGCTAAAAATGGTCAGTTTCTGTGCTGCAGACTAACTGGAGCGTGCCGTGCCAGTGAAAGAGACCAGGGCAAAACACAGGGCAGCATGTCCTGATTATCAGGAGAGATTTCACTTCCTCCTTCCTTGTGGTAACGGCTATAGTTCATATGGCTTGAGTGGCCTGGACACAGATCCAGGACATAGATGCGTTCTCCACGTTACTCTTATAAATTCTCCAATGTCTTAAGTACTCCAAGTATTTCTGCTTACACACACCAAAGTCATTTTGTTATCTGTATGTTCCTTCCTGTGATGTATTGATTAGCATGAGAATCATGGCCTAGATTTAGATGCTCTTCTCAGGTGAAGTGCTTTAATGAAAAATAGGTCATTTCAAGGCTTTGTGGTTTGGAATCAATGTATCAACAGTTAAACGGTGCTTCTCATATGTCATTTCAGAGCATCTGTCATTTAAAAGAATTTGTGTTGTAAAGTATTAGAGCTCAGTTCAGTCATTAATATTTTGAGACAACACATGAGACATTGAAAGCACTTCTTTTAGCTGTTACTTAAATTTTATTGTATGTATTTTACCTTAATGTTTCAATGTGCCTCTACAAAAGAGATGAGCACTGTGCCATCTCTGTTCATACTGCAGTACGTAGATCAGTGTTTCTCAACCCTGGTCCTAGAGGCACTCCTGCCCTGCATATTTGAGATCTTTCACTGCTCACAGCACATCTGCTTCAACTAATCAGCTCATTTTCAGAATTGCAGTGGGTAGGTTAAAGCAGAGAATCCACCAACACTTGCAGTTCAGGGAAGCCTCCAGGACCAGGGTTGTGAAACACTGTATACTATATTATGTTACATATTATTGTGTTAAATAATGTCACCTTAAATGGGGCAGAGAGATTTCTCAGGCAGACTCTTTGTGATTTATTACTTTTGACTGCAAATTATTTCTCCAAACGTAAATTTTCACCCTATCGTTTCTTTTAATGAAGCAAAACTGTGAAGTAGACAAAGGTTAGAATCATTTGTCTTTACATTTACATGTTCTGTAGATATTTATTTGAAGTTGCAACATTTTCTTTATAATTGCATTTTTAATTTCTCATTGTTAACATATTCCATTGACATGCAAAGTGGCAGGTGAATTTTGTGAGGTGAATTTAAGAACTTAAGAATTTAGTAATTATACTATATAGTTGATATAATTATGATATTAGATTATAAGTATAAGTACTGTTATAATGGCTTCACATATCATTCATATCTGTTGAAGATGACTGTGTTCAAGGTTGATAATGTCACCTGATATGAAATCTAAACAACTTAACAGCACAGGTGTTCCTGATAATGATGGGGTATCAGTGCATTCTATGCATTCTTCACTGCCAGTAATAAATGTCTAATTGAAGAAGGTTAAGTTTATATTCTTCCTTGTTTGCATTGCAATGTCGGTCATAAAACAACTAGACGTTCTCATCCTGAATCAGATCAAGATAAAATCCAGACCAACGCAAGTGTGTTTTCCCTGAACACACTTCGTTGTTAGGTTGAGGCAGTCCATTTTTAGCACAGTATGCAAAATTTCTTTTCATACGATAGGCCAGAAAACTCATGAATATTCATGAAGCTAAATGCTGTCTGATTCACTGAACTAGAGTTTTTGCTGAGGCGCAAGCAGGACAGCAGGGTGAATAGAAGTTGTGAAGCCTTAACAAAGAAAGTTTGGGACCTTTTTAAAGACTTTAAATGTCTGAAAATTCTGTCAAAAATCTCTTAAATTTAAATAGTGTGGTCATCTGTTGGTAGCTGACAAACCATTACATTGGCAGTACCATTATTCATAGATTTACCTCAGCTCTGCTACTGTAGTCACGTGTTTATCTCAGCTCTGCTATAGTAATCACACTCTGCTACTGTAATTATAAATTTACCTCAGCTCTGCTACGGTAATCACGCGTTTACCTCAGCTCTGCTACGGTAATCACGCGTTTACCTCAGCTCTGCTACTGTAATTATAAATTTACCTCAGCTCTGCTACGGTAATCACGCGTTTACCTCAGCTCTGCTACTGTAATCACGCGTTTACCTCAGCTCTGCTGCTGTAATGATAGATTTACCTCAGGATTGCTATTGTAATCTTAAATTTAACTCTGCATTGCTTTTTGGTGCAGTTAATTAAAGGTAGTTACTGTTTGACCTGGCTCGTATAGGTGTTACGGAAAAGCTTCTATTCTTCTTAACACTATTTTTGGACTTTACTACTCTGCAGATGAGAACCTTGACTGGGCAAAACCTCAGCCTCCACAAAGCTAAATTTGTTTTTTTTAGATAATGTGGGTGTAAATTGGCTGTTTCATTACGGTGCCTTTAAGCCTGATGTAAATGAAAGGCTTCCTTGCCTGGTCTCCTTGAGAGTTTTGGTGGGCGGCCCTATTGTGGCATATTTGTCATGGTACCATGTTCTTTCCATTTGATAATGATGGATTTGATGGTGCTCCAGGGAGCATCAGAGATTGGGATATTTTTTTTAACCCTACCCTGACTTGTACTTCTCAACAATTTTGTCCCTGACTTGTTTGGAGATCTCTTTGGTCTTCATGGTGTTGGTTGGTTAGTGGTGCCTCTTGCTGAATGGTTTTGCAGCCTCTGGGGCCTTTCAGAAAAGGTGTGTATTTACTCATTTCAAGTAAACTCACTAAGCACGTGACTTCGGAAGGTAATTGGTTGCACCAAAACTATTTATGGCATGAATACTAATTCACATGTCATTTATTTTGTTTACATATATACTTTCTTTTTGTTCCATTTCACTTCACCAACTTAGAATAACTTGTGCACATGCATCACATACAATTCAGATGGAAAGGAATGTAAGGTTGTACAGGTTGTACAGTTTATAGTGTAATAAAACAGGTAAAAGCCAACGGGACTGACGGTGCTTATGTGCACCATTCTCCAGTTTCTTAGATCAAATCAAAGCTGTTATCAGATTTCAGGAAATTGTGTTTGTGTTTGGATTTCTCATGTATGTACACTGCCTTTCTCTGATTTCTTTCACTTTTCTACATCTGCCCTTTATCTTAACCAAAGATTTGACTTTGGCAAATGTGAATACAAAATGATTATGAGACAAATTGACAGCTCTACTGTTTACAGAGCTTTCCAGGATTTCTCCTCCCGGGGTGTTGGCGTCTGTCTCAGTCTGCATTACCATGCAATAGTAATGAGTCTGTTGGTGTTACAATGTGTGTCTGTGTGTGGGTGTGTGTGTGCAGTGGATGATCATGTGACTGGTGTGTAGAGTTACCTCTGATAATGAGGTGTCTCAGAGCACCAAATCCAATGAGAAAAGGAAACCAAACCTCAGACAGTTTTCAATCACCTGCTGAAATAACATGTTAAAGTTAAGTCAAATAAACATTCTTTCAACTGACAAAGAAATATTGTTTGTTTATAAAAATGATAATTTCTTTGTTGACACTCATCATGAAAGGTGGTTCAGAAACCTAAAGTGTCTAGTTTTGCTCTACAATCACAGAAAGGTATTAAACCACTGTGTTGGATGTGCTTCCCAGACATGTTTTTCAATATGTTTGAAACAAATATTTTTCATGTTGGCAAACTGTTAAGGTTTCAATGGAAAAAAGAATTGTCAAAAAATAGTTGCACACAGAAGAAAGTGTTGGATTGCAATGCTATTGGATTACCAGAAATAATAAGTTAACAAATTACATGGGAATGGGCAATATTTATTGATCTACACATACAGAAGTAATGTCTCTCAGTATGGCATTGCATAAAACACAACATGCCAGATATCTTGGCATGGAGTTGTAGAGGTTCCTATTAGTGTCCAGCAATAATCCATCCTGCAATAATCCAGCTGCATGAAACTTGAAACAACTGATTCCTTCTCAGTGCATTGTTTTTGATGACGTGTACATAGCTTATGTTGAAGTTTGTCATTCCAGTGAATGCAGTTGATACAATATTAACAAGACTTTGATTCATTTTAAGACAGTATGATGAAACTGATCAACATAGCAAGCTAAATGGATTCAGTGAAACTATTTAAAAATACCCCAGATCACTTCATAATTTTACAAATAAAACTGTCACCAAAGAAAGTAAATGTGTGATATTTCAATAGAAAAACAAAAGAAATTTTGTCTCTTTGTCGCAATATCATTATCAGTACTCTATTCAATGTGGCATACATTTTCTAGCCATTATTTGATCTCACTTGCATTTGTTCATTTGGCAAAATGAGATCTGCCTAAATCAAAGCACTGACCTCAGAAAATAAACAATTTATAATAATTTAAATTATAAATATATCATTTGATTAGGTTAACCCACCCAATTATGCGGCACAAATGACGTTGCATTGTCTGATTCGTGGCACTGGCATAATTATAACTAATTTACAGAACTATATTTTTTGTTTGTTTTGGCAACCACTTCAGTGGCCGCCTGCTTCACTGTCTGACTGTGAATCTTTTTCTCTTTTTTTTTTTCCTGCATTGGGATTTGACCTAATTAAGGGGGATGCCAGATGACCCTGTGAGTCAGCAGAACATACTGCACCAAAGGAAAGTTATAGAGAGGGGTTGTATTGGATTCTTAAATGAGAAATGCTGTTTAGTCTGGGACTGGGCTTAAACTAGACAAAACGTGCTTCCAGTCTGCCTATGACAAATTAAACAGCCACTTTGTTCTGCAGCCCTTTCGTTCTTTTGTATGCTATTTGCATTCTCTCTCTCTCTCTCTCTCTCTCTCTCTCCCTCTCTCCCTCTCTCCCTCTCCCTACTGTGCCCAGTTGAATGTCACGTTTTGTTGTTTGGTGAATAGACGTTTGTCCTCTCTGTGTTTTCCCAACCAGCCTCCATCTTTGGTGCATGTGGCTGAGCTGTGTGTAAATGGCAGAGGCTGTTCTTTTACTAAGACCTTTTCATTTGAGTCCAGTTTTGTTGTTTATTCTTTTTAGAAAAATGCTCACCCCTGATTTAATCATCTTCAGATGATCAGTAGGCAGCTTGCTTATTAATATAATCAATAGCAATGCACCATTAGGACTTTTCAGTTGATGCTGAGTCATATTTCATGAATATTTCCATTGCATATGCTTTTTGCCTTTGTACCTGAACCATTTGACATTCATGGTAGCATCACCAAATGAAAACCTTTCTTCTGTGCTCACCCTGAAATTAATTCTACGCATCTTGCAGTTTGGAAACTAGCCCTTGGCCTGCTAACTTAAAAATGGAATCTCAATAAAAAAGAACACTTGTCCAACTGTTAAACATGGAGGTGGATGTATCATGCTTATGTTACAGCTAGTGACATGTGGAACATTTCACTGATCAGTACGTTACTTAACATTACTGATGTAATCAAATCAGTAGTACTGCACACTGTTTAGGTGATGCTGGTTTATCTCTGTATCTCTCTCTCTCTCTCTCTCTCTCTCTCTCTCTCTCTCTCTCTCTCTCACACTCTCACACTCTCACACACACACACACACACACACACACACACACACACACACACACACACACACACACACAGGTACCCTACTCTGAACAGTGTGTGTGTTTTTGTCCTTGCAGATGACGATATAATGGTCTGATGGAGCTGAACAGAGAAGAGGTGCCTCTTTATGTGAGTAGCAGAAAAAGTCTAATTGAGTCAGACTGGCAATAAACCTGATGTGAAAAGGAATGGAATTAATGAATATTCATCTTTTTATTAATAACAGATTGTTATTGTTTGAATATATGAATGGAAGCTGCAAAATCTGTCCATAAATTCACCAGTGCATCCATTCACAGCTTCATATGAAGGTGTATTTTGTTTTTTTCCTGCATGTGTATGCTCCTGCGCCTGCTTTCTCACGTGCTTTCTGTCTGTCTAGCTGTCTGTCACTCCCACTGCCTCTCTGTCTCTTTCTCTCTCCTGTTCTCTCGCTCTCTGACTAACATGAAATTCTACCCTTTTCAGTCTTTTGTTTCTTTGTTCTCCTGGGATCTGTCCTTTCATTCTGTCTGCCTGCCAAATGACAGTACTCATTAATTTGAGGCCTTTATGTGTGTGTGTTTGGGTGTGTCTGTTTTTGAAGGACAGAAAAGCAGCTACTCAGCCCTTATGATGATGATGATGATGATGATGATGATGATGATGATGATGATGATGATTATTAACAATAATAATAATAATAATAATGTATAAACGGCCATCATATAAAACTGATGTTTGCATATAGATGAAAAGAGGAAAAAGAACAAGTATGAACCCAAAATGCCACACCTGTTGCGCAGCGATACAACTTGCCACATTAACAACAAACCTACATCTGACACGCACCCTCTACAAACCAATCAATGTATAGAATAGCAAACACATCCCACGTAGGTGTTGAAAACAGCATGTAGTAAAGTTCTTTAGTATGCTTGTTAATCTGCAGTGAGAAACCAGAAATAACTGGACCAAAAGTATATCATGCAACAAAAACACAAACCTTTTAGGTGTGAAAGCATCCTAAATGTGTTTGGATGGTCACCAAGGCAACATTGGAAGCAGAGTGGGTGGGTGGGGTTTAAAAGTTATTCAATCACACTCTTTTCTATGAACAAGTGTATTTTTTTTTTTCTTCAATTGGACCACTCATAATCTTTGTAGTGTGTAAAGCCGTGGTCTGGTTGTTAGGGAACCAGCCTTGTGACCGGAAGGTCGCCAGTTCGAATCCCCGAACTGGCAGGACGCGACTGAAGTGCCCTTGAGCAAGGCACTGAACTCCCCAGCTGCTCCCTGGGCACTGAGGATAGGGCTGCCCACTGCTCTGGGCACGTGTGCTCACTGTCCCCCTGGTGTGTGAAGTCACTAGTGTGTATGTGTGTATCACTGTGTGAAGATGGGTTAAATTTGGAGGATTCATTCCTGTGTGTGCAAAACACAGTGGGTTAAAACAGTATAATTACTTTTACTTTTTTAAAAATAAACATGTGATGCACTTCATTTTCAGTATCTAGGATCTGATGCTTACTGCAGCGCAGACTGTGGGCTTCAGCATGTTGTTAAAGAACAAAATCCATAAACAGTTGCAGCGTGGGTTCTTTTATTACATTTGCTGTTAAGGTACTTTGTCCTGGGTTAACTTTATTAATGCTAAATTAAATGTCATCTGATAAGTTCATACTGGCATATATTTGGAAAATGTCATGAAATGAAACATTCTCAATATCTTTTTCAGAGAAATTTGTTTGAGAAAGGCAGATCAATTCCCCAACTCTGGTGTTTCAGACACCGCAACATTAGTGGGGACATCCTTTAAGTCCTGGAATTCAAGGTGGAGATCAGACTAATTTCAACATGTCCCACAGATGCATCGTACCCATATGACTGGACTATAAGTGACCACCTTCCATTGCTTGTACACTGTAGGAATTTGTTGTGGGACAGTCTGCAACTACACAGTCCCATATGCAGTAACTGTTCTAGCATCTTGCCAACTTCATGTCATTTCTCTTCAGATAAATGTTTTAGGATCATCAGAAAGGATTGGATTATAAACGGACACAGCAACCTTAATCATTAGGTGTAGAATCCTTTTGTCTTCCTGTAGTATTTGTTAACAGAAGTGATCGGATCATAAATGGCCACAGTAACTTTAGCTGTTTGGTGTAATGGCTTGTTTGTAGCATTGTTCAAACACAGGCCATAATGGAAATGTTCTGATCAGATCAAAATCTGTAGAAGGTGTTCAGTATATGGGGAAGGGGATGGGTCGAGCCATATGTCTAACTCCAGTTGTTAGGTGCAGAATTTTGCCTTCTTCTTGTATTTAAATATTTAAAATAATTAATGTACTTATTATGATATTGGGGTCAGCAAAATTATTGCACAATATTATATATCGTTCGATAAGTTGGTAAATCATTTATAATTCCAGGTCTACACTGTAGTTTTGGATTTTTATACCTCTGTTTTATAACTTTCAGAACTGTAATCAGATTGAAGTCTAAACTGAAAGCTTCAGCTCCATGATCTCTGTGCAAAAGAACAGCAGTTTGTCAGGTGTGTTGCCACTCTTAGTCTGCAGGGGAAGAATGTGTTATTGCAACTGGACATGTTTAGGGTTTATGGCAGACTCAAATAATGTTCACTCAACTCATGGCTCAATAGACAAATGGCCTCATTCACTGAAGCTAAAGGTGCCTTGTATGTGGGGGGTGTGTGTGGGTGGGTGTGTGTGCTTGTCAGTGTGAAAAATGGTCAGCGTATGCGGTGTTAAATGCTTTCAGGTGTCCTTGACTTTTCCGGAGGTCAAATGTTACCCTCTGTTTTGGCTCGTGCTTTAGACCCATGTGGTCTAAAAGGTGTGTTTTGGGTTTACTGAAGTGAATCGTGTTCTGTTTTATTCTCGGTCAGAATGCCTTCTGTAACATTATCTACCTGTTAAATTTTCATAATTCAATGAGGGCTGGATGGCTTTTATTTGCATAATTTGAGCACTGATGGCTTAACTTTTACATACTGTATCCTCAAGTGAACTTATTTGTAGGCAGATGTTATAGTAAAGTTTTAGTTTCAGGGTTGATTCCCATGGAAAGTCAAATCACACGTGCTTTGCATTTAATTAGTTACATTTTCCACTCATACCAGTTACAGAAGTGGTTATTCATAAAGCAGGGAAATGTTTATGTAACAGATGAAGATCTGGATGTATATTGCGTTTCTGCATATATTTATGGAAATGACACAGGCACAGGTGATCAATTTTGTTAATTATTTAGTTTCTTTTAGAGTCATTTAAGGAAAGTGGTATTTATTTACTGTATTTGGGGAAATGCTGACACTTTTTTTAGTATTGTAGTTGCCAACTAACCGTGTAAACCAAGCAACCTGGGAAAATTTAACTTGAACAAATATTTTAAATAGTGTTTTGCACTGACATTTACCAAGGGTGTGCTTGAGCAGGAAACGCACAGCTGGGATGGCCTACCCCTGGCATATGCCGTGCATTATGCACTTTGTAAAATAATAATTTTGTTGTACAATAAAACAATGTTCTTTGACATGAAAGAACTCTGCTCAGCTGTAACCTTTATTTGTCATTTGTCTGTTGGCCATTAATGCACTGAGAAAATGTCACTTTCTCTGACTCTGTAAGCAGGAAGTGTTAAACATCAGTCTTGATTAAGGCAAATGGATTTACGTGTAAGCATGTGAAGTTTTCAAAGATAAGAATTCAAAAGCCCTTGTGCCTTTAAGTGTTTGAGAGAGCTGATAAAGAGGCCTAATTTATTTGAACGTCCATTATTTCCCTGCTGCTGGAATACAAACTGATAAAGTGCCTTTCCTTTATCAAAGCAGGACAAATATGCATTCCAGCAAATCAATCATTGTGGTCATCACTGTGGTAAGTCAGCTTGCCTGAGAATTAATTTAATGAATGTAATGTTTTGCAGGAAGAAATAAATAGAAGACTTGATACACTCTGTAATATACATCATAATACACCTCTGTCTCTACCATGTGATGCTGTATTTTTAGCAGAGGGGACTTTAGATTGCGATTGAAACCGTCTTTGCTTAGAATGAAACAATGATTTGTCTTTGATTTCTTTTTATTTTTAAAATGTATTACTATTATTATTATTATTATTTACAATTATTCCATATTTGGTGCAGTGCAAGAGTAGTACTACAATACTAAAATTTTTCAGCCATCATCAGAACTAGAATGCCTTCAGGGTTCCCATCTGCGGTTCACTCACTAACTCTCTTGGGTAGCTATTGTTTTAAACACGTTCTCCGGAAACTGTGACTCATTGCAGGCCCTGTAAGCAATAACTGGAAAATCTTATTAGGCCTTCAGTCCTGAAATCTAAAAATGTTATATCCTTAATCCATTGTGAAAATTCCACGTGGAATGGGGTTATGAACTACGGATAAGAAAAATGATGAGACTGGGGGGGAAAAAGAATCTGAAACAAGTGCTAGTACTAGTATTATTGTATACAGAAGTGAATGAAATGACATTAGATGAAATTTGCTTCATGTATTTTTCTAGTATAGATATGCCAAGGATTGACTAATGATTTAGGGGTTAATTTTGGGCTCAGTTGGAAAGTGTTATATTTATTGATCTTTCTCATTTAGGGTGCTAGAAAGTGTTTAATCTCGCACTCTTAAGTTATTGTTATTGTAATCCACTCTTGGAGGTTTTTAAATTAATTAATAATTTTATTCCATTATCGTATTCCAACACGATTAACAACAATTAATAATTTTCTTTTTTCTTATAGATTGTCTTTTGTAAAGATTCTTTACCCTTCCTGAGGTGCTAGATATCAGTATGTTGTAAGCTCTAGCTCTGTTTTATTTTTTTCTTGTTAAAATCACTTTGGATTAACACAAAAAATATTACAAATAAATGTGCTTGTTCTTGCTTGTTGCTAGTCTTATGTTAGAGTCTTAATGGGCTATAATCGCCAAGGTTACAGTGAACATGGTGCCACTCCAGTCTTCACGTCAGACCCAATGTAGGCTGAATTTGTTACAGATATTCAGATGCATCTGTTATTAGATATATAACTGTCATAAAAGAATGCAGAATGAGGCCTGTAAATGCTAGCAAACCTGTGTATTTTTCATTAAAGTAATTCAAATGTTTCAGAAATGAAAATGGCAAGAGTTGTCATTTTGACAGCACAAATCTCAGTGAATAGATTGTGTTAGATTAGATTTCTTTGGATCCACACAAAAATTAGTAGACATTGTGGATGAAGTGGTCTAAACTTTTAGCATTTTTTTCTAATTTACTATAAAAAAGACCTAATTTGTAGCAGAATGAAATTAAATACTACATAGACATTAGTAGACATTAAGGGATAAAAGGATTATAATGTAGCTTATGTAAATATACTATATAAACAACTTAGGAGCAAGTACTGAATGCTACTGATGTTTACTCATCCTATTTACACTAACCTGTTATCCTATCTACACATCCTACCTCCACCAGCTGTATATTCTATTCTCTGCTTAACCATTTTCCTATTCTTCAACATTTTGCCCATATGAACACCAAGCTTCTGTGCTTGATTACTACGTTGCTATACTCATTATTTTCACTTTTAAGTTCATGAGCTCAACATGCTTTTTACAAACTCCACAACTGATCTACAGGGGTTGGACTATGAAACTGAAACCCCTGTTTTTAGACCACAATAATTTATTAATATGGTGTACTTTTGCGGCCAATACAGCGTCAATTCGTCCTGGGAATGACATTTTTTGGATACAATCAAGGTTAGCACCAGAACACCCCTTTCAGACAGCTTCCTCTTGCGTCCACAGTTAATCCTGTTGGATGTGGTTGGTCCTTCTTGGTGGTGCTGACATTACCCTGGATACCGTCGCTCTTGATACATCACAATGACTTGCTGTCAAACAATTTGTCCTCTTTTGAACTCTGGTATGTCCCCCATAATGTTGTGTTCTTACCTGCTAATTGAACCTTCACACTCTGCTCTTACTGGTGCAATGAGCAATTAATGAAGATTGGCCACCAGGCTGCTCCAATTTAGCCATGAAACCTCCCACACTAAAATGACAGGTGTTTCAGTTTCATTGTCCAACCACTGTACCTCAACATACTATACCTGATCAACTGTACTCTTTCATTAATATGCATACATACCTAGATGCAAATACATAGATGTAATTGCTGAGTTCATATTAATTAAGCTTAATTATTAGTATAGTAGCATAGTTTGAAACTTCATGTACATATTTGTATGTCTTTTTTTGTTGCACTTATTGTCTATGTCTTGTTTGTATTTTGTCCTCACACTGCTGTTCTTTGTTGTTTATCTATTACTGCACTGAAGCTTTAGCCTAACAGTGTTTTATTACACTGTATTCATATAATGCCAAAGCTGAGTTGAATTGAATTATTAAACAGTAGGTGAATGTCTACTTGTAAGCACATCCATCCTAATCTCACTTATTAAGTATAACTTAGTAAAAACTACTTGGAACTCACCTCCTGAAAGTTGTATCTATTCATGAAGAATAATTGAAACTGTCCTTAATACCATAACTGTAAATTTAGCTTTGTTTCTCAAATAATGCTTCTAACATTTCCAGCCAGCCTGTAAGCTTCTAGAAAAGGTCTGTCCTGAAGTGCACTGTGATCAAAGAACATTTAATGAGTGATTATCTCTAATAGGGGACATTTGATGGCAGCTCTGTTTCAGATTCTTAAGAAGATTATGCCACAACTCTGCAGTCTCAAGGATTTAATTTGGCTCTTGAAGGCAGTCGTTGCTCTTTTTCTGCTCTCATTTTACCTTTAGCTCATGCTATTTAGTCATGTGGCTTGGTCTTTGAAACCGTGATTATGATGCCCACGTTTGGAATTCTGTTCAGTTACAGTACAGAGAAATGTGAAAGTGTTTGTATATCCTATGGAGTTAAAAATAAGTGATGCACAGAATGAAAATTTATTGAATACACTCACGCTTTCATCATGAGGCTGATGCCACCTTCACCTGTTGACTTGGCTTAAGCTGCTGGTGCTTTTTTCTTACTTCTTTTTTTTTTACTTCACTTGGAAGGTATTTAAAATTTAAGATGTTGCAGTCCTGGCTAACTGGAACAATAAAAGCAAAGTTTAAAAAGGGTCCATGGAGAAACAGAAAATGCTCCAGATTTACTTGGAAATACAGGCTTTTAAAGTTGATTTCTTTGAAATAATTCTGCTGTGCAGTTGTTTTTGACATACTTTTGTCGTAACAGCCATGTTATGCCACTGGTTTTGTTTCTTTAATCTTCATAACTAAATGCTGTAGATTTTTATTTAGTTAAAACCATGACATTTCAGGTCATGCCTCAAGGACTTCCTCAGATGTACCAAAGATTTCAAGCTCTTACAAAATACACATTACACACTGGTGTGAGCCTTTAATGGAGACAGTCAGTACCTGATGAATGATGGCGCGAGAGATGGGGCCATCCAACCCACAGAGAGAGATTGATACCAGTTATGTTTTCTTGGGCTGCTGGCCAGGAATGGATGTGGCATCACTGGACATTGAACGTGATGGATGCTGAGCGATCAAATTCCTTATGATAGGGTTAACATTCAAACGCTGGTGCCACTCAGGATAATTCTGTAGTTCTAATTCAGTATAGTTCTGTAATTCTACATTGTTCAAGCTAATTATTGACTGTCTACTGGTATTGCTTCTCCACAACCTTTCTCCACAAAGACTTTCACCTCCAAATGTCCATTTCCTTAAATAACAGGTCATGGAAAACTGCGATCCAAGGCAGGGATTTGCCGATAAGATTTACCAGAAATGCATTACATGGCTCGTCAGCACAGGCTGAGGAGATTTTTGAATTCAGCTTCAGTGCTACAGGCACAGCACTATTCTTAACATTGCCCAGACATATCTGGGCAGTGTTTCAGTCTGGCCAGTGCAATGGGTCTCCTTTTTCATTGTTAAGAATAGATGTTGAATTCTGTTTTTTTGTTCATGTCTCATGCCTTGTCTTTGTAAATATGACTGTAGTACAGTATCTGTACTCTCTCAATGTTATGTTAAGGCTGCACAATAAATCGTTTGGAGATTACAATGACTTTTATAGGTCATAATTTAAATCTAAGATTCATAAACAAAAGCCTTTCATGTTCTAATTTGGGAGAATATGGAATTGAGTTTAAAAACGTTACAACCTAATGATGGCTGACCATAGGAACAGGTGAAGATGTTTTATATTTATGACAATTTTCATAATTTTCAAAAATGCATTATATGACACTTTTCAAATAGAACGTGACTGCATGTGCAGAAAGTAGTCCAGATAACTGCAAAAAAATGTCAGATTGAGGACTAACAAGATTCAGAACATTATGGAGTTGAATACTCTTGAAACAGATGGGTCTTCAGTCTGTGATTGAACACAGTGAGGGACTCCAGGGGAAGTTCATTCCACCATTTTGGTGCCAGAACACTTGAGGGATGGTGGGTTAAGCTGAGCTGTACTTGAAGCTCAAAGGGCTCTTGGTACAGCTTGACTTTTGACCATTGCCATCATGTACAGAGGTTCTGGTCCATTTTTGGCTTTGTAGGCCAGCGTCAAGGTTTTGAATCTGATGCAGGCAGCAACGGGAGGCCAGTGAAGGGAGCGCAGCAGAGGAGTTACTTGACTGAATTTGGGGACATTGAACAAAAGCTGCACCGCTGCATTTTGGATGAGTTGCAAGGGTCTGATGGTCCGCACAGGAAGGCCAGCTTGAGGGGAGTTGCAGGAGTCTAGTGTTGAAATGACAAGAGACTGAACAAGCACCTGAGTGACCTCTCTAGACAGAAAGGGTCGAATTCTCCTGATGTTGCAAAGCAGAAATCTACATGACCGAGTCAGGTTTGCAGAGAATGATTAGGGAACGATAACTGGTCATCCACAACTACACCAAGGCTCTGTGCTCCTGCAGATGGAGTGACCAGTGAGTTCTCAAGTTCTCATTTTTGAAATACATTCAGAAATGCATTATAAATACATTATAATGCAAAAATAGGGATTGTGTCTGTCATGGTTATAAGACACAAGTGACATTGATGAACAATGGAAATAAACTAACTATCGAAAACTGAATTTATACAAATCTAAATGAAGCTAAAGAACATGACAAAAACAAACTGGGCCTCACAACTGTATGCATACAGCTACAGCTCATGAGAAGCTAGGGCTAAATGTCTACTTTAAATACTGCCACAGCAATAATAAATATCCAGTGCAGCCCTTAATGATGTTGCTGAATCTCATATAATGAAAAAAAAAATATTTCTATGAGGTTCATTTCAAACGGATTGTTTAATTTCAAGATATACATTGATCAACTGCAGAAAATTAAAGAAAAATAGATTTTAATGTATTTACAGTTTTATTTTTTCTACCCATGCAGATAATATAGCTTGTCTCAACTCTGTCATATGGAGATTCTTTCTGTTTTTTAAATTTGTTAATGAACAGTACTTTTGAAAAGTCCTTCAGGGAACTAAAAGTGGACCCTGCTTTGCTGTTTTGTTTCGTTGATGTATGGATGGGTGACTGAATGCAACTGGGGATCAAATGTAATAGAGGAATGAGGTGATGGCAAACAGGGAAAAGAGCAGGGAAATTGAGGAACATTATGAATGGTGTGAGTGAAAAATGAAAGCAGTGAGAAGCTGAAAGTGCAGAAGAATCCCAGGCTTGTCATTCATCTCTATCTGAAACTCTGAGCAGCAGAAAGAGGAGAGTCCTCACTTTTCATCCCTTCCCGTACCTAACAAGGTTTTCTACCCCCTTTTTTCCTCACTATTCATCATTATAACAGGAGGGCCCCTTCGACAGGAAGCGAGCGAGACGGCTGGAGAAGTAGTTAAAAAACAAATCAAAAGAGGGTTTTATGTAGGACCTGAGGAAAGTGAAAAGAACCTTGTCTTGCTAAAGCCCCACCTAGACTGAAGTAACATTCACCTCCCTCTTTTACAAGGTATGCCTTTTGATCCATGCACTAATAAATGAAATTGGAGGTCTGCATTATGAGTTAATTTCTACTTAGTATGTTTAGAATGTGCCAGCATTAATGAGAGGGACCTCTGTTACTTGGTTTGTATGTATGGACAGATGTGTTTCTGCTGTTTTGTGCACATGTTGCTTCTGTTTTTGGGGAGAAGATTATCGGACAACACTCATATCATCTCCAGTATGTTGATTAGATTCACATATTAAACATTGAAGTGCTCAGGCCATGTTTTATCTGTGATTCTAATAAATATACTGGAGATTGAATGAGTGCTAACCTGTTCTTTCTTACATTCTGATCATTTAACACTAGAAAACCTGGGGTCGACATTTTGACCAATGTTTTAAGCTGTAGATTTGACACAATTGACCCACCGTGTGTCGACCCATCTCTCACTTTCACTATATGAGTGCATCTGATTCCAAAAGCTAATACTGAAATATTTCCAGCTTTTTACTTTTGATCAGTATGTCTTAAGGCTCATAAAAACAAGTCATTGGAGGAGATTGTTCTCGGAGTGCTATATCCAAGCATATGGAAAGTTGACCTGAAAGCCACTGGAAAGTTGACTGGAAGTGAAATATGTGATGGAAAATGATGCACAATCAACTGGTGTGACCACAGCTTTGTGAGGATTGTCAAGAAAATCAATTCAAGACCTTGGATGACCTTCACAAAGAGTGGACTGAGGCTGGTGTCAGTGCATCAACACTGGGAAAAGGGCTCGAATCTTTCCTAATATCAAGCCACTCCTGAACCAGAGATAATGTCAGAAGTCTTATCTGGGAAAAGCAGATAAAGAAATGGAACAGTTCTAGAGTTTCAACTCAAGGTCCTAGAGTCTCGATGAAGAGACGAAGAGAGACAGAATCCAAGGCGTCTGATTTCCAGTGTGAGGTTTTCAGTCTGTGATAGTTTAGGATGTCATGCCGGTTGTGGTCTGCTAAGTCCAGAGTCAATGCAGCATCTACCAGTAGAATTTAGAGCACGGCTACCGTCGGCTGATGAGCTTTATGAATATGCCGATCTCCTTTTCCAGCAGGACAACTTGGCCTCTGTCCAGAGTGCCAAAACCTCACATGTATATTATGAAATATTATTTTATATATTATATTATTTGAGATACTGGATTTCAGAATTCCATGCTATAAGCCAAACCGAACAGAGAGGTAAAACATACAAAGCTTGAAATGTCACTCAACATGTAATGAATATTAAATATGACAGTTTACATTTTTCAAATAAAATGTCTTTCTGCTTTTAATAATTGCTTTTAGGATTTCTTTCCAAAAAAGCGTGTGTTCATTTTGATAATTTACGTTAAAGATAGTGATGGCTCTTGTTTCTTGCTATTCCAGCATATCTGCCCTTAACACTGGAAACTTACCTGCATTTAGATTCCCTCAGAAAATAGCCGAGATAAAAATTACAGCCTCATCAGCGGAAAACAAAACAATCAGAATAAGCTTGATAAGATCAGTAAGGATGTAACAAAAATGTCTTCAGTAAGAAGACATTCAAAGACAATCCCAGAAGCTCTGACATTGCCATGTCTCATCTGACACAAACCATCCCTCCACGTCTACGGTGTTGCATTCTGTCAGCCTGTAGCTACTTTTACATTTCTATGGTATTTAATGTGAGTTTTTCAAACCATAGTAATTTGCAGTGGTTTTTAAAGGTAATTAAAATTTGAAATGGTATCATTAATGGTCATGAATTTTGCCAGGGTTACTGTGAAACCTGGCAAACCTGAAACCTGTCAAATCATAGGGCAGTAATAAATAATTTTTGATATATGATATATTAGTCCTCAAAAAGTCAAATTTTAAAGGGCTTTCCTTCTGCTGTTCTGAGTTAGCTGTCAATTTGTGTGGTTTTGAATAAGTCTCTAGTATGTAGTACTTCTGTCTCCATGTCAGATTGCTATTTGGAAGGCTTGCCAGCAGAGTGTGGAGTCTGCTACATGTAATTAGAGTTTTAATCAGAATTGGATTCCTTGACCTGAAATGGTGCCTTTTGGCAAAAATAAGGAGTGGGCTTCATAAAGTGAGGGTTATGGTCATGGAGAGAATAAACTGTAGCGGTGGAAATATAATGAAAGGCTTTTGTTTCCAGAACTTGAAAAATTTGTGATGGCATATACAGTACATGGTATTGTAACTTCTTTGTCGTTCTCAGTAGGACTGCACGATATTGGGAAAATCTGACTTTGTGATATTTTGTTATTCAGCAATATCTACCTCCCCCTTGACTTGGACCAGATTCCCAGTCCCCAGTCTCATTCTTAGGGTGATGAGATGTGTTGGTTTTGCATCAGACATAGCGTTTTTTTTGGTGGATGAAAAGATAAATTTTAGTCTCCTCTGACCTGAGCACCTTCCTCCGTACATGACTTTTTGCAAAATCAAAACAAGCATTCCTATTTTTGTCTGTAAGTAAAGGATTTTTTGCCACTCTTCCGTAAAGCCCAGCTCTGTGGTGTACAACTTATTGTGGTCGGATGGACAGATACTCCATTCTTTGCTTGGGAACTCTGCAGCTCCTTCAGGGTTACCTTTGTTCTCCGTGCTGCCTCTTGATGCCCTCCTTGCCCGGTCTGAGAGTTTTGGTAGCAGGTCTCTTGGCAGGTTTGTTGTGATGCCATGTTCTTTCCATTTGATGGTGATGGATTTGATGGAGCTCCAGGGGATCACCAGAGATTTGGATATATTTCTGTAACGCAGCCCTGACTTGTAATTTTCAACAACTTGTTTGAAAATCTCCTTTATCTTCATGTTTGGTTGTTGGTGGTGCATCTTGGTTAATGGTGTTGCAGCCTCTGGGGCCTTTCAGAAAAGGTGTGTATATACTGACAGATCATGTGACACTTAGAACACAGAAGGACTTCATTGCACTAAGCATGAGACCTCTGAAGGTAATTGGTTGCAGCCGAACTATTTAGGGGCTCCATAGCAAAGTGTGTGTGTATGTATGTGTGTGTGTATATATGTATGTATATATATATATATATATATATATATATATATATATATATATATATATATTCTATGTATTGCGAATCCATATTGATCCAGACCTAGTTTATACATTTATAAATTATAATTATATAATCATTTTATTATCAGCAGTCTGTAGATGTGTACTGTACATTGAAAATGCTAATGTAAGGGTCTGAAGTTTTCATGCTCTCTCTTTTTCTCTTTCAACCCTAGGGTCAGGTGGAAGCCTGTATAGTTCTTCAGTTTCCTCAGTGCACTCAGGAGAACACTGAGTACTATGTGGTGTTAAAAGGCTCATCTCTCCATCATGTTACCACAGCTAAGAAGAAAGAGGGCCATTTATTGAGCTTTATTGTACCTGGTAAGTCAGAAAAACTGGCCTTATGCTCAGCCCGAAAGACAAGTCAGGGCTCATTTTATTTGTATAAAAAATGAAGATGAAGCTGATTGACTGGTTACCCTATAAAAGCTCACATTGTAAGGAATGATTCTGTCAGTTGGAAACTTTTATATTTAATGCTTAACAAAATCATTTTATCTACAGTCTTGACCTGTTTTCCAAGTGTTTCTGCCCCAGTTCCAGTCCCAGTTTCTGCATTTATGTAGTCTGAGAAATGTATCATAAAGCTGTCCCCCATGTGAAAAAAAATATGAACAATAACTAAATTGGTAATAGTTTAATATTTAGTATCAGTTAATGCTGAATCAATAATCAATTTTCTGTGTAGTGGAGCAGTTTGAGTCACCTTTGTTAAATGATTTTATTTCAGGTGTTTTCAAGCATGAAATTCTTGACCTCTTGCTTAAGACCTTTTTATACAGCATTTCTATTACATTCAAGGTAGAACCTTGATATGGTTACTCCAAATCTCTTTTCTTATATGGATATAAAAATGTGCTTTTTTTCAATACTTTTCCAGCTTCAGCTCAAGATCTGAAAACAGGCAGTCAGCTTAACATATCACTAATACAAACTTCATGTTTTCTTTGACGTTATCCAGGCTCTAGTGCAGGAAAACATGTTTTAATGGTGGTATGTTTGTATATGAAATGAATTAAATGCTTTAAATCAGATCTGGGACTGTTCTCTGGTCTGTCAATGGGACATTTTGCCAAATACGTTATAAATTGATCAAATGTGAGACAACTATTGCTGTCTATTCTTTTGTGTAGCAGTGTTTTTTTTTTTTTTTTTTTTGCATGCCTCTGTTTCCCTGTCCTTTCATTTTTCACTGTGGAGTCATGAAAACTGACCTTAGCTTAAAATAACGAAACCTCTAACGAAACCACTGTTCTCCTGGAGGGACTTCCTGAAAGAAAAGCTAATATGTTCATTTGTTATTGACGTTTGCTTGACTTGCACTCAGCATAAAAGACAATACACAATTTTTTTAAATTTTTGCCTACAGAACTAAAAATGGACACATACTAAAACCAAGAAAACATAGTCACTACTATGCCATGTGCACGAGTGATGAAGATGGAAGTATTTTTATTTAGTAACTTGTGTACAATATGTTTGCCTGAGCTTTTATCTTATATTCATTCAAGGTTCAAAACAAAACGTCAACATGTCATGTTCACAAGATGAATAACTTTCTTGTCTTTCTTTCTTGAAGGTCACAATGTTCCAGAGAAGGTCTCACTGCAGGTGTTTCAGTGCGAAGACGACAGCAACCAGCTGACCCCTCTGTCTGGGTCAGAGGAGCTCTTGTTAGAATACAAACAGGACAGCATACAGGAGGTGGCCGATCTGCTCATATTGAAACCAGGCCTCTTGACCTCCAGCACTTACCAGGATATCCAGAGGAAGTTTTGTCTTGGAGAACGCTTCCAATTCACGCAGAATAGTTTAGCTGTGACTGTCGAGTCAGCATGTCCAGATGAAACCTTAGGATTAGAACAAAGCTTAGATGAGCCCAAAGAGAGGACTCCTGATGAGGACAAGAACCACTGCCTCAGTGAAACACAGCCAAGTTCTCTATGCTGGGAATTTCATCCTGATCATAGATGCACACTTGAGCCATGCAGTGCTGTAGACGTGAAAATCACACAGGCTCTTGCTAACATGCACTCTCTGCAGTGGATCACGCAGAAGATACAGCACTCGCAAGGTAGAACATTGCACAAAGCTCTGCTTCTTCTTTCAGCATTGTTTAGCCTGTATTAGGACACAATATATGTTTACATTATCTGAATGATGCTAATAAGCCTCTAAACACTCACGGAATGCTTCATTTTTTTGCTGCTGTTTGGACGACAAACCTTGTGTGTGAGACATAAACCAGAAATGAACATGACTTACAGAGAATTGGAACACTTCATAGGAGTCATTACTGTCTTTGGGAAAGTAGGATTCCTAGGTTCTCATCCTCAGATGATTCATTCAGAAAGCAACTGGGTTGACTTTCCCAGTCAGGGTGACTCAAGGCATGAACTAACCAGTATTAGAAAAGCAGTCAATAGAACTACATCATAATTTTACTGTGATACAAACCTACTGTTAATAAAACATGGACAGATATCATCCATTTAATTACATTATACATGTTTCATTTGTCTGAGAGAATGCTCTTCAGTGAGGTTCATCTCTGAGTATTTCTTTCGTGGGGGGTGTAGAATATGAAATTCAATCCTTTTTTTGTGCATTATTTGTAGCCTGTAATGTGATGACAGCTTTATTGTAAATGAAATATAATATTTTGAGATTAAATTTGACATTATTTGCATTGAATACTCTGTAGTATCTACACTCTGAAGTAACTAAACACCTGGGCTTTGGGTGAAGCTATATCCTGTGTCACTGAGAAGCCAGAAATAGTTCCACCGCGGTGCACTGGCTGATGTGAATTGAGGGAAAGGTTTTAAAGGATGTCTTTAAAGTTATGGCTGTATTGTTAATACGGGTAGTTGTTTAGTATCAAATTGTGTGACTGAATTATTTAGTCTTTTTAATTTGTCTGTGCAGAGAGTCAGTTTAAAGTAATGACTTTTCACCTGATTTCACTCTGAGTAAGCAGAAAATGGCATTTCCACTGTGTTCCACATCTTCTATTACACAGGAAATTTGCCACTTTACTTCATTTTGGCCCTGGAAGTTGAAATCTGTCTTCTTCTTATATTGTTTTAAGTGATCGTTCTTCAGGGTCAAGCTACACACATTTGTTTTCAGCTTTAAGAAACATCCATTAATTGAATTTAATGAAATATTTGTTTTGCTGAAGCTGAATTAAGTTACAAGTTATCACATCATGCCCAAATGCAGAGAGTGTGTGGTAGCATGGTAGCAATTTAAAAATCAATTCTGGTCAAGTCATGTTTATTTCTAAAGGACTTGTGTTGTTTTAAAGCAGCTTTACAATATCCAGGCTTGAGCCTTCAGTGAGCAAGCTGCAGGCAATAGTCTCAAGGCAGAAGGAAAAAATCTTTAGAGAAACCAAGGGGAATTCATCCTCCATGAGCTGGTGCTCAATAGCAGTAGCAAACGTTATGTGTGGACAATAATGAATAATAAATTTGGACAAAAGTGGAAAAACCTGTCAATACTATTCATATTCAAGGCCCTGTTTCAGATCGAAAAGCAGTGCTTGCTGTCCTTCCCAGCCATTTCTTGCTTGTGATAAGCTTTTGCGCTTTATGCGCTCATATCTTTATGAGCAAGATGATCTGTTCTGCCTTTGTCTTTATGCTCATTTGTTTGGTCTGCAGCCACAATAACAGAGCTCTGATTGGTCAGTCTGATTTTAATGCAACATTGAAAATATACAGTGTTGCAGTCGGTCAGTTTTGGATTCTTTGTGATGAACATGCGTTTGTTCGTTTTCAAACCTTGATGTCTCAAAGGGCCTTTACAGTTGAAACAATCATTAATATTCGAGGTCTTCAGAATTGGGATTAATTCTTTGACTGCCATGGGCATGGAACTTACAATCATTCATGCAAATAAGTTCCAAAGCCATAATCTGGCAGGTGATCATTCAAGGAACGTTTGTGGATACCCCTTAATAAATGTTTTCAGTGGCTGTAAGTTGCATTGCTGACACAGATGATGCACACAGACTGTGTAGTTCCTGTAGTTGCTGGAAACTAGAGATAGTTACTCCAATAAAGGCAGGTTAAACTATTTTCTGTGCCATGCATTTCAGAAGAAGCCCAGTTGTCCCAAATGTTTGGCTATGTAATGTATCTAGAACTGAATACTTACAGTTGGAGTCTGTATTAGTTGGAGTTGTTCCTTTAGTTGGAGTCTACAAAGTGATGTGTCTCGTGAGGTTGGGTGGGGCATGCTGGGATGAATTTTTATGGCCAAAATGGCAATATCATGAGTGAATTTATTAATATTTATGCCGTTACATGAATGGGAGCCCAAAATGGGAAAAAAAGCATTTCCAGGAATACCTGTGTGGGTGTGGACCACAGCCCTAGAGAATACGCCTTACCAAACCCATGGGATGTTACTATGGTAACACTTTCGTTCCTCTACCTTCACGAGTAACCTTTTGCAAAACAAATAAGATTGGGCTGCATTTGCCACAGGGAATTATATGACTAGCTTCAGCATTACACCTGCCTACTCCATGTAGGTGTGTGTTTGTGTTTAGCTGGCGAAGTTGCCAAACCAGTTTTCAAAGTGTTCTTTATGTTTTTTTTTCAGGTCCTGTGTAAGTTATTGTCAACAATGTGGGAATGATTAATGAGCTGTGAATAGTTGAGAATAAATATATTTAATGAATTATTTTGCCATGATAGCAAGGTAGTGTGTGAGAAACGTTTGTTTGAATTTAATAAAAATAAAAACACAAAAATATAACACGTACAGAAGTATTCTCAGCCTTTGCCATGACACTCAAAATTGAGCTCAGGTGCATCCTGTTTCCACTGATCTTCCTTCAAAGGTTTCTACAGCTTGATTGGACATGATTTGGAAAGACACACACCTGTTTATATAAGGTCTCACTGTAGACAGTGCAAGGCTCATGACAGCTAAAACTAAATTATCTGGTCTGATGAAACAAACTCTTTGGCTTCAGTGTCAATTGTCATGTCTGGAGAAAACCAGGCTTCTCTTCACCTAGCAAGTGAAGCATGGTGGTGGCAGCATCATGCTGTGAGGATGTTTTTCTGCAGCAGGATCTGGGAGACTAGTCGAGTTGAGGGAAAGATGACTGCAGTAATGTACAGAGACATTCTTGATGATAACCTGCTCCAGAGCACTTTGGACCTCAGACTGGGATGAAGGTTTATCTTCCAACAGGACAACGACCCTAAACACACAGCCAAGATAGCAAAGGAGTGGCTTCAGGACAACTCTGAATGTCTTTGAGTGGCCCAGCCAGAGCCCAGTCTTGAACCCAATTGAACATCTCTGGAGAAATCTAAAAATGGCTGTGCACTGATGCTTCCCATTCTGTATGATGGAGCTTGAGAGGTTCTGCAAAGAAGAATGAGAGAAACTTTCCAAAAGCATCAAACTCAAAAAGACTTGAGTGGGTTTTTACACATGGAGGCCAGAAGTGGAAACTTAACATAATGTTTGTGTTTATTTGAAAATAAAATCATATACTGCTTGGTTACACTGAGGACACTTTACTATCCAGTGAAGGTTTGCTGCTGGATTTTGGATTATTGCTATGAGGATTTGATTGCATTGAGTGACAAGATGTTCAGGATCAGGATGTTGGATAATCACCACCCCACCTGACCTCCAACTCATCCCAAAAGTTCTGGAGTGGCATCATTCCAGAGAACACAATTCCACTCCTACACAGCTTAATGGCTTTATACCTCTCTAGCCATGCCTGCTCCAGAGAGTCCTCTTCTATTGGCAATACTTTTGTGCAGGGACTAGATTAGCTGTATGTATGCTTTTGCACATCTGTATCGGCAATGGGTGCATCTTAAAGTACTTGAATGCGTTCTTTAGAAGGGGTGTCCAAAAACAGTTGGGCATTAGCATATGTTAGAAATTGATTTTCTGTCCTCTACGGTTAGCAGAGTTGCAAGGTTTTTCTACAACAGTTTTTGGAGAATGTCTGAGTGCTTTTTGTATTTACTTTTAGAGCTCAACCATCAGGAAACACCTCTTCAAACAGCCATGAATCTGGGTCTCTGTCACCTCACCAGTTTCTACCTTCAACAGTCTGAAGGTCAGATGATGGCAGTATTGCCAAGTGGAGAAGGGCAGAGTGCTGTAGAACTAACCCAAAGCAGCGACAACACCGCGACTACTGCATCGTCCCAGTGAGTGACTTGACATTTGCATGAAGTTCATGTAAATTTATCTTTCTGGAGTTGTTGCAGATAATACTCATGGTCAGTTTTCAACTGAGGGTGTGGTGTCCATTCAGTATTTAGTAGTCTCTTGTTGTACCTGGTGAACGAGGACCATTTCCACACATCCAAAAGCAGTCTTTCTTGTTTAGTTCAGTGTGTTGAGGCTTCATTATCTACTGACTTCACTTCTTCTAACTGTAAACTGTTGTTAAAAAACATCCAAGGTTCCCCCCTTGTTTTGTAAGCCTTGTTTGCAGTCTCAATAGAAAGGTTGATGGTTGTGTTGTTTAACAAGTCCGAGTCATTGGATTCTAGATACCATAGCAACCACCTGGAAAAAAATAGTTACATCCTAGTCAGCCTAGCAACTACCTGGAAATGGGATTCAGAAAATGCTTGTATTGTTTGTGTCTTTTTCACTAATCAGTCTCTGCTTTGTTCAGCCCTCCAGCTTGTAGAGATTTAAAGCCCGTGTGGATGTCTGAAGTGTGGACTGATGACTCTCACCTACTCCGACTCTGCCCCCTAAGCAACTCCTTCATCCTTACAATCAAACACAGCGCACATGCTGATGTGCAGAGCAGCATACAGCTCTATAGAGAAAAAAGTCAGAAGGCAGAAATGCACACACAGGTGAGTATAGACTCGGACGACACTTTACACACTCTTACACATCTCCCTACCTTTCGTACTGCATCACAGTATGAAAGAGACTAAGACAGAAAGTCAAATGTCTGTGATTGTGATTGTCTGCAAAAACGTTTGCAGACGTTTGTGATTGTGATTCATCTGCTTACAATAATATGTTTAAGGGTTGTTATTAATATGCCAGTTGACTCCAACTGTAAGCTACTGTTAAAGCAACACTATGGAGAGTTGGAGAATGTTTTACCCCCGAGCTCACGAGCCACATTTCTGGACAAGCTGAGAGATGCAGAACCATAATTTAAAAGTGTAAAAAGTACATGGAATGACGCGGTACACGGATTACAGGATTTTAAACAAATATGACTTTGATTATTCAGTGTTACTGAAGTTCTCATCCTGTTCGCTTCACCAAAGCTGCATTTAACAGCTCGCTGAGCCCAGAGTAGCACCAACAGCATTAACAGTGGAGCATCACTATGATATTAAAGTTGTTATTTTAAGAAAATGTGCTATATAGTGTTGCTTTAATGCACTTTATTGTACTCAGTACAAACGGATATTTGATCCTAGGTGTGCATAGAATTCTAAAATGTGCGGATTGACTGATCACAGGATAATGTAATATTATGCATAACCAAGAAATGAGCTTAGTTAGATCAGGATACAGCAACATTTTTTGAATACAACCAATTTTCTTTTGGATATTATTTTATATTTCCACAAAATGTATGTCGTAACATCCGCCCACTGTCCACATTATTTTTGTTTACATCATTTGAAATGATGCTTAGTGTGAATGCTTAGTGCACAAGGACTGAAATGAAGCAGTGTATTATTTTCTTCTTTGTTTCAGAGCAAAAGAAGCTAATCTCATCCAGAGGCAACCTTGTAGTTTATAATGTTCATGCTTTTGTTGTAGATAGCAGAGCACAATGAAGCTGCTGAGAAGAGCAGACCGAGCCAGACTGACGACACAAGTGATGGAGGTAAGTTCAAAGACTCCGAACTGTAGTCACACCTAGTACACTAGGATTGTGTACTAGAAGTTATTAGATCATGAAGTGGCTTTGTTTCTATATGCTAATATTTTTTGTGAAGTAAAAGATCACATTCGGACCCATTAGACCGGAGCTGAAAAGGGCTGCCGTACTGTTGCAACACTTTGCTATGGGTAGCTGTCTGCAGAAGCTGGAATATGAAAAGATACAATTGTGAAGTTGATTTTGCTACACAACAATTTGTATTTTGGCTACTGCACATTTGAGCAATAGCAACCTTTTTCATTTGCCTTAAAAATGTGATCTTTGGAAATGACTTCTGTTTAGGTTAAAAAATGGTAAGAATTTGTTCTGATTGGCTTCCATGTGTTCCGTCTTGTTCAAAAAGCTGCCCAGCCTGAAATAAATGGGCCAAAAGTATTTGGGTTTTTGTAACATGATGCACACAATGAATTGAAAATCTTAAATTTCACCTATGACTGGGAATGAGTTTAACTACTCATTTGATCAGTTTATTTAAAAATCAGATTTCCAGAAATGGTCCCTTTTAAAGAAGATAATTATTAGAGAACTACTTCAATTCAGTGCAAAATGCAGAATAAAGTGGATATTTCAGAGTTAAATCAAATGAGTTTTTGTGAACTTATTTATTCTTCCTTTAACATCCAATGATGGCAGCAGAAAGAGGTAGAATCTTCCTTCATACGGTAGAAGGAATGTTCCAGAAAATAAATGTGGTATCATTAAGACAGAAGAGGAATTTTGTGGAGGCAGTCCAGCCGTATTTTATTTCCAGTGACCTGCTGTACTCTTTTATCTGTAAATATCTCACTAGTAATATCTGAGGCTTCATTAAAATTGTTCTATTCAGGGTTGAATCTAAGGGCACAGGGCAGTGGGAAGCAAGTCTTATAAATCCAAAATAAATGAAAGCTGGCGAAGGCACAGGACTTTGTAGCAGTAACAGACAGGGAAGTGTTTATGTCTATACAACATTAGTATATACACTAATATACATAAACTCAGTCGGTTATCCTTCATCTTGTCCTGTAGATTTACCGATGTCTTTCTTAGAACAGTGTTTCCCAACCCTGTTCCTGGAGGCACACCTGCTCTGCATATTTTCGAGCTTACCCTACTCCACACACCTGATTCAACTAATCAGCTCATTAACAAGCCCGTCAGAGTTGCAAGGGGTGTGTTAAAGCTAAAACCTGTAGGGCCTCCGGGAACAGGGTTGGGAAACACTGACATAGAAGATCACAGGAGAACACAGGTTTGGTTGCTGACTTAATGTGATGTTACTGTTGAACTTCCACCCACAGCACCACCCATAAAGATGCACTGCTTAGTTTCTGCATTGCAGACCTGACCACATTGCATTTGTGCAGATTTGCTTGCAGAATAGGTTTCATTCACCTTAAAACAGCCTTAATTCATGGCATGTACGGCAGCTCATAGGTTTCATTTTTATTATTTGTTGTTTTTGAATCCCTAAACTCAAAGGGCATGACCGACGTGCCCTTGTGCAAGGCATCCCCGGCCATCGTGGTTAGGGATGCCCACCGCTCCGGGCACCTGTGCTCACTGCCCCCTAGTGTGTGAACCCTTTAGTGTGATGTGTGTGTATCACGGAGTGTGTGGATTGGATAAATGTGGAGGAAAAGTTCAGCCTTTGTGCAGCTCAGTGGGTCAGTGGGTGCCGTTCCTACCATTCCTTTCCTTCTTAATCCACAGAGTAATTGGGAGCTTTCTCGTCTACTGATCTAATCGAAAGTGTCAGCCTTAATTTTGATACATTCAGTTTGTGACCCTGTTTAACTATCTTTGTTTATCCTTCTGCTCTTCTTCAGTGTTTCTCTTGTCGCACTCCTCTTGACCCCTCTTTGCTGTTTCTCTTGTGCTCATCCACTCTGCCTCTTTCCTCTGTCACAGTGAGTTACGTCTGGCAGGGTTGTTAGGGTACATTGGGTGAACTTGGCTCACTCAGGGAGGACATTGTGGTGGGGTGTGGGATGACGATTTCACACACACACACACACACACACACACACACACACACACACACACACAGAAAAGCCTTTGTGAGACTGCTGAAGTTAGGTTTCCCAAACATGTTCAGTATGAGGGCAGAGGCATTCTTTCTGGGTGGGCTGAGAGAGAGAGAGGGTGAGACACTGTACATTGTTAATGATAAAATGTCGGGGAACTCTCTGGGGCTCTCCCTGTCTCTGCTGGCCTTGGTCTGATTAAACTGGAATTGACCCAGAATACATCAATGTATCTGTGTGTAAAAATGCTAATACTTTATGGTCCAAATACATTGTGCAAAAGGTTTAAACACTAGACTAATGGATGGGCCATCAAGGCTTGCGCTTTGACTGGCAAACTGAATTGTGCCTGTTATGTTTGCTTCTTTCACGACAAACAGAAATGTTAATCATATAGACATAAGGGTTTTACATCACTGTGTTCAGTAAAATATCTCCAGAATTTACCTTGAATGAATGTAGTACTATTTAGAGTCCTGGTTCAACAGCTATGGTTAGCTAGAGCCAAGCCTCTGTGTGTACACGCTGTGTGTCTTACACTCTCACTGGATATTAAAGAAGCAAGCTCTCAGATTGTCCAGAAGTGCATGCATGTGGTGTAATTTAGGGCTGGGTGATGACATGCCTAAAGTGGGTCTTCTCAGCAACAACAGTGAGACAAACTACAGAAGCAAGGTGAGCTGCCTGGCCTCACTCTGAACATCGATAAGACAAAGGAGATTGTTGTGGACAGGAGAACGCGCACCCAACATGCTCCTCTGACCATCAACGGGACTGCTGTGGAAAGGGTAAGCAACACCAAGTTCTCTGAAGACCTGTCCTGGAGTAACAACACAGCATCACTGGCCATGAAAGTGCACCAGCACCTCTACTTCCTCTATCAACTGAGAAGAGCTGGAGCCTCCATAATGTGCACCTTCTATAGTGGTGCCATTCAGAGCATCCTGATGAGCTGTGTTACTGTGTGGTATGGTGCCTGTACTACATCTTGCCCCAAGACCCTCAAGCCCATTGTGAGAGCTGCCAAGAAGATATATTGCAGTATTGACAATACAACTTTGACTTCTGAAATTAGAAATCAATCTAGTTTTCAGGATTTTACACTATATATGAACGTTTTGAAAATGATCTTGGTTTTAAGATTGTCTTCATTGGTAGAGAAAGTCTTCAGTGTTCCGCTTGCTCTACAATTTAATGATGATCTTTCTGCGATGGTGCTGGGAGATGCAGCCCAGATTGGTTTGGCTTTGACAAACTGAAATTTATATCCTTAGCTAACACATTGTCATCACCCTGTGTGGCAAGCATGGCAGCTTATGTGGAGCAGTTAGTCATCATAGCAACAACATGAACAACCCTGACATTTTTCACGTTTCTTCTCTGATCAGGAGCAGCTGTGGTGAAGGCTTGTGCTGCTGCTTGATTGATTTGCTGCTATTCGTTGTGGGTGGATCATGCATATGTTGTTGTTGTTGTTGGTTTGAGTCTGTGCATGCAGGTTGGGGTCATTTCAGGACAAAGAGTGTGTTCACACTAAACAAAAGTTTGGGTCAGTTACAGACACAGTAACGAACAGTCAATTGGGAAGCTTGGATGGGAGAAAACAAATACAAAATCAAAATCTGGCGAAAAAAAACTCAAACAATTTTTACACATTTTTAAATGTGTAATACACAGTAATTGTCTCATACACAGTAAGTCAGCAGTCTGAATTGAATTTTATTTTACAAATTAGCTTCGAAACCTGAAGCTCATAGCTTGTCTGATTGATTATATTTTAGAAGGAAATGTTATTTTAATTTTGAAACAAGGTGATCGTAATGATGAAATCAATTTCATATAGTGCTTTTCACACCTGATGTCACTGAGCAGCTTTACAGAAATCAAATATAAAAAGGTGAACAACACATGAACATAAGACATTAACCCCCTGGGGAGCTAACGGGCGAGAGTGGCGAGGAAACACTCCCTCAGAGCTGGAGGAAGAAACCTTGGGAGGAGCCAGGCTCCTCTGGTCTAACTAGGAGGTTGATCTTTATAGTTGGTCGTTGTAGGTTTTACTAATTATGTTTAGTAAATTTCAGCATTTTCTTATTCCCAACAACAAGCTTGCGAGCCACCACATCTTTTAAAATTTCACTCAGTGTAATTTAATTTATAGGGCTGAACTTGCTTGGAGTGCTGTTCCATCCATCCAGAGAGAGCAAGGCCAGTTCTGGCAATGATCTGGCGACTTTCCACTGATGATGACACATAGATGACTAAGCCATTTTTGTTGTTTTAAAACCTCTGATCTTGTCTTATGGTTCACAACTTGTGATGCCATCTGTATTTACTCTTCTTCGTTGTTTACTTTGCCTTCCTTATGAAATGTTCTTGATCTGGTCTTATGAGTTATTTCTTTGTAAGGGAAAGGGTGTGTCAACACATGTTAAGAATACACCAGATAATTGATCTGGCCACACCTAATATTTCTGGCACAGTGGTGTCCATCATACTCCAGACTTTCTGCACTATTATTGGTAAAGTAGGCACCATAATGCTCACATGAACTGCATAACACTGTGTGACCTGAAACTCTGCTGCCTCATTCCCCAGGCTTTGTTCATATTCAGTGACAGTTCTGTAGCACTCAGCTTGTCCAAAAACACATGTGTAAAGCACAGATTCCACTTTTGCTTTTGTAGAGCAAGTCCAGTAGCTAGAAATACAAATCTCACATAATTCTGCTTTAGAAAGATCTGATTGGAGGTCTGTTCCATTTATGACCGATGTAGTTTTCAGGTTTGTTATATCTACAATTCTCTATGTTAATGTCTTAAAAGCTAAAATCATATCCAACACAGGGTTAGGTTTTCCAAACTGAATGGGCTTGCCTCGCTGACAGTGATCAATTTCATCTCGAGTATGCTGAGGTGTAGAGGTTAAATAAAGATGCTGCTGTCCTCATGTTTATGGACGTGACTGCATATCCTGATTTCAGCTCAGTCAGCACTAAGTAATAACAATCTTCTGATGTCTATGCAATGGAGTGGTGAGCTAGAGAGGGGAAGATCAGAAAGACACTCAGGAATAGTGTTTAAAGTACTGGAAATAGGATGAGGGAAAAGCAACAGTGGACAAAGGAGGGAGCTGTGTTGCCAGCAAAAGCAGATTTAGCCCCTGAGACCTCCTGCACTTAATGCACACAAGCTTCCTGTCATTGGTAACCATAGTGATTGCTGCTTTACTGCTCTGGCTTCGATCCAAAAGGTAGATGTGTGTGTGAGTGTGTGTGTGTGAGTGTGTGTGTGTGAGTGTGTGTGTGTGAGTGTGTGTGTGTGAGTGTGTGTGTGTGAGTATGTGTGTGTGTGTGAGTGTGTGTGTGTGTGTGAGTGTGTGTGTGTGTGTGTGTGTGTGTGTGTGTGTGTGTGTGTGAGTGATTTTTCTGCCTGTCTGGTTCAGTATCCTCTTTTCTCAGTTGATACACCAAGGATATTGTGTTCAATACTTCCTCGTATAATAAGACATTTGTTTATATATATTATGTGTTTTTATTAGTATGTAAGGATCATTTGATAAGAGGTATTAAGTGTTTAAGTACATATGCTTGTGCTTTTGATTATTTCTGGCAATATTTAGTGATTACATTGATGAGCTTGTTGATGTTTTTTTTCCCCCTGCAGATTTAACCAGCCGGACGAGCATAGAGGATTCTGCTCTGGTTGACAGTGTAAGTGTCCCTTTGTATGGTCATGTATGTCCCTGAGTGATATTGGTTAGGAATTACAATTATAACAGGTGTATATTAGGCTTCATGTTTACTGGGTTATTTTAAAATGTATTATGTGCATTTGATAAGCAGGTTATTTTACCTATTTGTTTTGTAGTTTAATAAATAAAGCATTTCTTAAGACACATAACTCGACACTTAGTATTGCTCGAGTGACCAATGTAGCAGATATCTACTAAACACTTCATGAGGTCCAGCTTAGTGACTTTTCTTGATATCTAGACACACTAATAACAATTATAAGTTATACAATAAGAGTCTTTTTGTGGGCTTGTCTGATAGAAAAGCATGTTTCCATATTTTTCATGGACTGTATGCATTTGTTTTCAGCTGATGGGATGACCTGTTTTTTGGAAATCATGTGATACTTTACTTAATTAGTTTGATTGAACACATGCTGTTGAGAACTACCTGGTTTGGAATGAGCTCTTATCTACAGTGGTGCATGAATGTTTCACACAAGTCCTAAAAGTAGATAAGGAAAACCAAAACACACAAATGTATTTATTTATTATTTTATTTATGGTGGAAACAGATTCAATATTTCATTTCTGTGAGTGTATAAAGTGTGTAAATCTTTAAGCAGCTACTTTGTGTATAAATCATAGCAGCTACTTTGGTGTTTTATTATATATAAGCATTTTGGCCTGAGATGCTGAGGTGCTCAGAAGAAGAATTTTTCATGCTCATCAGGCTGGAAAAGGTTAGAAAAACATCTCAAAATAGTTTGGACTGTGTACAAATGAAGAACATTCAAGACCATTATTACCCAGGAGTGTTCGACTAACAAAGATCATGCCAATAGTAAGACATGTAATAGTCCTCGAGCTCACAAAAGTAACCCAAACAACTTCTGAGCAACTAAAGGTCTTTGTAACATTGGGAGACATCAGGAGAGCACTAAACAATGGTGTGCATGACAGGGTTGCAAGGAGAAAGCCGTCTGATGGTAGTGGTGAAAGGATCATAGTTGAGGCTTGTTTTGCTGCATTTGGGTCAGGACGGTTTGCCTTCAATGATGGTGCAATACATTTTGATTATACCAACAAATTCTAAAGAAAAATGTCAGGACATTTGTCCCTGAGCTTAATCTCCAGAGAACGTGGGTCATGCATCAAGACAGTGACCTTAAGCACACTGGTCATTCTACCAAAAATCTTGGAATGTCCAAGTCAAAGTACAATAGAAATGTTGTGAAAGGACCAGAAGCAAGCAGTTCTTGTGAGGAAACTCAAGAAATGTTTATAAGAAATGTTTAGTTGCTGTTATTCCTGCACAAGGGGGTCACACCAGATACTGAAAGCCAAGGTTCACATACTTTTGCCTCTCACACACATGAATTTTTGAATCTTTTTTTCTCAATAAATAATGTTGCGAAACTATTGCGAAAATCAGAATATATAGAAGCAGAAATATACAGAAATATAGAAGCAAAGCAAATGTGTGTGTGTGTGTGTGTGTGTGTGTGTGTGTGTGTGTGTGTATGTATGTGTGTATGTGTGTATGTGTGTATGTATAAATGATATATTATCCGGTTATAAATGTTTTGCCATTGCAAAATTTCACATTTTAATACAGCATTAAATGTATTAATTAATAAATTTATTAATAAATACATTATTGATATTTACAGCTAAGGATTTGTTTTTATCAGGTCTTTGAAGAACAACTTGTTCTTTCTCTGGATGAAGACGAAGAAAGTCCTGCCACATGTAGTTCAGGTATCTATTCTTCATATCTTTCTTTGGCCAGTTATGCTTTATATCAGCATTATTGAAAATCAGTGATTTATCCTTTATTATACTGCTTTACTCACCTTTGAGGAATATTTGACGAGTGTATGTATTGATGAATGTGTATATATGAGTATGTATAATAATAATAATAATTTTCAGCTCATTTGTATTGGCATCAATTTCAAATAATGTTTGTGCTTGTCAGGCTTTTTCTGTAGAAAGTTCCTTGATTTTTATAAATCTCAGCTCAGCAGTTCTGAACACCACAGTTCTACCTCACAATTCTCCATTACCTCACAATCAAACCTGAGATTATTTAGAGAGAGAACAGTGGCTGTATAAAAGGAGCCTGAGACTCTTGAGATTGTATCTTTTTTTCTTTACACACACACACACACACACACACACACACACACACACACACACACACACACACACACACACACACACCAGACTGCCTGTAATTGTAGAGAAGACAGGAATGCTAACAAGCTCTGATGGTTAGATTTGCAGTAAAGCTGACATTTAAGAACCCATTCGATCACAGCCTGGTGAGAAAATATAGATCAATCTAATTTCTTATAATGACTGACTGCAAAAACATCCAAAAAGTATATCTCATGTCAGGGTGTTTTTGTTTTACAATGCACAGTATATAAATAAATAAAAATATTATTAGTTGTTGCTCAAGCATAAGCACACACACACACACACACACACACACACACACACACACACACACACACACTTTTGCACACACACAGCAATAGAAGAGAGCAAAAGAGATGCTGAGTTAAGGGGTTAGTCACCGTAGCAATATAAAATGTAATTTCCTTCAAGCCGGGGGTGACTGGCTATAAGAATGAACTTTCTTACAGCCAAAACAAAAAGAAAAAAAGAAAAAAACACTGCTGCTGGAGTGTTACTGGAAACAGAGTTGTAAATTGCAGTTTCTCTCTCTCTCTCTCTCTCTCTCTATACACACTCTCTCTCTCTCTACACACACACTCTCTCTCTCTCTCTCTATATACACACACGCACTCTCTCTCTCTCTCTCTCTCTCTCTCTCTCTCTCTCTCTCTCTCTCTCACTCACACACTCACACACACCCGCATTTTACTGCAGATGCCAACTCTACATTATTGCATCTTAACTCATTCATTTGATTATTCTTGAGGCTGGAACATTCACTTCACTGTGTTGCTGTGCTGAACCCTACTGTACTTTTCACCACATCTACTTCTCACTTTTTCTAAAATCCTGATTGGCTAAAGCCATATTCTAAGACAGGGTGTCAATCTTATCCACAGGCCAGTGTGTGGCAACAGGTTTTTCATTAAATAACCTTGTGACACCTGATCTCCACTTTTTTTAATCAACAGGCCATTTTCAAACAACTGATCCGACTGGCTGAAAACCCTGCAGCCTGGCTAACTTTGACAGATAGATTGGACACCCCTGTTCTAAGAGCTTTCTGAATAGAACGTCAATAATTGTAAAAGCGTGAGGCAGTTCATGTGGAGCATTGTTAGATCGACACAGCTGGTCAACCATCTTTTTGAAGCTGGTCATGGTTCTACAAACAGCTAAACATTCAGACTCAAGCAAAACGCCACCCTGTGCGCAATTAGGAACCGTAGCCAGTAAACTTGGCGGGGTTGATTTTCTAACAATTCATGCAGTTATTGTTTAAAAACTTTCCCAATTATAATTTGATGCTGGTGGTCAAGTTTGGGTGCTAAACAGTATAGCGGAGACATAATAGGCAAAAGCAGGTGGGAGGGCAGTTTCTGATCTACTTGTCATTATTTGTACTGTTTATATAATTTGTTTGATGCCATTTAACATTTGTATATACAATAAACCAGGTGACGTTTACCATTCAGAGCTGTATTAATCTGCTTGTGCACAATGATGACATTGATTCTGAAGTGCAGGATGGCTCAAGTTCATAACTAGATGAATGGATGGATGGGTGGATGGGATAGATACAAAAGAAAGATAGATAGAGAAAGAAAGAATGAATGATACAAGAATGTAAATTAAAGGTTCCATGTCAATACTGTAATACCACAAAGAAAATAATAATAATAATAATAATAATAATAGTAATATTTTTTTGTTTTGCATTTAAAAATTAGCAAGAGCCTTCAAATCCTGCTATAGAGGTAACAACACAGCTGGAGTAGATCATAGATCCTGCACCATTCAAGCACAGTTCCAGTGTTATGTTTGAGACAGTAAGGTGATGTGTGTGTGTGTGTGTACATACACATATATATATATATATATATATATATATATAAATACTCATTGGTTTGAGATCGTTTAACATCAGCATTTGTTAATAAAAGCTTCCCAGTCCAACAAACAAATTATCTCAATCCGTGATTGGCAGTTTATTTGGCAGTCAGTTGTAATTTAACTAAAATGCATAAAAAGTGTAACAAAATAAAGTAAGTAAGTAAGTAAGTGTACAAAATAAGTAGCTTTTAATCCTGCAAAGCAAATGGCCAGGTCATAGGGTTTGTATCAGATGTTTGTCTGTAATATTAGGAATCTAGTACACACACACACACACACACACACACACACACACACACACACACACACACACACACACACACACACACACACACACACACACACACACACACACAGAAGGAGAAAGAAAAAGAGAGAGAAGACAGCTTGGAAGGAGATGGCTGAGGGAGGAGATAGTTGGGGCTGGAGGCCAGTTTGTGAAAGCGATTAAAACAGTCGTGGCTTCAGCACTCAGCCAAGCAGCAAATGTGGACTGAAGGCGAATACCACTGGAGGTTTTCAGCGTAAAATCTGTCTTTTTAGGTCCTTTTTATACCAGTTCTCAAACTTTACGACAGAGGGTTCCACTTGAGTGGAGTCTCCTGCACTGAAGAGCTGAACACTAAGAAGCGTTTTTCCCAAGAAAATGGAATAAAGATCCCAGAACGACTGAAAGAGAGAGAGGTCTGGAAATGAAGGTGTAAACTTGGGCCTCAGCCGGGAGCTTGGAACCTTTCTCTTCTGTTTTTTTTTTTCTGACTCCAGGAGGAAATTGGTCTCTCAGAGGATTTTGCAAACACGTCCAGACACACTTAGCACACTTACTAGCACTTCCAACTCTCAGGTTCTGTCTTTTCTCAGGAGACGCTGTCGTTTGCTTTGGTGGGCTAAGACAACCCTGCGCTGCTCGTGTTGATTTGGATTGCTGTCGTGAAACATAGGAAGTCTGGAATCACTGTTCTTATTGGTTATTTTTGTTTAAAACATGCAAAGCTTGGTCTGTTTTATTTTGTAATAACGTCCGGATGGTCAGTGTAGATGGAAATACTATAAAGAGCAGAATATTATTTAGAGTTTTAGGTTTTTGCAGTGATGAGCTGTTAATTCAGCTTATAATATACTGTATTGAATTACACTGTAAAGATTTTTTTGTCTAGTTATTGACATTTGATCCCTTTTCAAATGAGATACATACATATTTTTGGATGTCATAACTGTACTGTTAATGCTGTACAGCTTTTTTCAACATTTCATTATACAATTATACATAATTCTTACACATTTAAATGATAAACTTAATCGGTGACTTATGTTTTATATAACAAAGTCTCTTTTTTATGTTAGTTAACAGTGCTTCTACATTTTCAAACAGTAGCACATAAACAGGTCTAACTGTGGCACGGTCTGCTCACACAGGTCCAGTTTCAGAGATAGGCTGAACTCATGCATATGCATGGTGGAACGTGTGGCTTTCGAGGAGAGACAGGATGTCCACCACATGTGGAGAAGAGTTCAGACACTCACACATGGCTGTAATCTACTTTCAGCATGTTCGGCCCTGGTGTTTGGAGACTGGTTCTGCTTGAGCTATCAGTGTGTTGACTTTGGGCCATCAGGAGGCCTCGTAAAGGAGGACATGCTCTCAGACACACAGTGAAAGAGGCATATTGAGTTACCATATAATCACTTGCCTTGTCATTGCTAATTAGATTAGAGACGAAGTCATTTGCTGGTTTATTTTGATTTTGATTTTGATTAATAAAGACATATTTGTTTAAGGAGGACAAACGTTCAGAAAGATTGAGCAGATCATTCTGAGCTTTGAGTGGAAAGATTCCTAATTAGAAAAAGATAAAGAATACATTTGAAAAGACATAAATAAATATTAAATGAGTCACATGTTGCTAAGCATTGCAGATTGAGAAAGCACATATTGTTGATTCTTTATTCCATTGAATTGAGTTTGCGTAATTGATTTTTCCAAGCTTTTCAACATTGCATTTCTGTTTGTAATAGTTGTGGAGACACACTTTCATGGTGATTTCTCCCGAATATTGAGGTGTGTAGGCCCAGACAGGGGTTGACCTAGTCTGCCCCGTGGAGGGCAGTAGGGATACCTACTACACTGTACCCGTGTGGGCTATATAAATTGTATTGAGCTGGAATGTATATTTGCTTTCTTCGTCTGTGGAGATGTTGAGGAGTCTTTACGTAAAGTTGGACATTTTGTAGGCTGGTAGACTCTTCATCTACCTGGGTGATGAGTGTCACGCTGAATGTTTTCAGTGTTAAATGTGTCTGAGCTCCAGTTTTTGTATATATCTGCTGAAAGTTTCTAGCAATAAGATCATTCTTCCATGTGTGTTTTCCTTAAAGCTGCAGGGGATAATTTTTCCTCTTGCTGTATATTTAATGAAACAGCACAGTGGAGTGTGTTGTGGTGTTTATGTACGAGATGTGTGTTAGGTGTGTGTGTTGGAATGCGAGTCCTCTTGCCCCCTTCATGTCCAGGGACCCTCCTGGGGCTTCATTAGTACTGCCAGTTAATGATTGCTAAACCTTGGCCGCCCTTTCTGGATTCTTCCAGACACCTTGTGTATAAAAAACAAGGCCTTCTCTTTCTCTCCTGTGCCAGGACAAGAGGGAATTGAGGTCTTAACTTTACCTAGTACCAAAAAAGTAGGAGTATAGGGTGTCGAAAGAGTCTGCACACTACACACACACACACACACACACACACACACACACACACACACACACACACACACACACACACACACACACACACACACACACACAGAGTCATCATTGGTTACCTTGTGCCATCACCTCCAGTCAGGGCTCCATTTTTTGGTTTGATTATTGCTTTTTTTTCAGTGTTCCAAACATTTTTGAAACATTATCCATTTTTCTAGAAGAAAACCTAGTTTTTCCTGTTTTTCCTCAAGAAAAAAGGCAAGAATTCAAATGCAAGAAAGCCATGGATTCTGACTCTGATTCTCCATTTAACTATTCCTGGCCCTCCTTTCCCAGAATGAGGATTCGGAAACGAATAGCCAAACCAGGTAACAAATTGTGTGGCGCTGGAGAGATTAATTGATGTAATTAAGTTATGGATTTGGAGGGAGTTCATGTGCTTAGTTTGGAATGTTGTCAATTTTCTCTTTTTGCTTTGTTTCAGTTTGTCTTACAACATATTCATCTGGTCTTTCTGAACATGATGTAGGTCTTGAATGTAAATTCCACAAAGCTACTGACTCTTCCAGACTTCCAGACACTGTATCTATCTGTGTGTGTGTGTGTGTGTGTGTGTGTGTGTGTGTGTGTGTGTGTGTCTGTGTTTTCAAGCACGTTTGGTAACAGACAGCCACAACACCTCACAACTAGAATTTTTAAGTCAATGTGTGTCCTCACCTGTGAAGCTGTATCTCCCAGTTTGGTATAAAACCAGTTTAAACCCAGTAAGAAGTGCACCTTAGCTGTGTATAGAAGACCTCAAGTTAATTCTGTGAAAGAACTCTTCCTTCTTTCTCTTGCAAAAAGGAGCACACAATGTTTCCTCTGCGTGGCTCAAATCACTCCTTCTCTACTATGTAGTGCACTTTGCAGGTTGTGAAATAGCAGCACCGAGTCCAAACGGTACTCAGTCCGCCTGATCTAAATTCATTTAAATTCAGCTTTCAGTTAGATCAAGTTTCCTTGACCTGTGGGGAAGCCATTAAGCACTCTCTAGGGGTCCACAGCCCCACTCTAAAGGGGGCTTTTAGACAGACTTTAAGAAGTGTACATTATATAACTAGATCTGTCATCTGATGTTAGAAAAGGTGCAAAAGGTTGACAATCCCTGGGATAGACAACTAAATTTTACATGCTGTCATTGCTTCACAAATTTTGTGTTGTTTTTATGTAGTGCACTCTATATATATATATATATATTTATTATTATTATTATTATTATTATTATTATTATTATTATCATTATTATTATTATTATTATTATTATTATATAATATATATATTATTATATAATATATATTAATCAGAGTTTATTTTTATCGTACTTTTTACATCAAAGGAGTTGTCACAAACAGCTTTACAGAAATCCAGGTCCAAGCCTCAAATGAGCAGCCAGCAGGCAACAGTGGCCTGGTCGAGGCTGGAGAGCACAGACATAGGCTTTAAACTGTACAGGAATATGTATGATTTGACACTGAGAGCTCCTCCTTGAGAGCATCATATACATCTTTCCAAAAATATCTGCAGCTTGGAGCAAATCCAGAGTGTGAAAAAAATGCATATGAGTATTTCAGATTGTTGTCTTTATTTGTATATTTATGTGTATTCAGTGTGTGTGTGTGTGCGTTGTGTTGTTTACATACATACATAATGTATGAATGTTAATAATAGGCATGAATGTTGTGGGAATGTTGGACTTTCAGTGAGTTCTGTGAACTGTTCTATTTGTATGGAAGAATAAGAGACCGCACCCAGACATCTTTTAATAGGAAAAAGAACCGGATTTTGGTGCCAGGTCTTCCTGAAAGCAACACAGAAATATGTAACAGCACATCTGATATTCGAGTAAACATCCCTTAGAATGATGCACTTTGACAATGCACTTCTGGTAGCCATCAGCAAACATCTGGTAAAATTCCGGTTGTATATTTGAACTCCCTTCATTCCAGGATTGAGTTGAATTAAATGTATTGATTTTCTGGCACTTAGCTGACTTTTAGCTCAGTCCACATATTTGAAGTCAGAATTTTTGAAAGGCCATTCCAGTGCTTAAGGTTGGCCAGCTTTATCCATTCCACATCCACTTTTGATGTGTGTTGGACGTGTGGTATCCAAATTTCAGCTTGATTATTATTCCTATTTTAATTTAAATTATGATTATTATCTCTTTAATGCACAGGTGTATTAAAGTATTGTACTGTATTGTATTTACATTTATTTGTTCTAGTTGTGTTGAAACAGGTCTTAGTCTCTGTCTCTGTTGTGAGCAGGTCTGATTTATTGATTCATTGTTCAGGTGTGTGTCTTTGTTGGGAATAGAATCAATTTCACTGACGTCAGGATCCGATTATTCCCTTGTTGTTGTTGGAAGGACATTACATGCATTCATCAGACACTCAGACAAAGAGAACATCCAAACACACTCACTCATTGGCTCTCCCCATCAACTCCTCAAGAGCACAGCCAGTAAATCTCCTTTATGCATTTTATTATTATTATTTTATTTGACCAGAGTCTTTACTTTTGAAATAACTGATACAACATATGTTTTAATTTAACTTGTTTAAATAACTTTTTTTTTGGAAATGTTCATAAATTTTAGAACCTACCTTATCCTGAATTTGTTAATGTCAAAATAAAATCAACGCATGCCTTTTTTTGGTAAGCAGAAAAAGGTTTTTATGATTTGTGATGTAATGCATGCCTTCAATTTACTGCTGAACACGAAAAAGGAGCTTTTAGCTTTTAGTTTATTCTTTATTTGTTGCACAGCAGTGCAGGGGCGTAATGTAGGGCTTCTCTTCAGTTCAGACATGAAGCACAATACGTTGCCCTTCATTAGGAGACAAACTTTGCTTTACTAGAACCTTTTTTAGGCCTTGGTGAGACCATGGTGAGATTAGAGCTGCACCCACGTTAGATGGACTATTCCATCGTCTCAGTGCAGCCAACACAAATGCCCAGATATTACGGGATGACCAGGAGTAATTGATTGATTGGTAAAGTATTGGGATACCTGCTAATTAATTGTTTCCTCTGAAATCAAGGGTATTAAATGAGTTTATCCTGCTTTTGTTTGGAGTGACTTCTCTCTTGCCAGGGAAGACTTTTGACTAGATTTTGTAGCATTGCTGTGAGGATTTGATTGCATTCAGCATGAGTCTTAGTGAGACCAGCTGTAACATGTCCATGTTGGGCCCGTGTGGGCCCCGACTGGGGAGAAGAACGTTTTGTACAGGGGTTCCACATAGTGATGATTAAGGTGGGTTCTAATGATGTGGCCCGTTTGGGAAGCACAAGTGGGATCCAGTAACAACACATACAAATCCAGCAGAGCCCATGTCCATCTGGAACCCACAATCCCAGGTTATTCTCGTGGGCCCCACATCAGTGTGTTGGCTGGGATTTTAGTCCAAAAATTCTGAATCGTAGGAATACCTTGATTTATCCAAATGCTGAGGAGCAGTGGTTGCACACTGTTCTCATTTAATGCAATAAAAATGAAATGGGTTATCTGCGGAATCATTAATGCCAAAGCAAACATCTCCGTGTAGTAGCAGAGTGTATACTGAGCATATTAAAGGAGAAAAAATCCTAACAAAATCTCGCCTGAAACAGTACACACTCACACTGTGTGATATGTTTGAGTAGTTGAAGCATGAACATCTACGTTTAGATGCTTAGTAGATATTAAACGGTCATCATTGGAATTGGATAAATATTGTCTTGTGCAATCTGTATTGAGTGACCTTGCTGGACTTGGAAATTTCCCTTGGTTGAACAGGATTTCCTACACATTAGCCAGCCTAAGAACAGCCCAGACATCAAACTGTGTGTGTGTGTGTGTCTGTGGATGAGAGAGAGAGAGAGAGAGAGTGTGACTCTTGTCACTACACTGTGTTGATACCAGGATGCACATGTTGACTGTTTATCCTGGCCACTTCACCACCAACTGCCACTGCAATAATTTACTGGAACTGGCTTGTTACTCACGCATATTTAAGTGTCCAAAAGGGGGTGCTGTTGGCACTGGAATTAGGGCTGTAAGAACGTCTCGATATATTTATGGCAGCATCATTTTTAATAATGATTTGAAATGAATAGCATAAAGATCGGTGGCAGTGATTCATTTTTGGATTTCATACCCCGACTGTTTTCGACTTTTTGTTTACTCCCATTTTATGCAAATTATGATGTTTTCTACTATGCGAGTTCTAAAATTTGAATTGAATAGATTGTAATATATGGCCTTGCTTACAGTAATGCCAAAATAAGGTACTTTGTAAAAATTTAAATCGAAGTTTATTTATTAGTAACTGTGGTGTATAAGAAAATCACACCAGTGGTTTCTCAAACTGGTTTTCTCTGCCATGAGAAAGTATATGTTGGCAGTTGGCCCTGAGGACTGATGTGAGGAACACCAATCAATTAATTTTACTGTATTGTATCAGTTATACTGTATATCTGTGTAGAGCACTCCACAAACACCTTTGACTTACTAAACATAGTTAAACATGGACAACTGACCTTCTTTTTAACTGTAATGCGAGATAGAAGTGATGTATCTAAATGGATAAAAATAAAAGTGAGGTAAAAGTTAGTGAAAAAAGTAAAAACTCCTCCATGTATAGTTCTTTCAGCTGTGTGATGTTTCAACATCAGTCTTTTGGCCATCCTGCAATATCAACTAAAGCTAAAGGGTGACTGTTCATTTGTCTTGGCTTCACTGAGACTATGGAATATCTCAGTCTCACATTTTCCTCAAGCTCCCTCTGATACAGAAGAGATGTTACCGTGGTTTTTATGATGGAGAGCTCTCCAGGCCTTGCAGTAAAGCAACCCCAAACCATGTCATTTGTTACTGTGCATATAATTCAAAGCACATTGCTCCACATGGATCTTTATCTGGGTGTTCTCTGGCAAACTTTATTGTTGTCCTGATTTTTTTCCCCATGAAAATCAAACGTGTGCAGTATCTTTCTCATGGTGATGTGGAAAGAGCTACCTCTGGGTCATGTGATGATATTTTAGTATCATTGGAGACGTCTTTACGCATCTTGTATTCTGCAGCAACTGATTCAGTTAAAAATGTTTCTACTTAAATTATCGTATAGACAGTAGAATGGATGATTTTTGAAATCCCTTTCCAGACTCATGTGTCTACATATACGGTGTAACCGCTGCTAAAGCACTGAAGCAAAGTGAAGCAAAATGTAACAAAGTCAGATAAACAGATGACCGAAGGGAAAGTGGCTCAAATATAGTTAAAGTACTAGAACAACAGGGTCAGACGTTGCCTACTCCTGGTCCTGGAGTGCCAGACACCTGTGCAGTTCTATGCTCCTCCTGCTCAGGCACACCTCATTCAACTGTTAATTGGCAGTTTTAGCAGGTCTGTTTGAGCAGGGAAATCAGTAAACTGTGACGGAATCTGGCACGACAAGGGTTGCCAACCCCTGCATTAGGTGTTCATGTTTCACTGTGAAATGGTTCCACACATCAGACGATTCCATTTCCATCTGAAAACAGTCCTCATTGCCGTGGGCTGTGAATACTTTCCATTAACATGCTTTGCTAGAACACAATGAAGAACTGGACGAGACTTAAAAGAGCAAGTCGTTTCTTCTTCTTCTTTTTTCGGCTTCACCTTTCCTCTTTGGAAAGAATATTTTAAATATACATATATAATAAATCGAATGAAAGGAAAACAGGTGTGCCAAGAACTGAGGCTGTAATTGTTGAGCAACGGCAGTCAGTACTTATGTATGATATTGTGGGGGAGTTTTTTTTACTGTGTGTAGAAAATTGAGGGGAAAAATAAATTGAATCAATTGAAGGCTGTAACATAACAAAATGTGCAAAAAGTGAAGCGCCGTGAATGCTTTCCGGATGCTCTGTATTTTGTTTAACTGGATTATTTTGACTTGTTTCCATCTAAAAAAATGTTACTTGAAACCCAAAAACACACCCGTCTTTCAGTAAAAGTGTTGTGACAGCTGTTTTGTGCATCACATGCTATTAAGTGTTTTTGTTCCAGTCTTTCATTATAGTTTCCATTTAACTAGACAACCCCACAGCATGCAGCCAGACCTTTGAGTGAGTGTGTTTTGTTTTGACAGAGAAGTCGTGCTCCCCTCCTGGCTCCTGCTCTCCGCTCCAGCTTCATTCGACACACACTGCTGCTGCCAGACTTGCTGCCATGCTCAACCGTGCCGGAAAGGTCCAACAGCTGCCTCTCTCTCCCTGTCTTTGTGTGTGTGTGTGTGTGTGTGTGTGTGTGTGTGTGTGTGTGTGTGTGTGTGTGTGCGCATGCTAGTTAGGACTGTATGACAGGAGTTTTTCTATATATTTCTTGTTGGGAATACATATTATATGTACCCACTGCAATATATCAGCAAAATGTTTGGCTCAAATATTATATGTACTACATATATAAGTTCAGGGGTTGGACAATGAAACTGAAACTGCTGTCATTTATTGTGGGAGGTTTCATGGCTAAATTGGAGCAGCCTGGTGGCCTATCTTCATTAATTGCACATTGCACCAGTAAGAGCAGAGTGTGAAGGTTCAATTAGCAGGTAAGAGCACAGTTCTGCTCAAAATTTTGCAATGAACACAACATTATGGGGACATACCTGAGTTCAAAAGAGGACAAACTGTTGGTGCATGTCTTGCTGGCGCATCTGTGACCAAGACAGCAAGTCTTTGTGATGTATCAGGAGCCACGGTATCCAGGGTAATGTCAGCACCACCAAGAAGGACCAACCACATCCAACAGGATTAACTGTGGACGCAAGAGGAAGCTGTCTGAAAGGGATGTTCAGGTGCTAACCTGGCTTGTATCCAAAAAATGTCATTCCCAAGACGAATTGACGCTGTATTGGCCGCAAAAGGAGGCTCTAGTACACCATACTAATACATTATTGTGGTCTTAAACCAGGTGTTTCATTGTCCAACCCCTCTACATTAGGTTTTTATATTTTGTGTATTTTGTCTAGTTTATATTAGATTACTTTATTACTTTATATGTTGATTTTTCAGAACACCCACAGAAACACTTCCGAATACTGTTACCTTGGGTGTTACTGAGCTCTGCTAAAGCCTGAGTAGACTGATAAATCACTGCGCTGATCATTAGTTCATGTCAGAAGTTCTAAGCTCTGTTAAAGCCTGAGTCAGTTTTTTTTTGATAATGGCTGCTGGTCAGTGTTTGTAAACAAGTTCATGACCTCCACCCGTTCACTGAATTCTCTACTTTACCTTCATGCAGAATGACAACCTCAACAGGAAGTACAGCATTTCTGGAGTCACGGGAGACAGCTCTGGGACAGACAGTGGGGTGTGGCCTGGGTCAGCTACAGACACCTCATCACCTGGGTCAATGGACACTCCACCTGTCAAAGAGGATGAAGGGCCAAAAGAAAAGCCCCCCTTCTCTCGCCCTTTCTCTCCATCCTTCACTCACTTCTCACCCACTTCCCCTGCAGGATTAGTGCTAGACAGGTTTCTTCGCACCACCCGTCCCACTGATCTGACCTACAACACAGGCTCCCCTCCAGAATCATATGAACTTAGGTAACTTGATTAACAAATTTATTTTGAGTTTTTAACATAATTTGCTTTCTGCAACCATGGTCTTAATGGTGTTTCATCCAGTACTTTTGGGATGAGTTTTGCGTGATATGAGGTGGGGTGGAGATCATCCATCATCCTAACCTTCCAAGACCTCACTAATGCAGAAGAACTAAAATGAATGCCCTGATTTCATAACAAACGATGAATGAGGACGTTTCACAATATGTTTATTCATATTTTAAATGCTGGTTTGTTAAGAAAGCTCAAAAAGATTTAACAGATGTTAGCAGAAGCTTTCTTACCATTTCTACCATCATTCCTACTTTATGCTGTGATGAATTCAGTTTGTACTTACATGATGGTGAAAATTGGTAGAATTATAATATTAGAATTTTTGTTATCATTGTATTAGAATTATACTTTGAGTCTAATTAATTATAGACTTTGGCATTTAAACCCCCAAAACAATTTAGATTCTAAACAGTTTTGCTGAGATTCAATTTAGATGCTGCTGAAAATTGCTTCTTAATGCAAGTTATTCCTCTAAATGTTCTCCAAACCTGATCTTCACTAACATTCTGATTTTTTCCCTGCATGCAATTTGTGACTTCTCTTGGTTTTTCTCTCTTCATTTATGCACTCTAATTACATCAATGCGTATAGCTCCCCCTTTTGGAGAATCTTTTGCCTGCCAAATAAAAATTAAATGAATGGTCCAAGAGATGCATTACATCTAAAATACATGTCATGGAATCCCATCTCATGTTGCTTGCCATCGTCAGCTGAGAACAAAATCAGCCATGCTCTCTGTGGGTGGGTAGATGGTGCTCTCTCCCCACATCACAACCAGGGTCGTGCAGGTCAGCACAGCTGTCTGTTAGCTGTTGTATTGTAGTTGTAGACCTGGTGTTTCCCTCTGAGCACGTCTTTAACTTCCTAGTGACCAGAGCATTGTATGGGATAAGGTTAGAGGAGCTTACTTGGGTAAATGTCACTTCCAAATTGAAATAGATACTCTAAATTGAAATGGATATTCTAAAAATACTGTATTTCTGCTCATTTGCATATTTCTGTCCATATTGCTCCATTATTTGCTGGCTGCAATAGCTTCATAGCTCTAGTGCAAAATCAAAAGAAGCAAACTTATGGGTGAATGATATTTTAAAGAACTGTAATTAACTGTAAATTACCTTCAATGTGCATTTTTGCCTCTGAATATTAATAACCCTCATTGTCTTTATTGATGTTTAAGTAATATATGTTTTGCAGTGTCAGTTTGTGAGCTTTCCAGAATTGTTTATTCTTACCCTTTTGTAAAGCCCGAGTCTTGTCGCCTTGGAAATGGACAGTGAGGAAGAGGATGATGATTTCCTTATGAAGAAACCCCTTCCCCAGATATCCTCTGACCATAAGAGCAATGAAGATGCCCAGAACAGCGTTAACCCCACACCTGACCTCACCTGCATTCGCTCCCACTCTGCCTCTTCCGCCTGTAATCACACCTCTGCAAAGGTAGACACAACATCCTTTTTGGTGTGAGCAAATTATGATGCATTCTGCAGCATTTTTAATTATCTGGTAGAATTAGACACCAGGTTTTGATACTACTTTAAAAATACTATTGATTACACTATTAATTGTGGATCAAAAAAGTAGTTAAAATGGTATTAAAGACAGTTACTCTATGAATGTACTACCATTCTTTATACTTGTGCAAAAAATTCAGTAGTAAAGCACTGAAACTGGGTTCAGGGCCAGAATATCCCATCCCTTACTTGATATTAAATCTTAATAATGTTGTAATTCACTCTCTTCTGTTGTTTTCTGGTTCTGTTTTTGAATTTAGGGCATAAAAAATCATTTTCTCCTTTTCAGGACTCCACTGATCAGGGAGGTCGTCTTCGTTCATACTCTTATTCATCCCCCAAAATCAGCCTGCTGCCCCCTCGCTTCAGCAGAGACACTCAGCCCCCATCTGCTGACCTAAGCCAGGGTATGACCTTTTGATATTTCGCTTTGAACTCTTAATATTTTGTCACTAAGTTCAAATGCTTCTATTGCTTCAGTAGTTCTCCAGTAGTAATGATGCCACAGTAGATGCCCTTCTTTTCCTTTCTTTCTTTATTTCTCACTCAGTTCAGTGTGTGTGTGTATGTACTTGCGTTCCCGTGTATGTGCTTGTGTGTGTGTGTGCATGTGTGTGTGTGCACATGGGACACAGTACTAGAACACTATAGCAGTACAGTAACATGCAAAAATGTAGGCACCCTGATCCAATTTCTGTTGCAATGAACATCTAAGGAAGTACAGCTGAGTAAGCTGTTCTGATTTTCCAAAAAGCATACATTTATAGATGACTTCAGTGAACATTTATTGGGTCATCATGTCTGCACTAGTCTTTTGTCTACCCACAGACTGTGAGGGCCATAGCAAAAACCTTAATTTTGGCATCTTGAGGTAGTTCGTTGTGGATTTTGCCTGCTCTAAAAGTCATCTGTGCTCAAGAATTTGCTGTTACCCTAACAAACCAATTAAGGTTGTCATAAGGCCTTTTTAAGGAATCTTGAGAGCTTTTGTAGTGCAAACATTTTATGATGCTCTATCATAAACTGTACAGAACAAAAAAAATGTAATGTATGTATCTTGAAAAGAATATTTCTCATTTAACTTTTGGAAATCAGTTCATGTTGTACTCTTATAGCTTTTCACAGGAACAGAAATATTGACTGGGGAGACTTTTATTTTGGTCTGTGAAGACTTTGCTTTGATAACATTTATTTTTGGTTTTCAGTGAAATATTTTTTTGTCGTTATCGGCCGTGAACCAGCTAGAAATAACATGCTTTCATTTCTTTAAATCGATATTTGTGTGTAATGCTTGTGTACACCTGGTCACTATAGCTTGTGTTGAGTTTCTAACAGCACATATTTAACTTAATTTAACAACAAAAACAAAACATCAACAAAATATTACTTGTGGCATGTGCAAAAGTGGTGTAAAAAAGTAAAAGTATTCTGCCTGTTTTCCTGTCGCTCTGTAAATGTTATGGCTCTGAAAACATAATCCTGGGGAAATGGAAGATAGCATCTGGTACATTTCCTGTCCAGTCTGCTCACAGACAAGATGGGCCAAGTTATTTTAAAAACTCCTTCTTTGATCAGTGATCTCTTAAGGAATAGCCCTTATTCTTCTTTGATTGATGCATTTTGTGATATTAGTGCTATCGTTAATTAATTGATAGTTGTTGCCTGATTTACTTTAATTTAATGGGGTGATTTTAACTACAGTGTTTGGGCATGACATGAAGTACACCTAAGCCACCCTTTAATGCTTTAATCACAAACAGTCTTGTGCAGCTCACTGTGATACTTCAGCTAAACAAAATGTGTAAATACTTGAATACTATCTTCATAATGTTATTAAATATAATTACAAGAAGCAGCTCTTTCGGCCAAAAAGGTATTTGCTGAAAACGGATGCTCAGAAAAGCTTTGATAACACTACCATGTTGTTGGGTCAGTTTCACAGATTTATTTATTTATAATGATTTCTTTTTATTAAAACCCCTGTTTGGTTCATCTTAAGATTAGTACTGGGCTGTCCTGTAGTGTAATATCCACTTTGTCCTGTAGATGGCGCCCTCTCCGGCAGCAGTGGCAGCAGATCTCTCCTACAGGCTCTGTCTCTGTCTAAATCTCTCTCTCTACTCAATCCTGTTAGTAAGTACTGCCAACTCAACACCCCTGAGTCAGCTCTGCTTGCACGCAGCTCATAACGTGCATGTAGCTTCTGGTGGCGCTTGCTGCATCCATGTGGGTGTGTGTGTGTGTGTGTGTGTATGTTTTTGTGGGTGTGTATGTGGTGGTGTACAAAAGGGATTCATGTAACAGTTAATGAGTTATTTGAGGAACACTGTAGTTAAACTGGGTGTTTCTCTGTGGCCTTCTTGAAGGCCTTGTCTGTGTGTGTGTGTTTGTGTGTGTTTATGTGTGTATGTGGGTAAACTCTTTGTATTTGTTTGTGACTGCTGACCCCTCATGGTCTGCTATGCTTGCACTTAAACTGGTCATGGAACATCAGAGTGTTTGCTGATAAACATCTGCTGGCATCATCATGTCCTCATTTTCAGGAGCAGCTTCACTGCATTGTTTTGTGTGTGTGAGCAAAGTTATTTAGTCAAGAGATCCACTTTCCACAGTCTAACGCTAGAGAAAGACACAACTTCTGTATGTGTAGCTCAGTAAATATTTGCTCATCATGCCAGAGGTCTCAGAATGGAGATATAGAAGTTCTTGATGGTGTCCTCTGAAAAATCCATCCCATGCAGCTTGAATATTTTCAAACATTGAGCGAAATTGCATCCCACACCATGACACCAGGTCTTCTGGACATGTTACTCTTGAATTCACTCAACATTCAACCATTCATCTTGGCACTGACCGCAGTGCCTGCACATATCTGTTGGTCTTCTCCACCAAGATGGAAGTGGGACTCAACACTGAAGCTGACCTGCTGACATTCTGACTCCACCATTGCAGTTTTTGGTGATGTTAACCCCGCATTGTTCTCTCAAACCCTTCCAAGTGCTCGAATTACTTTTGAACTCTTCTCCAAGCCTTACCTCAACTTGCACTTGGTGCTACCAACACAACCACCTGAGTCAGAATGGAATGGCATGCACAACAGGACAACTTTATAGTCATTCAGGTACAGCGATTAGGCCCGTCCTACATGGCCGAGTGCGTCACAATCTCAAACCTACCCAACAAGTTTCATTCCTGTCAGTTAATTCGTTCTGGTTGAAGAACTCCATTATGTACTTATAATCAGCTATATTATTGCTAAAGCAACTTCAGTCATGCTCTTTAGAGTTTTTGCCAAACCCTCCTTTCGTCTTCTCGCTTACACCTGATGTAAGCCAGCCAACCTGTGTGCTCGATGAGCTGATCTCATAAAACTGCCAACATGAGGTTAATTAAAGGAACATATCAGGGAAAATTAACATGCAATTAACATGAATTATCATTTCAGGGTTTGAGCAGCAAAGGTTGTCTACCTTTGTCTTCAGGAATTGCTTAATACACGACCTAGACCACCATGATCCCCATCTTCTTTAAATACACAGTACTGTTCTATCGAACTGCTGAAGCCTACAGGTCTTCAGTTCTTTGATGCAGACAAATCCATGTGGTATAGAACTTCATACAAACTATTTCTATAGTCTGTTGAAACAATTGTACACTTTAAACACTGTTTTATTTATTTGTGCAGATACATTTCATATGTCTAAAACCGTATTTCCCAAATACCAACTTCAGAGAAGAAGAAATATACCTTTTTAACTCTGAAGTAATTTTGGAGATTTCTATTGGTCCATTGATCCATTGGTCCAGTGTACAAAGTGAAAAACATAAAAATGGAGATAAAAAAATCTGTAAATGCACTGTTTTCTCTGACATCACAGGAAATGCTACATTTTAACAATGTTTACATGCTTTATCAACCCCTTTTTCAGTTTTCAACATTGGAACCACTGTGCCAAATATGCAGGCAGTGATAACCTTTCATTTTCTTGCTCCATATCTTGAAACAACTCTTCCTAACTTGTGAAAGACTTTTTTTCAGTTTATTTGCTTTATTCCTAAAAAGCTTAACTGCTTCAACCATACATATGATCCATCGGAAAAATACTCACAGCACTTTTTACACATTTTTGAAGTTACAGCCTTATTTCAAAATGGATTCAGTGTTTTTTCTGTCAAATTTTTACACACAATCCCCACGATGAGAAAGTCAGAAGTTTGAATTATTTGCAAATGTATTAAAAATAAAACACAAAAATGGTCACTCTGACTGAGCTCCAACATTGCTCGGTGGAGAGAGGAGAACCTTCCAGAAGCATAACCATTTCTACCACCCTCCACCAATCAGGTCTCTATGGTACAGTGGCCAGCTTTGCACACCTGATTTTGGGAAGTTTCTCCCATTCTTATTTGCGGAATATCTCACGCTCCATCTGATTAGATCAGAGCGTTGGTGCATTTTTAGATATCGCCAGAGATGTTCAATCTGGCTGGACCACTCAATGACATTCAGAGTGTCCTTTGTCGCACCTTTGTTATCATCATGTCTGGAGGAAACCAGGCACTGCTCATCAGCTAGCCAATACCATTCCTACAGTGAAGCATGGTGGTGGCAGCATGATGCTGTGGGGATGTTTTTGTGCAGCAAATGATAACCTGCTCCAAAGGTCTCTGCACCTGAGACTGGGAAGAAGGTTTATCTTCCAACAGGACAACGACCCTAAGCACACAGCCAAGATAACAAAGGAGAGGCTTCAGGACAACTCAGGAGATATTTATAAATGGCTGTGCACCAATGCTTCGATACAAACTGATGGTGCTTTAGAGGTTCTGCAAAGAAGAATGGGAGAAACTTCCCAAAACAGGTGCCAAGCTTGTAGCATCAAACTCAAAAAGACTTGAGGCTGTAATTGCTGCTAAATGTTCTTTAACAAAGTATTGAGCAAAGGTTGTGAATGTTTTTGCATGTTATTTTTTTGTGCTTTAATTTATTTTTTAAATTTGCAAAGATTTAAACACTTCTCACTTTGTCAGTCACTTTGGGGTATTGTTTGTAGAATTTTGAGAGAAGAAATGAATCCATTTTGCAATAGGCTGTAACATAATGTGCAAAAAGTGAAGCGCTGTGAGTAGTTTCTGGATGCTCTGTGTGTATATATTTATGTATATTCTGTATATGTACAGTATTTCACATGCATTGCACTAACGTGTCCTTTCCCTTTCCTACAGAACAGCGTACATTCAGCTTAACAGAGCAGTCACAAGAGAAAAGGTAATGAGCCGCTCTACACTCAGACTGTCTTCTCCCTTTCTGTTTGTGCTATCGAGCGGGATTATAGGATTCTCAGATGTCAGAGTGACGACAGGGTTGCCTGGAAACAGAGTGCTTCCTGTTGTAGTTTTGAAGGTCATGGCTTTTTCCTTTTTTTCCAAAAATGGCCCTGACTTTTTAGAAGCGAAACTCGTACTGAGTGAACATGTGTGTGAATGTGCTGATGGAAACCACAGGATTTGGAGTATTGTGTCTGTGTCCGGCTGCGTCTCTCTCTGACTCTCTCTCCTTTGCACAATAGCTCCCTCTGGTGGATAGTTTTTGTGAACAGTATTTTAAAGGGGAGTTTCAGTGTTCTTTTGTTCATTTTCTGCACAATTGATTAAGATGTAAACATTCAGTGCAATTTGGTGTGAAGTGCTCTGTTCTCGAGTCAGAATTGTTTACATTGACAGTAAAAGGAATCGGATGTCCGAGGACTACACTTTACAAAGTTATTACACATAATGGTTATGAAATCAATGTCTGATGTTTGAAACGTTGTTTTATAGTAGATTAAAGAGGTTTTCCGTTGAAAACATTTTAGTCATTCTAGGAAATAAGTGCCATTTTCATGCTCAGTTTTCCAAACATTTTTTTTTAAATTTTGAATCCGATTTTTAATTCATAACATGAAAATGGGTGCGGTGGGTAACCCTATCCGCAGCAACCAGGAACCTATGCCTTGCTCACGGACGCTTCAGTCTTGTCCTGCCAGTTCAGGGAATCGAAGGCTGGTTATTAAGCTCTATTCATATTGGACAGGTACATACAGGGTTTTCTGACCCTAATAATGACTTTTATGCCCCAAGATTTATGACTGTTTTACCATCATCATCACATATTCAGTCACATGCAAAAGTTTGGGCACCCTGGTCAAATGACACATTTGTTTTTATTTTCTAAGTGAAAGTGAACAAATGCATTGTATTTTTTTTTCTTTTTTCTTATTTTAAATATACTTTGGCCATAAACTACAAAAGTTAGAATATTTAGTCAAAACCTATCCACACAAAACCGATGACATCATGATATTCATACACAGGTTTGGGTGATTTGATAAATGTTAATGTGTGTTCTTATGTATAAAAGACGGCAGTACCCACTCAGTCCTGTATTTAAACCTCTGTAGGGAGTTAAGGTTCCGTAGACGTGCTCAGTCAGCCGATGACGAGTCCAGTGTTGAGCTGGATGACTCCCTCCAGCACCTTACGCTCTCCGAATTCCTCAAAGAGTAGGTTACAGCATTGTTGGCTTCAGTCTTCTGGCATCCACCATCAGCTTGACCAGCTTGACCGGCTTACACTTCTAACCCTGATGTTGTTTGACCACAACCTCTAGCTGTAACATCCAGTTTGCATCTTCAAGCATGGAGTAACCTTTAACCTAAAAAATGTTGTATAAAAACGGTCACATTACTACATGTCTCAGTACTTTGTTGAAGCAGTTTGAACTAACTACACACTCACTGTCCTCTTTATTAGCAACACCCAGAAATGCCAAAAATATTGACACCTCTGCACTTTTTTTTCAGAAAATGCACCACCTCTCCCAGAAATTAGGAGTACAAATGCTTTATTTCTTTATTTATGATATCTTTCCACACTGAACTCCAGAAATGGACTGACTGACTGAAATTATTGGCAAGTAACAGGTGCTGGCGATGTAGAATCACCCATTCAGTGCTTAAATAGAGAAATGTTGACTCAGCACTGAATGGTGAAAAGAAAGAAGAGCAAATAATTGTCTGATGCTGGCTCAGTGGTCTAATGTGCTGGCACTGTGATCCAAGGATTGCAGGTTTGAGGGTCATACTGCTTGCCAGCTGGAGTCCGAGAAAGCAAATTGGCCATGCTCTCTCTAGGAGGATAGATGGCGCTCTCCCCCCACATCAAACACAGTGCACTGTGTTAGCCATTGTACTGGAGCTGGTGCACTTTGCAGTGTGTTGCCTTCCCAGAAGAGAAAAATGAACAGAAGGAACCAAAGTGATGGTAATCACAGCAGCGTTCTGGGTGAAGTACAGAGGTGCCAACATTTTTGGATATGACTGTACCTCCATGAGCTCCACCTTATACGTCCACTCTGTAGGTGTAATTCTGCAGCCCAGCTGGTGTCAGGCACATTTTTGCCATCAGTTTTTGGTCAATTTCTGACAAGTCTTCGAAATTATTTAAGTGGAAGAGCAGTCTCGGAATAGCAGACACACTGGTGTGGTAAGAAATATCCTGCCAGCATCTCTGTTGTCAGAAACTGACCCCTAATTGAAGTCTTGAAGATGACCAACACGGTAAAACCCTGTTTCAATGAAGTGACTCAATTTTCTATTTTCCTTCCAACTCAAACCTATTTTTTAATAAATAAGCCTTCATGTAAGGTATGCATGAAACACAGTGAATGCTGAGAATGCGACAGCCAAGGTGGAATGCTTTCGTTATTACACTGATAGAGTGATGACTAATATTTAATTGGATGTGTAGCCAGGAGAAGAATGCATGACTCACACTGAGCCGCTGTCACTGTCGAAACCCAACTAACCCGTGTGTTGTAAACAACTGCTGAAAAAATGGCTTCTCTTCAAACCACAACATGAAGAATGTGATTAAGGTGGACGTTGTGATTACTACCAAGCAGGATTTATGGGTTAGCAAGTTAACCTTTTAGTATTCCCTTCACAGACCCACCTGGTGCCACTCATTAAGAGACTGCTGGTTAGCAGATTCAGGTGGGTTGAGCCAAGGCAGAGGATTCCTAAGAATGAAAATGATAGTGCTTACTAAGATTTGTGGTGTTTAGAAAATAGCTTTGTGCCTTATTTATTCATAAATTGTAACACTTAAGTGTGGCATTCACAGGGCCCCTACACATTCTTGATAAGTGAAAGAGCGCTGAGTTGAAATGACCCCGAAACAAAGCATAGCTTGATGGAATAAGCCTCTATGATTTCTATGTGGGTTTATGTGAGTTTGATGGCTCACAAGCAATATCTCATATGTGCTTTTTATTTATATGATGGCATTTTAGCTAATAAGGATGCAAACAGCTTGGTGCAAATCATAGAATATGGACTCCTTAGTAGTGCAACTGTCTTGGCCCCAGCGTTTGCAGATTGCTCATTGGATCTTAGGGAATGCTGCTCTCCCAGCCATCTGTGTCTGGGAGTCCAAAAGAGCATAATTGCCTCGCTCTCTCTGGGTGGATAGGATGGCTGTTCCTCTCCTTCCCCACGACTCAGTTTGATTCCGTCCAATGCAGGCATCTGTCGTTTGACAGAATTGGCAGGCAACGTTCTCCTCCAAGCATGTTGAGCTGTCCAGTCACATAAAAAGGTGCTTCTACTGTCTTGGAGGAAGCTTGTGGTAGCATTCACTTTCTCTGCCCTAGTAGCATCATGTGGTTGAAGGAGTCAGAGCTACTGGGGGGCAATGACTAAACAGAAGGCAGCAAGTGGTCACTGTAATCAATCCCACTCTTCTGCACAGTTTTCCTGAATGTAATAATGCCACTTTAGGTTCAGAGCTACTTTAAGATAAACCAGTTAACTTGCTAACCAGTGTATCCAGCTTGGAAATGTAACCCCGAATTCATGTGTTATTTTTAACTGTTAAGCTGTGTTCAATTGTTGAAAATGTGCTTTCAGAATTGAAGAGGAGGAATGGGATCGATACATTATTCCCTCAAAGACCGAGTCTGAGAAATATAAAGTTAGCCGCACCTTCAGTTTCATCAAGAGTCGAATGTATAGCACTCGCAACAAGAATAAGGTAAACACATGCACATCACCCACATTGTGTTGCAGCTGTTCGGTCTTTGCTTTCATCCAATTTTTAATTCTCCCTCATTTTATGCTCTTAAACCCGATTTCAGAAGCCAAAGCGACGATGACTAATCATAGGCCAAGCTGCTATCCCAAAAACAAACATGTGGTCCCAAGTCCTAGCTCTTGCAGCCTCTTGCGTTTTAATCATTAACCCCTCCTGTGCCCGCCTAGCCAGTTCCTGAACCTAAACTACCCAAACCTGGCTGTCACAACAGCTTTTCTCTCCCTGATGCGTGATGGATCTAAAGCCCTAAGGGAACAGATGGAAACTGTGGACAGTTATGGCCTTTGTCATATGGGCCAGTAACGCAGTAATCATGTCTATTTCTTGGTTTTCAAAGGGGAAAGCAAAGGAGAGGGAAGCCAAAGAGAAGCAGGGTAACGGACACCAGTTTACAGCAGGACCTGGCCAAGGGCCTTCAGTATGTGAGGTGTGCGACAAGCCTGCTGCTGGGAAAGAAACTCTACACTGCACTAGTGAGTTTGGCTTCAGCTTCTCTATTGGTTTAATAATACTCAGTTAATTATCGTGAACAGAAAACCGTCTGGTTTGCTGCACACAGGATAGTGCTGTGCTTCCTTTGTTGGTTGATGTTAATAAGCCTAGAGTGATGTTTATTTTCTCGTAAAATAGGTTCCAGCCTTTGTAAATCAAGACTGGACCGCTTTATTCTAAATGTCACTTACTTTTGTTTGTGTGTGTTGTTAATTAATCCGTTTATTTAACATGTGAGCCTTTCAGTCCTGCTTCTGAAGGTATAAGCAGTAGAATCGATAGCTTGGCATTATCTAATTATCTACCATGGGGAGAGTCCTTACTGGATGATTTCCATTAAATTAAATTGAATCCTTCATTTAGTTTGTGCTATTAAATTGGTAAATTGAATATATTCCTGGTGTAATTTAAATCTGGGAGTTGCTCTTTGCATTGTGTCATGACAACGTTCACAACAACAAAATCCTAAATGATGTCTGAAATTAAAATCTTTTCACCTTGACTTCCATCGAAATTGACCATTTTGGAGATACAAGGTTTCTTACCTTTTACTCATATAAGATTTTGTTCAGACAGCAAACATATATTTACATATCGTCAATGTCCTGCACAAGCCTTGAAATAAACTGTATCAGCAGGTGTCTTGGCTTTTTGATTGTCGGTTCCAGTTTTGCTGAGATGTAATGGGCAGCAGGTTTATTCAAAATCAATCAGGTTCAATTCTGTCAAGAGATGAAAAACTGGATGTTTATTTTGTTCTGAAAGCTCAGAAATATACTTTATAGCATCTTACCGAACAGAATGACTTCCTGTATTATTCACAAAAAAGTGTGAATATTTGCGTTTCTCTTTTGTTCATGTGTTTCTAGACTGTGCTGTGAGCATCCATAAGGGCTGTAAAGACTCTGCAGCACAGTGTCTCAAGGTATGCTTGTGTGTGTGTGTGTGTGTGTGTGTGTGTTAATAGTTAAGCTCAAAGCAGTAACACATTTGCCTGTTCTTGGACATTTCTGTGCTGGGGGTCTTGTTTCACCTGAGCTGTGTGTCCTCATGTTGCACTCTGAGGAAGAGGGGGGCATTGGAGGAACAGGCTTCACACAGTTCTTTTTCCTTCACAGAAAGTTCAGGATAAATATGCCGTTTCCATGGCGAAGACCAGAGCGGCCACCCTCCCTCAGAGTGAGTCCTTCCACACAGATTCTCAGGGGAGGGGCCGCAGTGTGGGTGAAGTCATTTCTAATACAGTCTTCACCAAATCCGTTCAACCGTTTGATGTGATAAACCAGCCTGACAGCCTCTGCTTCTGATGTTTCGTGATCATTCTTTTTTTGTGTTGCTGCACTTTCATTTGAGCTTGTCCTGCTCCCACTTCTGCTGAGAGTAGGTGGTATTTCACTGTAGTTTGAAAATGTGGGCTTTAGGGGGGGGAGGAATATCCCACTCGCTGCTGTTTCATCTCAGTTCCATGATGCTCAGTCAGACCATTTCTTTAGAAAGTCTGGTTTACAAAAATACAAAAAGAGGCTTCCCGGAGTAATAAACCACTATTAATCTACAGAATTTGGGGGAAAATCATGTCTTAACTTTGTAGAAGGAGGCTAAAATATCCTTAACTTTGAATGTATGTTAATGTAAACTAAAACAGAGATGATACAGGATTCAAACCATGGAGAAAACGGCAGTATATATTCACTCCATCCTGCTGCTTAAAGGTATTGCACCTTTCTGCCTAAAGAAGGGCATTTTGCCTCGACTGCCCCTCCCCTTCTCTGAGGAAGCAGAATCAGTACATCCTAATACAGTAAAGTCTATTAAATGAGTGCACATGTATTAAATTTCACTGCTGTCTTTTAATTGCAGTATGTTGTTTAGTTTGTTGTGAAATGGCTGATGCTGCATGTTCTAAGAGCAGTCCTTACGTTGATTAAGACCCAACTGGAAATTGGGATCTCATCTCAATTGTCCTCTTTTCTTTAATATAGATTTTATTCTGCGTGAAAGTTCATCTTCAACAGTGTCCACCTCAGCCTCCTTACCAGTGATGTCCCAACGGGACAGGAAAGACACAGCACCTCTTCCATGCCCTCTCTCCAGGAGTGTTCCTCTAGTTCCAGAGCGGTTAGATCACTTCATTCTCTCACATTCTCTCCCCTGTCAGTCTAGATATATCATTCTCGAATCTCCTCAAAACCATTTATTGGGTTTCATTTAAAAACGTTTGGTGTGAAATCTATTTTACTTTGTTGAAGTCTCATCCTTTATTACTGTTTATTATACATCTCAACGTTTCTTCCGGCTCATGGTCGGTCTGGAGCCTAATCAGAATGTGGAGTAGCCTCAGTGACCAATACGTTAAGCTTCATTCAGCAACATATGTGAAATATAAGCAGGTGTATTTGAGATTGCATTAAAGCTTGAAATGATTGGAGGAAATTGTGTGATTCTTTTAAGATGCAGTTTGCAATGGTAGTTGGTTGGGGTTCTGTTACATGTTAGAAATTAGTCTCTTAGCTCCGGCCAAAATGAAAGAACCAAACTATGGACACCAAACACAGCTTGGCTTATTTAGTTTGGGGGAAAAAAACAAACACAAAAAAATTAACCAGATTTTAAACTAAAGAAGCACATTTCAGACTGATTTTCCAAGAAACGATTACTTCACTGAAAGCTTAATAACTGTGTCGTGGGCTTTATTCATCATTTCTGCTCAGGCTTGCCGAGAGTCCAGAGGGTGACAATGATTCCTCTCTCTGGAAGATTCCTCTCCAGTCAGAAGAGCTCTTACACACTGTAGAATCCTCCACTTCCACAGAGTCCTCCCTCATGGAAGGTAAAGTTGAGTGGCCCACTTTCTGCTGGAAATAGGTAGAGAATGCAGATATCGACTCCGATTGTCTTTCTGTTCTTCCCGCAGACACAGTGGATGCTTCTTTACACAATGAGTTGGAGGCTGATGCTCAAGATTTGGAGGCAGAGTCTTGGAGTCTGACAGTGGATCCTCAGTTCTGCCAGAAGCAGAAAAAACACACAGTCAAGAGACAAGATGTCATCTATGGTGAGCACAGCAGCACAGCTTAATGATTGAGTCAGGAAAAGACAGCACTGAATTTCATTACGTTCATTAAGCAGCTGAAGAGAGCATGGTGATGGTTGCTCCCATTTTGATCATGGACACCTTGAAATGGGACACTTTGGCAAATTTACAATTACCTTTATAGCGATGAACTTCCTTGAAAGAGAATGAATCCCTGTTAGAAAATGATGTTTTTGTGGTTCCAGTGCAACTACAGCAAATATCATAACACCAGATCCCGACTATCCATCATCAGTGTCAATAAATAAATAAATAAATAAATAAATAAATAAAGCATCTCGACTAAAAATGCATGATTGAAATCTTAACTGTTGAAACTGAGACCCTCGTGTCAATATGTTTGCCTTGATTCTTGTTTAGAGCTCATGCAGACAGAGTTACACCACCTGCAGACACTGACTGTCATGGCAGAGGTGTTTCGACGGGGCATGCGAGATGAGGTGGGGTTGGATGCAGACACCCTTGGAAGGATTTTCCCCTGCTTGGATGAACTCCTTCTCCTGCACAGAGAATTCCTCTCCGCTATGAGGGAGCGACGCTGTAGCTCTGCTCATTCTGACAGTGACAGGAACTACCTCATCCATCGTGTGGGGGACATCCTCCTGCAACAGGTGGGCATCATTGGTATAGAAAAACAGCACACGGGGTTACTTATGTCATGTTCCCTATTTGACTTCCTTGCTCGTTACACTAGGGCTTGTTTGGTAACCGTGATAACAGCATGCGCCTTCACAGTACTTTGAGAAGTGCACAGTACCAAGTGCTGTAAGCATTCTGACCAATCACAGATGTTCTTTTGGAACTTTCCTGAATCTAGGCATACATGTGATGCAAGCATGGTCATAACTCATGCCTGTTCTTAAGTAAACTGCTGCATTAATTCATTTTCTAAATGCAACCATTCTTTTGCCATTCCAGATAATAATCAGTGCAAATTGCAACTGTTACAATGCAAACTTCACAAATAATGATACAAATTAAATTGTATGTCCCGAATGCAGCGTGATTGCTGAAAACAGAAAAACAAATATACAGAGCTGTGATTGGTCAAGGTGAGTTTATGTCACCTGATAAAGCTGGCAAAAAGTAGACAAGAGAGCCACTGAAAACAATGACACCTTCTCACTGCTGAAAAATAGGGTTTGGCGTGCAAGAGCTATATACTGTAGCCTTTTGTTTATAGACAGAATCACAGGTTAGAATTGATTTATAAATCATGCCCTGTGTTTAAAGACCTCTTTACACTGTGCGATTCCTGATTTATGGATTGGTTGATTTCTCATTCCAGGATAAGTGGTTAATGGAATTTTTTAACCAATGGGCGTCTACTGATTGTTCAGTTCTTGTCCTGCCAGTTGGATATGTCTCTCTTGTCACAAGTCAGAAACGCGTGCATGTGTTTGTGCCTGTGTTTAGTTCTCTCAGGAGAATGCTGAGAACATGAAACAGGTGTACGGGGAGTTCTGCAGCCACCACAATGAAGCAGTCAGCTTCTTCAAGGAGCTTCAGCAGCAGAATAAGAAATTTCAACTCTTTATAAAAGTAAGACGGCTTTTATTAAAGCCTTAATGCCAGAGATTGTTCTCAGCATGAAAACGGAGATGTTGTCCCTTGTACAGCTGCAGAACAAAACCGAAATGATTCTGGAGTCTAAAACCTGTCCTTATGGTCTTCATAGCAACAGAGTAGCAACTCACTGGTGAAGAGGCGGGAAATCCCAGAGTGCATATTACTAGTCACACAGCGTATCACCAAATACCCTGTGCTCTTAGAGAGGATACTGCTGTACACTGAAGGTTGGTTTTTCCACACTGACTTTTACACCTGCACGATTCAATCAATTAAAGTGTTGCCTCCAATATCTGATCCCTATTTGAATATTCAGATAGTAATTTTCAGATTTGGATTTCAGTCACAGTCTCAGACTTCCTTCATTTTTCAGAGGGAACAGAGGAACATGCTGACCTGTCTGCTGCTCTGGCTCATATCCGTGAGTTGATCTCAGCAGTGGATCTGCGGGTTAGTCAGCATGAGCAGAGCCAGTGGCTGAGCGAGGTTCTAAGCCGCATGGAGAATAAAAGCTCAGCCAAGCTGAAGAATGGCCTCACCTTCCGCAAGCAGGACATGGCCAGTGGCAGAGCGCTTCTGCATCGCGGCCCGCTGCTCTGGAAGACCGCCACAGGGAGGTTGAAAGGTGAGGAGCATTCACTTCATTGCTTTTATTCACAGGAAATGAAAAGATAAAGGGTTTCCTGGGTTTTTTTTTAACTAATTAACACAGAAAAAAATATTCATACAGGATGAAAAATAAAGGTACAGTTGCACCTTGAACACATGCATTTGGTAGCTGTTAACTTTAATGCTTCTAGTAAACACAGAGTTAAATTTGTTGTTTTGCTGGAAATTAATTTTAAGCATATTCTACATATTTTCACTGGGATTGAGGTCAGAATTTTGAGAAGGTCATTTCAAAGCTTTTGTTAGTCTGCTTTAGTAATTCCTCAAACTCTTTTGATGTGTATTTGAGGTTGTATTGGAACATCCAGCGGTGTCCAGGTTTTTATCTTCTAGCTGAGGTTATGGTTAGGTTTGAGGTTATGCTGAACAATGAGGTACAAGCAGATGACACCACCACCATCAGTTAATTTTTGCCCAACAACAATGAACTTTGCTCCAGAAGCCTTTTTTGTTGTCCATGTAATAGTGGGTTTATGCCTCAGCATCAGTGCTTATGTGTTTATCTCTTGTGTTTATGTCCACTCACAGATGTGCTGGCTCTTCTACTGACTGATCTGCTGGTATTCCTCCAGGAGAAGGACCAGAAATACATCTTTGCTGCTGTCGTATGTCTTCATTGTCTTACTTAATAAAACGCTGGAAATATCTTCTAGAATATATAATGCATGGAGATTGGAATTGCATGGTTGATTTTATGATCCAATACCATTTGATCTGTGTCAATATTTCAGTTTCAGTTACTTTTTGCTCACTCTAAGCTTCTTGCAGAACAGATGAGAAAGACCAGGGCCTGTTGTCTGTTGGCAAATGGAGATTCATAGATGGATTTCTTTAAAGCTCACTCTAAGCATGGCTGTTCTCCATCCCTCACAATCTCTTAGGACCAGAAGCCTCCAGTCATTTCCTTGCAGAAGCTGATCGTTAGGGAGGTAGCTAATGAGGAGAGAGGCATGTTCCTCATCAGTGCTTCCTCTGCTGGCCCGGAGATGTATGAAGTGCACACAGCCTCCAAAGACGAACGCAATGCCTGGATGAGGCTCATCCGAGAGGCTGTGGTGATGTGAGCATTTTGGATTACTCTCAGTACAACAAGGATGCTGACATTGTCATAGCATGTTACGTGTTGGCATGGGTTGTGCTCATACGAGTGTATAGGATATTGTAGCTATGTTTAATAATGTCCAGAAAGTGTGCAGTGTTTGACACACACCTTTTCTGTTAAAAGGAAAGCTTTTCCGGTCACCATCTGATGAGTGATCTTCATCCTTCATTAGTGGTCGGACCGATCATCAGAATGAATTTTCTGATGAAATTGTACACTTTAATTTCTGTCAACTGCTGTGAGAGTTGAGTGGCCCTCTATACATTATAGGGGGTTAATTGGGGCGCACAACGTGCATACCATTATGGAGCAATATTTTCACATCCTCTCTATTTGTAGATAATTTATAATAGTACAGTTACAGATGTTACCTCAGTATTTTGGTCTCAAAATGCATCAGATTTCTCTTGTAAAAATCTCAAAATTGTTTTCCATTTAATGATGCCACCTGACCCCACCAAACAGTCTTGGTTACCGGACCTTTTATTGCCCATGACCTCAAAAATGTGACGTGTGCATCTCTGTGTAACATAATGTGAAATTTTGCATCGTCTTTAGTTGCCACGAGAAGGAAGATGATAGTACGAGTGAATCAGAAGAAGAGAGACGAGTGGCAGAGGCAAAGGTTCAGAAAATTCATAAACTACAAGGTAAACTACTCCATGTATCAGCGTCACACTCTCTAATCGGGCTAATCCTGGAGTTAAAAGATCAGGATAGGATAAGATAGAACTTTATTGATCCCTTGGGAGGGTTCCCTCAGGGAAATTAAGTTCCAGCCGCAACATAAGTACAATACAAAAAGGTAGAGCGAGATAATTTAGTAAAGAAACACTATATAAAGAAAATATAATATAGAGACTATATTACAATATACACTATATATAAATAGTGATCAACACTGAACTTCAAATGAATCAATCTTTTGACTTGATTTGATATCATGATCATGATACAGACTTTTCAAAATAAATATAAACATCAGTTTCAGTTGAGAGCTTTAAGTACAGAAGTGTACAGAAGTACGTAGAGAAGTGTTGCATGTAGAATAAGATTCTCGGGAGCAGATAGATACTGGAATACCATGCCTGTGTACCAGATGTGGGTTAGAGGGGTATAAAGACCCCCAGCATTGAGCTGTGGAGCAGTGTTCTCTGGCATGATGGGATGCAACACCTCACAATGCTCGAAAGTTTAGTAGAAACCCTTTCCTGGATAGTAGAGACACAACAAAAGAAGAAACAACAATGAGCTGGTGGCTATATAATGTATGTTGAATTCAGTATTGATTGTTCTGTTAATGGTGCAGCCTATTATGTTGTTTGGCAGCCACAACCTACTGTTGGCAAATCACAATGTTTGTGACTATTATCAATGATGACAGTACTATAATGCTAGGAATATTGTTATATTTCAGATTTTTAAATGTATTAATAGATATTTTAACATTGTTTCATCATTTATTAAGAATCTTATGCCATTGAGAATATGCATTGCACTAGTTTTACCACTGATACTTCACACGACAATACCACAATCACTAAAACACACAATTGGCAATAAACTCTTAACTTCTGAAAACTAAACAAGTGGCCGATAGTTTGTTTTGGGCCAACTGTCTATTTAGGAATTGTACTCTTGAACTGTGCCCTTGTTTTGGTGTAACAGTTCAATCACAGCTACATACAAACTGTACAATATTGTCCGGCTTCTGTGAGGTTTTAACAAAATGTGGACGGACTCATATATGTGCATGGATGAGAACATATTTATGTTTGTTTATATTTTCCATTCCCTGTGCTCCATTTGTCTGACAGACTCACTATGTGGTCAAGACCAGATGATTTGCTCCACTCTGGAGGAGAAGCTGCAAATATATGCAGAGCTGTCTGCCATGGCAGGTCACAGGGATGTGGGGCCAGAGGCCAGGCTGCTTGTACGGCCCGGAACAGACGAGGTCCCCCATGCTGCCGTCCTACTCAACGCTGCACTTAAAGAAGGTGAGAGACACATAAACCAGTGCAGCAATGGTGGTCATACTAGGTTTAGTTTACAGTTTTAGGAAAAACCTTTAAAGTAAAAATTAATGTCAAAATAAACAAGTAAATTATAAGACTGATCATTTTCAATCAATGTTTTGGTTTGTTTTCCAGCGGAGAGTCTGAGAGCAGCTCTGTCATCTCGCTGCATCTCCCCCTCAGGCCCAGCTCTTCTGCCCGTAGTCGGGGAGCAGACTTCATCTGACACCTCCTGCAAGGTTGAGCCATTTCCTGTTGCTCCATCTCTTCCTCTGTCCACTGAAGGTGAACCGCTTTCATCAGAAATTCCAAGGAGTGAGGAGGATGAGGTGGAAAGAGAGGAAAGTGTGGACCTCCAGGTTCAGAATCTTAGCACAGTGACTGACAATCATAATATGCACATTAAGGTAAGTGCTCACTCACAGTTCAGATTTTTTAAACAGACCTTGCTTCAAAGCAGCTAAACGGGAAGAATCTGAGTCTGATAAGGGCCAGCAGTTTTTACTAAATATGCTTGAGTGTTTGTTACAATTCATATTCAGAATCTGCTTTGTATTTTAAAGTACAGACAGTTTTTCAGAAGTATGGTCTCACGGACATTGCCATAGAAACACAGTGGCTCGCAGGCATTGCCATAGAAACCACACTGAACTGCAAAATGTGTTCAAAGAAAACCCTTATACTTTACTCGATACACATCCCCATCACCCCATATATACACAAATGTCCAAATGTTTGTGGACACTTCTCCCTCAGGGGGTGGGTAGATGGCGCTCTTCCCACATCACATATAAGTGTGCTGCTGGTTGGCACAGGCGTCTGCCGACCTTTGCGTTACAACCGGGGATCCGGTGTTCTCCTCCACGTGCGATGGCTGCCCGGCAATGATCCAAATGGCAGTTTGAAAAGGCATCCATCACATTACTCGGAGGAAATGTGCCTGGTGCCAGGAGCAGACACGTGATGTGGGAGACAACATAGGTGGACGGGTAGTTGGCATGTCTAAATAAGTAGGGGCGAAAATTGGAAAATGGCATAAACGGTTAAAAAATGAAATGTTCATAAAGTCACTGTGGTAGTAACTTGTTTGCAGCGATGAGTAGCGGTGTTTATACACATATGCACAAAGGCCGAGCAACACCCACCTGTTATTAGGCTAATGATTATCAATGATAAACCCTCCTTTTTGGTGTCAAAATGAACAGGCTGCATCCAATTGCTATCAGTGCCGTGGAGTGTTGGTAAAAGTAGAATTTTTCTATGGTAAAATTTAGAAATCATTATTTTAATCAATTTATTTTAAAGATCAGCAGAATCATATCTTCTCTTTTTCTCTCTTTCAGTAGAAAAGAGTAATTGCGTAGTTAAAACATGCCAGTAGCTGTTGTTTAAGAAAGAGAAAAGATGTTACGATGTTGGATTTTTGGTTTTAATTCCGTGATAAATCTAGTGATCTAGTCCACTGGTTCCCAAATGGACTATGTCCAGATCTGATCAAGCTTGATCCACTGCCAACACTTTAATTGTTTATGACACTATTGCAGAGTCTCTGAAGCCTCTTTACAAACTGCAGCAGTGAGGAATGTTTACAGAACCACTGGTTAAAAAAACAAACGATCACTGCAATATCTTGCTTCTGCTTTAAAACTGTTGTTTAGCAGCAGGCTTAAAATCATGCTAAAGGAGCAGCTATTTCCTCTGAATCTTCAGTGCATGATAGTATAAGTGTAGTCTAGTGTAATGCAAGTTATATCCACACTGAGGAATATTGTGCATTATATGATATTCAGAATTATTTGCATAAAGAAAGTATTCCGTGTATCAAGGGGCACAAGAGACAGAATTCTATAGCATTAATTATAAGACTTGCATGTTTCATGATATGCACGCTTCTGGTTGAATCTACATTGGCTGATACTCAACGTTATGGTGTTTAAATCGAATCAAGGGACAAGAAGAACTGGATTAGAACTTCCCTAATAGAAACACATAGTCTCACAAACTTACCCAGGTCTGATATTCAGCCTTTCCTTTCCAATTCAGAGGACACAGTTATGGGTTGTTAAACTAAATTCCAGTACCATTAGAAAGTATCAGGAATTACAAATGGAATATTGGCCATATTTTGTCATCAGGTAGAAAATATTGTGAGCAACAGTGTAGCTAATAGTGCAGAATCCTAGTAGAAGTTTGCGAGTAAATGTTTTAAGTAGCACCTCTATACAAATAGCCGCTCTCGCTGCTAGAAATATGGTTATTAGTCTCACACAGTAGCATTAATAATTTAGATTCTTCTGCTAAAATCACATCCCAGTCTTAATATTATGAAACATTAATGAGCTCAGAATAAGGAGAGTCCATTTCGCTGCCTCCAGGGCACCATTTCATTAAAAATGAACAGTGATAATTAGACCTTCATTTCCTTCAGTTCCTTTCTTTTCTGCTTTTGTTGGCGCCTTGCATGGTGCAGCATCATATATTACTGATGAAGCTGCAGGGCTCACCCAGGCATAAGCTAAAAGAGAAGTTTTTGTTATATTAAAGATCATTTATCATTTTTTTACTTAACGAAAATGCATTATGTGGGTGGTTTTTGTCATGTTTTAATTGGGGTACAATGGGATATTATTATTATAGTTATGTGTAGATATGATAAATAAGTATAATAGTAGTAGTAGTAATAATAATATACAGCTGAAGGTCTAGTAGCATTAAAATCCCTGTTTGAAGAGGATTAGTTTTAGCTGTGGAGGTGGAGTACAGTAATTTTTCTACAAGATGTGTGTGAATTTTATGTCCCATTTTCAAGGGATACAAAAACTTGGTAAAAATGACTGAGTTGGGAGCAGCTGCACTGCCACCTCCTCCAAAAAATGTGAGTCATTTATGTCTTGACCACTCCGGCTATTCTCTTCCTGAGGATATGGGGGAATATCTGCCTATATCTCAGTTTGCATGGGGCTGATATAACCTGAGATTATTTTTTGTTGTAGTGTGTTTACAGGAGGTAAAATAGTCTGGAATTTTAAGTGACGCTGGAACACATGGTTGGTTAAAATGACTGACATGGTGCATTTGGGCGGGTTAGAACCACTGAGAAGCTCAGACAAAATCACTTTTTGCCCATGATAAATGAATCCTGCCCGAATAGATCTCAAGTCACACAGTTACCTAATCAACATCTAATCATTAAATAGTGCTAAACATAATCATCATGCAAGTTTGTGTTGAACGCATGGAGGTATATGATCTGGAAACGTATGGGGTTGATGGTACATTAGTAGTAGCGATAGTCTCTATTTTCAAATGTTTGGTCTACTTTGAGGGGAATGTCTTGGTCTCCACTATATTTGATCCATTTTTACTACTAAATGTCTTCAAAATTTGTGAGAGTAGATTTGCTAACATCTTCATCTTCAGCTTGGTGGTCATGGAAACACCAGGGCTTGGCCTTAAGAATATGACAAATAATGTGAAAGAAAAGCATTTTTGATGTGAATTCCATTGATTCTTCTAAATTGCTCTGCTCTAAAGTCTTCCAGTGTGAGGTTGGTGAAAGGAACCAGATGCCTGAACAGCTTCATGTTTCTTAAAGCTACATCGCAGAAAGCTATTATACTAAATCAGGGGTGGCAAACTCATTGGAGATGGCATGCTACATTTCACACAATGTGGAGCACACACTGTGACCATATGTATAGATATTAGTTTGGGCATCACTGTAGAAACATTTACAGGATTAATGAGTTCAGGTTGAAGAATCAGAACATGCACTCGTTTAATTGTTTGAAGAATGCCCCACCCCTCTCTGAAGTGAAAGATTCTGATTGGTTCTGATTAGTTTGACCCTCTGGATCAGTCAGGGTTGTTAAGGTAGAGTGGAATTCTTTTAAGAAGCAGCTAAACTCATTCTCACAAGTTGTGTTGAGAACATGGATATGTTTATTGGATCAGTTTAGGTCCAGGCAAGGTCCAGCACACAGACCATGTTTGCCACCATGTCGTTAAATTTTACAAATATGCTGCACAATGACTGATACATGGTTTTACAGAGAGACAGGTTTAAATTTATTAATTAAGCACATAATCTGCAGTACTCAGGTCTGCATTTTGAACTCATGGCCTTCTGGATGCTGGCACACCCCACATGTATTTCATATATATTTGAACTGGCAACGGTTTTCTGGCTTGTTTTCTAGTTGTTGTTTTTTTTTTTTAAATGAATGATATTAATCAGGAACCTCATACTGGAAGAGGGTGGTCAAATACAATAATGTAGACATGAGCAAAAGCTATAGATCAGCTATAGATTGCATGTTTGTAGATATGAAACAAATACCAGAACAACACTAGAGACCACCAGATGGCACTGTATACTAGAGATAAACAAGCAGCCAAAATGTATAAATCCTCAAGAGGGCAATCTGTTTTCACCTTGGACTGTAAACAATGAGTGTTCAGTGCCAGAATCCTCCTGTGATGTATTGTGTTCTATAGGCTTCATTAAACTTAATCCTCTATGGGTGATTTTTAGGAGAGGGAGAAGTTTAATTTATTTAGAATATATGGCCGCTGCATGCTGTATAAAAGAAAGATCCAGCCAGTTTACTTATACCATAAATTTCAGTTTCTCAACAGTATGGACTCTTATTATCTCAGAACTAAAACGCAGTTGCAATTAAACAAACATGATTTCAGTTTGTAAGTTGCACAATCTTTTTGGTTAGTTTTGTTAGTGTAACGAATGGCAGATACAGGATATGATGGTATGTTTAATAAAAAACAAATTATTTTGTTATATTGTGTTGTAAAATACTTAAGGATTATAACATTTATATTACAATTTAAAAGTTTTGAATCTCAATTTTGAAATATATTAAGCGTATTTTTGGTTGCAGACACGTAAGTAAAGGATTAATGTGATGCATCTTTGTAGGCATCTCTGTAAAATTAAAAACTTTTAATGGTGCACTAACCGGAGCACTTGTCCACCTACCCACCTGGGTAGGGTTAGGGTTAGGGTTAGGGTAGAGTTGTGGTCATGACATTTTGAAGGCCGTTCCAAAGCTTAATTTTAGCAAGTTTCAAAGGCCACCTTTGGTGGAAGAAGCCATTGGCCTGTTAACACACTTTAATGTCCTGGATTCATCCATCTAGCTAATGGTGCTAAGAAGATAGGAGGTCTTCCTTCTTCATTATTCCATTCAATTTGTGCAATGTACCAGCTTCACTGGCAGCAAAACATTCCTAAAGTATAATGCTACCACCTCCATGCTGGTGCAGTGAAGTTGAAGATGTCCATGATCATCTGTTTATGGTAATGTTGACACAGGTGATCTGGTGGCTTTCAGTTCATGACAGGCCTGTTCTTTGGTGAACTTGGGTCCGTCAAGGTTCCTAACAGTTTACAGTTTGGGTCTCCAAGAGACATTACTGACTCTATGAATCTATGATTATCCTTCTCAGATCTGCATTGAGCTTTTGGACTTCTTCCCATTGTACTGGGCGTTGGGTAATCCAGTGAGTTTTTATTGGCGCAGAGAAACAACCAGCTGTGGTCGATCATGATCACTAGCAGAAAGTAAAGGAATCACTGACCATGTCCACGATCAGTGCATGTAAACTTCTGATCATGAACAGCATATCAGAATAAAAAACCTACACTGAAGGTCATCATATTGGTTCACCATTACATAATTGGGAGTGGCTTGCATTTATTGAGTCATTGTTTTTGTTTGTGTGTTTGTGTCCAGGTGTGCCAGAGCGTCCAGAGTTTGACCCAGTTGCTGTACAGCCTTCAGGTGATCTCATTTTACAGACACACACACACACACACACATGCACACACAGAGTAATTACAGTGAATCATACTTTGTTTCTCTGTATCTCTTTAAAACACGCATCTTGATCCCTGTAATTCACACAAACACACACACACACAAACACATGAGGCCTTCATGAGGTCTGGAGTCCCTGAATGGCATAGAATGCCAATGCACACACCACATGACTCACTTATAAAATGGTTCGGTTGAAGTCTCATTTTCATACTACTTAGATGGCTCACCATCTGCACCATGGAACTCACTCATCTACTGTTCTGTGATGGAGACACATGTCTGCAGTTACATATGTTTAGAGAATATTTGTTAGTGACTTCTGTGATCATTCTAGGCTTGTTCATGCACCACCGAGTGTGACGTTAAAGGAATACAGCAGTACGACAGCATTGAGTCTAATCACTGACTGCTGCATCTGTAGCAGGACATCAGCTAACCATGAAACTAAAGGAAGGCAGTAACACTAAAATCACTCTCTTAGATCTGCACTGGGCTTCTTGGACTTTCCTATTGTCCTCTTTGTTGGTCAAGCCAATGAGTGCTCTCAAACAAACCCTTTCATGTGGGCACAGAGGAGCTACCATCTGTAATCTGTCATCATCTCTAACTGGAATTAAAGAGGCTGTGACAAGACATTTTGGAACTTAAAGCTCCATGGAATTAATTTTTTTATTTATATACCCTGTGATGTGTTGTATGAGTTATTTTTGGCCAGTGGAGGAGGAACAGTCATGCTTAGACATTGTTTATGTTAGCATTCCTCCAGTTCTGGCCTTCAGAGGTCATTGCAGCCAGAGCAGCAGCACAGTCGGTCGTGAAGGCAAATGCACATCACCAAGTTCACCAACGTTGAACTCAACATAAAATTTTGCATACAAAATTCATTTGGAAGTTGTTAGGGTAAAATTGCTCATCGTTTTGATTCGGAGTTCATGTACAGAAGCCTTTAGTCAGAAAAGAATTCAACCAAATTTTCTTTCATTTCCTAAACGAGTGGTAAATAATTCATTCCCATCTTTAATTGAATCCAGCTGGCAGATGGTCAAACACTTTCTCTTTAGTGTGTGAGTGACTTTTCTGTTCTTTTCTAAGTAGATGAAATCTTTGTTGTTGGCAGTCAACATTTTGCTGCAGATACAGCAGAGATAGTGAAGAAATTGTACAGTCCATGAGCACCACATTTACCTCTCAGCCCTAAAAGATCTAAAATTCCATTATAAGTGAACCTTTACAGAGTCACTCAGAAGCCAGGAAAGAGTTTCAGAAGAGAGTTTCTAGAAACAAATATCACATCCACTGAACGGCTGATGAGTAAGTTTTCCAATGCCCTTGTGACACTTGGCAAGTAAAGCCACTTAAATCTTTTTAATCTGCACTGCCTGGTGGTTGCTGGAGTGAAGAGGCGTGAAGTGATCGCTGAAGAGTAGTAATTTAGGCATGAGCAATCCAGTAAAATTTGCATGCGGCTGTTGCGCTTACCCTCAAGTGGTGAGTCAGTGTGTACGTAATTTCACACAACTTGAAAAACATAAGAGTTTTGTCCATATCTCAGAGATACTCTTTATTTCAGAGGTCTCCAACCCTCCTCCTCAAGAGCTTTGCTGCAGGTTTCAAGCTCAAATCGTAAACCACATGCAGCCCGTCAAGGACTTCTGAAGGAAGTAATTAGTTGGATCAGGTAGGGTGGATTAGGGTTGCATCCAGAGTACGTGGGAGGATAGCTCTCCAGGAGTGGGGTTGAAGAACACTGCTATGGATGGATGCTCCACTTGAGACATAGTAGTTTATTTTAAAAATGCTCTCCCCCACCCAACTGTGTTTTCCTGTGTCACTGACTGCAACACAAGCCAACACATGATCAATCAACCCCCTCGCATAACAGTTGGAAAGGTGTTCTCTTGAGGAAATTCTGCACTATACTTTTTTCTTCTACCTACTTTTGCTCCTTCTTTATTTTCTATTTTATTCCTCAATGCATATTATTCCTGCTTTCCAACAGGCAGCCGTTACAATCCAGGATAGCTGCTACGAAGTCCAGCGGCTCCTCCTCCTCCTCTTGTCAAGCTCTGCTCCCCATCATGTTCAGACCCGCCCCATGGTTGGCCTACAGGAGCAAGAACGGCAACGGGAGGCAGAACGCCGGAAAGAGGAAGCAGCAGGTGTGGCCCGGCTGCGCAGCGCCCTCACTCGGGAACAGCAACAATGGGAACGTGAGTGCCAGGCCCGGCAGCTCCGGCACAGCCAGCAGGAGATTATCCTAGAGCAGAGGGAGCAGCAGTGCCACCTAGAGGCACAGAGGCTACAGCAGGAACGTGAGGAGTTGCAGGAGCAGCTGCAAGACTACCAGCAGAGTCTGGAGAGGCTGCGGGAGGGCCAACGTAGTGTGGAACGAGAGAGGGAACATCTGGAGACCCAGCGCCGGCTGCTGGACAGCTGGAGGCATGGAAGACAAGCGAGTCTGCCTGCTATGGTCATACCCCTGGATGGTCAGCAGGGGTCGGTGGGTGGCACATATGTGCGTTTGTGTTTATTTGACTCCATTAGTATCAGGAATGATAAGCAGTCCCCTGTTGTGTGTTAAAAAAGTGCCCAGTGGTCAGTGGTCTATACAAGAGCCAGTTTTGATTCTGTAAAGATCTTTTCAGTGTTTACTTCTTTAAAAATGTTTTACTAAAGGACATTTTTGATTGTCAAGAACCGTTTTGAAGTTTAATCCAACTTCGTACAGTATATGTCCAAATATGTGTGGACATCTCTTCCAATGAATGCATTAATCTAGTTAAAGTTGCATTCATTGCTGACACAGATGTGCATATGCACACATACAGCTTGTCTAATCCCTGTCGACTAAATGTCTGGAGCAGGTAAACATGAACATGAAACATGAATGTCACCATGCCTTATGCCAGGTGTCAGGTATAAGGGGAAGAAGGGTATAAAGGCCCCCAGTGTTAAGGTGTGGAGCAGGGGATCTGTGTTCTCTGGTATGATGGTTCTCCACCTAATACTTTCGGAAGCTGGAGATGAGGTGTGTTAGGGATCATCCGACATCCTGATTCCAGTAATGCTCTTGTTGCTGAATGCAATCAAATCCTCATGGACAGAAGGGACAGTTTAACCGTTTTAACAAAATCAGGATCATCCGTGTCTGTACCGTGAATAGGGTGGTTTGGAACAATTTAAAGAACAGCTTGCTTATTGATGTTCAATATTTGTCAGCAACGGAAGCCTCATTTCCACTAATGCCAGACAAGCAAATTGTCCAAATTCATTGTTTTAAGAGTTGGGGGAGGGGTTAAGGTGCACATCTGTTAAGATGTGTTTCCCAGTTCCTATATCATGTAGCTAGAAACTTTAAATCATAAAAAAGTTTTGCACTCAGCGTGGGCTTTGAGATGCAGCTGTCTTCTCAAAGATGAAATTCCTTCTCTCCTCCCTTTCTTTCCTCGTTCCGTCTTTTCTTGTTGCCAAAACACCCAACTGGTGATGTCAGATGAAATCTCTCCCAAACCTTCTCTCATCTCACTTTGAAGATGGTATGAAGCTGTCGCTCAACTATTCAGCCCACAGTCTCGCAATCTCTCACTGCATCTTTTTTCACATGCGTTTTCTGGATTGCTGCTGGCGCTGTGGTTTTGGTCTGTGTCCTGTTGATATGGCAGAAGATTCTTATGGGCCACTGGTTGTGTGGTTGTGTGTGATGTGCATCCAGAATGTTTATCCACAGATCTAGTTGAGTGTTTCTGTGTGTGATGATCAAAGTGTCAGAATTAGACACTGGCTGTTGACCAAAATGACACAAAGTCACATTACTGACTTGAAGAGATCTATTCAAACTGAAATCGCAGTCCTCACAGGTAGTTTTAGTTTTTTTTGGTACTTTTACTGTTAATTTTCTAATTTCTACTTTTGTACATAGATGGAATAGACAGATCTCTCTCTGCAATGCTCTTTCTCCCTCCCTGTCGGTCTATTGTTTCTCAAAAAAGTACAATACCGTCAAAAATATTTCATAATTTAATTAATTATATTTAAAAGATTGTTAGTTAAAGTTGACGCTGTGATTAGTAATCTATGTAAATTTGAATGAAATGTTTCTAGTATTTTGAATTTCTATTTTCATGATCAACAGTAAAACAAAAAAAGGCTTCTGTTTGAGATGCACTAGTCTGTTTATGAACAGTGAGTGTAGAAACAGAGAGGTGGTCGTAATGGTGTGGTTGATTTGTCTGAAATTGATTTACTGGTTTACAGTCTTCATGCTGTGATGTGATCTCTTAACAAAATGCCTCTGCGTAATATATGTTCATGTATATTTTTCAGAAGCCATATTGGGTTTCTAAAACTGTGTGTGTGTGTGTCCATTTGTACATATGACTACAGTAGCGTGGGGCTACCACGTACCACACCATACCACATACCACACCCTACCATACCATACCATACCACACCACACCAATCCACACCATACCACACCACACCACACCACACCATATCATAAAACACCACACGAATTTCTTATCATGTCTGCATAAGTTTCTTTCCTTTTTATTATCTCCATCTGCTCGTCTGCCTCATCAAAATATTCTATCCTCTCTTACTTTTGTATAATATGGTCAGTTCCTTTTTGAACAAACCATTCTGACACCTACCTTAACTAACCCATCAAAACGGATGAGAAAACCAGCAGCCTGAACTCAGAAGTGCTCATTACTTCCAGTCCTGTTGCGTTTCCTTTCAGGTTCAGTCAAATCAGGTGTGCAAGAGCCACTGGGCAGGAAATCATTTCTTTCCTCGGCCTAAACTACACAGCAAAGGCTAGACTGCAGTCAAACGTCTCACTCTCACTCCGTCCATCTCCCTCTGACATACACAGACACGCATAGAGTGAAGTCTCTGATTCATTATCTGGGGTAATGAGAGTGATTCGAGGCTCATCAGTCTTAGCGTCTGCCTCTTGACTGTGCACTAATAAACAAGTTAATGATTGATGATAATGAAGGTGCCCTAAATAAAAGGCAAGACACAATAATTAAAACAAGCTCTGTGTACATCGCCCTCTCTGGCCAATCAATGCAGATGGGGGCAGTTCAATGATTCATTTGGACACTTTGGTGGGGAAAGGTTGCCTTAAGCCTAAGGCGTGAGAGGAAGGGAGTGTAGGGCAAGTGTTTGAGTGTTAACCTCTTAAATTTACTTAATCCTTAAACACTTTGATTAGATAACGAGCTCGTTCTCAAAATGAACATCCTGCCTACTGCATAACAAATAAGTCTGGATAAGAGAGCTTTGTCTGTCTGTCACTTTGATGTTCTACAGTTAGTTACCACACACAGGAATTTGAATGAATCTGCCTGTACTTAGGATACCACTGGCTTCTAGTGTAAATGTATTCCAAGTGTGTTTTTAAGAAGAAACACACACCTTTTGTAAAATCTTCATTCCTGAAGGGCTGCTTCTACTTTTAACCTGTGCAAGTCACACATCACCGTTCATACCACATTTTCCAAATGTGCATTTTAAATAAAATTAATAAAACACATGTTTTTAAATTGTATTTAATATGAAACACCTGCCATTTCACATTAATCTTAATACAGTCAAGGAAATACTAAAATAATGTAAGAAACAGTAAGTAAAAACTTATTTTAATTAACTACATTTCTTCATTGATTACTAAAACAATTGGTCAGATTGTAATTAGGTTAAAATAATTTAGCATAACTGCAATAATAAGTCTGGAAATCTAAGCATTAAACAATGATTATCTAATGCAGTTACTTTTGTAAGTGAATGATAAGAAAAATCTTGGATGCCATATCAGGAGAAAACAAAGTCATTTATAGGCACAGACTTCATGCTCCAGTTGTCATTTTTATGTCATTCTGATGTGACTGTGCAGCCTGAACAGGGATATTTCAGTCAAATCTGAAGATGTTGGAACATGTTTCAAATGCCTTTTGCTATTCTTTTTCATCTGGTGAATCAAAAGAGCATTCAGACATGACTACCATCCTGCTTTGTGTGCAGCCTTTTCAGACCAAGATCAGGTTTGATTAACATCTTGGACACAAGTCGGTGACTTTCTCAGATGCTTCTGTCACAGGGGAGTGCCATCTCCTCCTCACAATGGAATTTGATGTTTAATGCATGCCTGTATAAAACGTGCTGTAATTTCTGCAGCCCAAAACTAAAATATGAAAATATGCCATATGCCAAAATCTGAGAAATTGCTCACTTGGTGGGTCAGTTTAATCTTTAGAACGCAGTCAAAGCACTGAAGACGCTGTTTACCCAGTCAAGGACATGTGAGAAAGATGAGAGGATGGAGAAACAGTTGGAAAAAGGATTAGAGCAAACAACTGTAATCAGATCAGCTTGCTTGTTATATTTTGGGCCTGAGATTTTGTTTGCTCTGCTCGATTGTGTGTTAGTGTGTCAGCAAATTTTGTTCAGCAGAGACTTTGGTCTTGGTTTTACGGTAGTGATTTGTGAACAGAATTTATGAATTTGTTTAATTAAAGTAACGGCGAGAGTAGTGGGGAATATTTTCCCACTTATTGGGAAAAATATTACATTCCACTTATTAGATTGGCTTGCTTCGATTTTTGTCTTTTTTTAGATCATGTTCTGTAGATTTAGAATAAATGCAACAGCCAGACTGGGAAATCATGTTATTAAAAGAATACAGTAAAGTCAGAAAAATGCTGCTTTGAATCATAAAAATGCCATTCGTGTGAACTGTGCAGGTGTGGAAACGGGGGTCTATGGGCAGCAGACGATTCTGAGAGACTGAATTCTGAATATCCTCAAACGTGGTACAGTAAGAAGGACAGGGGCGTTATTCATCCAGCCCACAGATATGCTGTTTATTTTTCACAGATCACTGCAAACTAAGAAAACATTACTGAGATGAGAAAAAAGAGCCACAATTCACGAGCAGTGAAAGTGTTTTTATAAATGAAGAGTTGGCCATTCTTTCCCAAATCCTGTGTTTGTGCTGAAATATGGTGTTTCTTTGTGGTTCTTCCTTTGTGCGCTATTTCTGGGGCAGCTTGTAAACTGACTTTCATTGTGTTGGTTAAGTTGCATTTACATGTTTTCTCCTTCTTCCAGAGCTTCCATCAAGGTCACTTTGGGAGTCAAAATGAAGAGAATTCCATCTTTGTCAATGAAGCGGCGATCCTGACTCCTTCTGTGAACAATAGACACCTCAATGATCATGAGCATCAGTATCATCACAACCCACACCTGCATCCTGGATTGCTGGGCTACACAGACTCCCCCAGTGCCCAAAATAGTCTGAACTCTCTCCTGGCCTGGTCCAACCATACACTTCACACCACTGGCATGCCAGAGCCTTCCACAGTACATGTGGGATGGGAAGGAAACCAAGGTACAAAGAGCCCAAATAATAGAAATGATTTGATCATCTTCACTTTATCTCCTTGAAAAATGCTACTCAACTGTTAGCAATGCCTGTTTAATGTCATATAAATAAAACGAGTTAGCTGTTCTTTTCTTAAATTCAGTCAAAACAGCAACATTTCTGTAATTTGTTCTTCACTTTCCTTCAATTCTCATTTCTTCTCTTCAGTTATGTTGAGTGATCTTCTCCTAAAATCTTTTCTTAAGTTTTTCTTCATCTTAGGTTCTCTTCAGATCTCTTCTCATTACATTTACAGCATTTGGCAGATGCCCTTATCCTCTCTTACATCTTCTCATCTCTTCACTTCTTTTTTTTTTTTTTCCTTCAGTTTTCTTCTCCTTTCTTTTCTCTTCTCTTCTCTAATCTTCTCTTCTCCTTGCTTCAATTCTCTTCTCTTGAATTATATTTTCTGCTTTTCAAGTCTCCCCTTCCTCTTTTGTTCTCTTCTTTACTTTTATTTTTATTACTGCTTTATTGGACAACCATAGGTTTCCTGCAGTACTGTATAAATATGTGCTGTTTGTGAGGAGGAGAGACGGAGAGATATAGAGAGAGCGAAAGTAAATGTTTGGAAAGGTTTTAAACAGTGTTCACTCACCTTCGCCAAAACTGCTCCCTTTTTCACTGAAGGCGAGTCTCAAGCATCCTCTTTTTGCTGTTAATCTCTGCTAACAATACACTCTGCCATTCCTCTTGCATTCACACACACACACACACTCTTACACTCACTCACAGTGACACACATCCCTCATTGAAATCAATCGGCCCTCCATCTATCGACCGGCCACGGCAGACGGCGGCATGTGAATCAAGGCGAGTGGGCGATGGAAGACTGATTGGAACATCGATCTAAAAAATCTTTAGCGAACTCATTACAGGGAAACCTGTCATCTCTCTCTCTCTCTCTCGCTCCCTCTCGCTCTCTCTCACTCCCTCTCGCTCTCTCTCACTCCCTCTCGCTCTCTCTCACACACACAGACATACTTATAACACAGAAGGAGAGAGACAGAGATGCACAAAAATATGAACGGAATATTTCTATATGACATGTCATGGGACGAGTATTTAGTGAAGAAAAATTCATACAAAGGATGTTAGCTTTTCAAGGAGGGTGAAATATGAACAGTGAAAGAGTGGCACAAATTTTGTTTATTTTATTTACTTTTATTGACAAATACATTCAGTTTAGACAAATTCTTAATATTTAAAATGTGGACCTTTCATCTTGGCATGCTGGATATCAGCTTCCTCAAAAGTGAGGAAGTACTTTTTTAGCCATTTCTTAATAGAATTTGTTTTTTCTCGCGAGCTGTAAGTAAATGAGAGTACACAGAGTCAGCATGTGCAGCCAATCAGGAAACTCTTATTGTTATCTGAGCGATGGTACAGCGTATGGTAGGTGAGATAACAAGCATTTTAATTGCTTAAGTTAACAGCATGGCTGTACTGAACACGTCACAGTCCTATCCACAGCTATATATACCATTTACAGCAGTCTTTTTTGATTATTATATTCCATTTCATGAGTTTAATAATGCAACAGGTGCATGTGGGAATTTGTATATTAGTCATAAATGTGGCAGGAATATAACCCCTGTGTGATGATGTTTAGAATCTTCTTTACCGTGGAAGAAGAGAACACTATGGGGTTCATGCAGGCAATCCCTGCCCTCCACAAACATTACCCATCACTCCAAACACTGCCTCCATATATTGATTGCCTGATTAACCTTCACTACGTATTGACTGGCTGCCATGCCTTAGTACACTCAAGTCTATGTTTTAACAAGACCAGAGACACTAACCCTGCCCTTATTTACTTCTGCACTATAGACAATGACATCTACCAGTAATGCATTGCCACAGATCTACTTTTATTTTAAGATCTATCCAGAATTCACAATTTCATGATCTTTTATTATTGCATCACTTTAAAGCTGGTTTGGCAGAAAATACAAATGAAATATAGGGTTTGCTATATGGCTGCTGTGTGTTATGAGTAATGGAAACTTATATTCCAAGTTATCAGTAACAAACCATATTGAGTTTTAAAGTCATTACTTTGGTGGTTTCTAAAATCATATGTCAGTTTTTTAAAACATGAACAGAAATAGACAAAATGGACAAAACTCCATTCCTAAAGCAGCTTTTTCCTTTCAGGTTATATTATTTCATGTATTCATTTATTTATTTAGTTAATTAGTTAGTGAAAAATCTCATTTTTAACATTATAAATGTAAAAGATTTGAATTGACTGTGACCATGCAATTTCATCAGTCTCATGAAACTTCTGCAATGTCACCATCATCCAATTTAAGGAATCATACAATGTGTTTGTAAACTTCTTTGTTAACATTGAGGCCTGCTGTCACCAGGGAGTAGTTCTTCTTCACGAGTGTGCTTTCCAAGCCTCCATTGCAGCATTTCTGATCCTACAGATGAAACAGCAGCCTGCTGATGAGTCTGAAAGCTTTTTACACTTTTTTTCTGTTATCTATTATCTTTTATCAGTATGTTATATATTCCTACTCTGGGCTGATGCCTTCCTTCTGACCGCTTGCTGTGTGAAACAGATTAACTTCTCAATGGCATGAAACCAGTGGCAAGAAACAGTCATGGAGGAAGAATGATACATTAGTCACTTTCGTTTTTTACTGGAACAATGAATAATGATTTAAGTCCATTAGATGAAATGGATTTGAAATCCATGCTGGATTATTTTGCTCCTCTATTACAACCATAAAAGAGCTATGAAAATGCCATCTCGCAGTAAAACACACCATACCAGTGATCTTTCTTATCTAGTTTTTTCTTTTCTTGAAAATTATATATTCAATTAATCACGAATCAATTTTAAAAAGATAAAATTGACTGCATGTGTTTTGTGTGTGTGTGTGTGTGTGTGTTTAGTGCTGTGCGAAAATCAGGCCAAGAAAATGTTATTAAATGTGTCTCAATATTAATATTTATGGCAGTTGGATACAGTTAGAACACAGGTTTGAGTTCTGCTGCTGTTCTTTGTGACTCGAAATGGATTTCAGTTCCGTCAGCAGCTCACCTGATTTACTTTAATGAAAGATTGATTAGATAAACTAGGTTTTGTAGGGTGGCTTTAAATAGTGTCTCTCCTCAAGGAGAGCATTGGAAATGCATAGGCACACACACTCCTAAAGACAGTATATGGTGTTTATGTATTTATTATAATATCATTTGAGCAAAGAAACTACTCGGGTAAATCTTACGTTTTTGGAATGCAAATAATTGGCCCTTGTTAAGAAACAATCTGAACATCTTGATATCGGCCCATTTTATCGGCCAACCAATACATCACTCTGGCCTTGTTGATGATGAATTTTTCAAGTGTGTTTTTCTGACGACCAGTTTCCTTTCTTTACACAGATGTGGGTTCAACAGGCCATACCGAAGAAGCTTGGAGAGCAGGGATGGCAGGGGTGGGGCTCTACCAAGGTGATGCCCTCTCTGTGCCTTCAGCTTATGTTTCCATGGAAACGGAGCACCGAGACACAGAGGGAGAGGAGAACATTGTGTATCTTTAAACAGACATCTGTTAAAGCTTCATCTGAACTTCTACCCTTGAAGGACAAACACAAACAAACTTGGTCCAGGAAAATTGCAGTGGTCCAGAAAATCAGTAGAGGCTGAACTGCTCAGATAGAAGAGTTGTGTTCACGTTTATCATTGTGTTGTGGATTTTCAAAACACATCTTTTCACTTTAGCGCTTTTGTATTCGTTCCTATTCGCACTTCAGACCAGATCCAGAGGAAGCCAGACTTCTTGGTGTGATCTGGAATCATTCACAGACATGAAACGAACTTTCTAACTTGGTGTTGTATTGATATAGGACTTTTTTTCCACTGTGGTGAACAAGCAGCGACCAAACCATGCTGATCTTTCAGAATATTCAGAACGAAGTAGTTTGGCCTTCTCACAAACATCCCCTGCTGCCAGTAATTGAGCTCGGATGCAACTAGGCTTACTGTTGGTGCTGCAAAGGATGGTTGTGATGCCAGAGAAGAACCATTTTTGTGATGTGTATGAAGAACCTTTTGAAAGTTTAAAGACACGGATGGAAGGGCTTCTTTACCAATTAAGGTTGTTCACACTCACTTTTCTTTTAAAAAAGGTTATTTATGGAACCAAAAATGGTGCTTTTGTGGTACGGCCTAAAGGGTTTTTTGAAACATCTTTACTTTTAGGAGTATAGCATTTCCTGTCATCTTTCTCGGTCTCTTTTCCACCATATATTTTTTCCTTTCCGTTGCAGCGTGTGGGATCTAAGGATGTTTTGTAGGGTCAGTGTTCTGTCGCCTTGCCTGAAGCTTGCAGCGACAGAATTAGGTTATTCAGTTTCAACCCAAGTGCGCACACACACACACACACACATGCACACATACGCATACACACTTCTTTTTGCCTTGCACCACATTCTATTCCAAACTAGACACTTATTAATGACCTCATTTTTGTGCAGTGGATGGGAAATGATGTACTTAACATTAGAAGTAAGCATGAATTACCTCATTTATGAAAACATGCACTGCCTGGGTCTGTGCTTGCAAGCAGAGATGGCATTAGATTAATACCAGCTCAGTGTCCACACACAGATGCCACTCTTCCATATGGGAGAGAAGGTTTATTTATATCATTTCAGGCTCATCACAACCCTTCCAAATATTCAGCAAATCTGAGGACTGCTGGCACATCCAGGCTTTAGACAAGCTTAGCAAAAGTGCTGGGTGTTATAGACTGAAAATTTATCTTTTTATTGCAACATATCTGAATTGACTTTGCCTTATATTGTATTAAAATACAGTGTAATTGGTCAGCACACTGTAAATAAGGATACATTCACTAAAAGCCAGTCTTTAGCCTGCTTAGTGACAGTGAGGACGTGTGTGGAGGAAAGTCAGGTCTCTACACTTCTGAAGCCTTTGCATTCTGTAGCAATCAATCGCAGACATATATAATGATAAACAACAAAGCACATATTACACAGTCCTAGTTGCATGGTACATTTTATGGTATATACTACAATCGTTCACAACCATACAGTTTCTCTTTGATCCTTTTTCAGTGAATGGGCATGACATTTCTGGTTGGAGCTTGACTCTTCTGCTTGCAAAACAGTTACATACATGCACACTGCAGCAACTGCAAAGCTGAAGAACTGTGAGTGGAAAGAGTGGATGCATGATATTACAGTGAAGCATCGTACCCCTTTCTGTTAGAGTTACAATCTTAATTATGGTCATATACACTTCTGCATTATGGCTTCACTACAGTAGGGGAATCTATATGATGGTTATTATCTACAGGAAGGAAGACCTGACCAGTGGGTTGGAATTTGCAATTCCTGAATTATGTAGAAGCAAAAAAAAAATATGCTTATTTCAGATTGTGTTTGGAGTGCAACGCCCTTCACATTGTACTGTATCTGATGCTGAATAGGTGATCAGCTGTATTAGGTTTGCCTAATACACTCTTGCACTACTAGGGATTGACAATTGTGGTGCTGCATGGACTAGTGTTTTCCCTGCTCGCACCTCATCTCATCAAGGCTCAAACAGAAAGCTGTCCTTCCCTTTAATTTCAGAAAAATTGGTATCACCTGTGTCACTTATCATGATGGACAATCAGAAAAAATGAAGAAGATAAACCTGGAACTCCTAGTTTATAAAAAAGATGAATTTCATTGCATTTTAATAACACAGAGCCAGTTAACTGTCTTTGAGGACACAAACTAACTATTTTTTTCTTATTCATTATGCTTAGCCCTTATTTATTGTCAATGCATAATGTGTAGAGCCCATTATGTAAATATGAAATATTTTGTACAATTGTTGTATTTACACATTTCACTCTGTACATTTCCATGCATTATCATATGCTCTATGTATTTAACATATTAAAACATGCTTCTCGTAAAGCAGTGTGGGGAGTGTCTGCCCCCCCCCTCCCAAGGTTTCTTTCAAGCTGCCTATTTAAATGGTAATTTTTACAAAGTAGGTCACTTCAGTCCATTATTAAAATGTCATGTTGCTTACATGATTTGGCAAATTAACTAGGAAAGTGGATGAGGAAATGCATCTTAATTAGGTAACCTTTCACAGTACAATGTCGATGTATCTACAACATTTGCATTTGCTTTCCATTCTTTTTGTTTGGGTGTGTTTTATCCTCTGGAGGTCAAAGCTGGAGATGGATTTGTTTCTGTTTCTGTATTTTTCTGCTACATATATACAACGTTGCTTTCATCCATAAAAAGGTCTCGCCAACATGTTGCAGTCTGCCCAACTTACTACCTAAAGTACCCTAAACTACCTCACATCCGTTGTTTATTTACTTGTGGAAACTAGTGTAACTTCAAAAAATTGAGTATTGTGAAAATGTTAATTTTCTAAATTCACAAGTGCAGTCAAAAAGTTATTAGACATGAAGTAAAATATTTTAAATGCTTTTGAAGAGTATGGCTTATGATTACAAAAAAAAAAATCAGATTTTAGCCCTAAGTTTTGTCAACATTCTTGGTGTTGATGAACATCCATTGTAATTTGTCATTTTTGTCACTGGTTAGTCATGTGGTGCCCAAACCACATCCATGAAAAGATTCCCCGTTACAAGAATGGATACATTCATTGAAACAAGATTCCCTCTCCCATCACTCGGAATGTAGTTCTACAAACAGTGCATTGGTTTCTTACAACACAAACCCTGTGCATAGGAACCATCACTCAAAACATTAACTATCCCTTTCTTAAAAAGCATGTAAGGGGGTTCATCAGAGGTTCTTTTACCAGGAAATTCTGGAAGCAAACATCTCTAATCATGACAGCAGTGTATTGATCTTATACACAGTAAAATTCATAATAGACTATGAAAGGTGCAAGCTGAATGTTTGCCATGCCTCTCACAGACCCAGCAAACATGCAACATCAGATAGACGTTCAAATCATGTTTGCATTATGTCAGTGTGTCCAGACTCACATTTGCACATCAACTGGACATCAATGGATGTGCAGGATGGGTATGCTATCTGAACATGTGAATGGGACCCTAGCTGAATGTCAGTGGACATGCACAATAGGTTTACTATCGGAACATCTGATTAGGACATCTATTGGACATATGTGGATTGTAAAACAGGTTAAATATCCAAATGCCTGGCTAGGGACCTTCGAACCCTACGAACGTGCAAAGTGCCTCATAAGCTGGCTGTCTGACTATGACCTCTTTTGGATGAACTAAAAAGGGGGGTTGATATTTGATTGATAGGTGAAGGTACTCTTGCTTAAAACATGCATCATCTGAAGTTCTGTATTTTGGAAATCAGGTCTTTTACATCTTTTACACATTTATTTATTTAGCTACAGTAACATTTTGAGCAGTATACTTACAACATTATACTTGCACCAACAATTGTTTATTTTTTCCTATAAGGACTAAAACACTACATCTCAGAAATCCTGTTGGAAATTGATCATCCAGAGAGTTTGAGCTGAAAATACAATAATTTTGATGGATTATTTATAATAATTAGATTGACAATGATCATAATGGGCAAGGCTTGTATGCTTGATTGAACCTTCATTGTGTCAGGTATAATAGCCCAGAGTCCCAGACTTGCATTAATACTGCTAATGCAAGAGAATAACATTGTGGTCTTTTTATGATATTATATTTATATTCGCTGAGGTTTGTGAAATTGAAATATACAAAATCCACCAGCAAAACCGTACAGACAGTTATTCAGTCTCAAAACATTTTTGATTAAAGATATTTATTGTAGCCTCTGAGAACACTACTTTCTTTGTTGTAAGTAGGTGTCCTTCACATCGCCACTAAATCTCTTACCTTACCCGAGGCCTGTAATTTAGAGACTTCTAAAGTTTACACACACACACACACACACACACACACACACACACACATTGAAGGACAGAAAACATCAAGATTAATGCTGACTAGTGCCTGTAAGATACTAGGTGTGAACACCGTTTACCTCAGGCACTGTAAATGCCTTTAGTGGCCAATCCACTGTAAGCCTGTGAAAATCCTTATACAAATAACAGCCATTAAAACACATCCCACCTCACACACTAGGGTAGAACCTCCGCAAACATGCAGCATACAATTTGATATTTACAGAGTGTCTCCTCAGTGATGCCTGTTTCCGTCCTGTTTTCTTGTTTTTATTCTTCATGTGTACTGTAGAACAGTCTGCACTAAATATCAAGCCTACAAACTGTATTTTCCTTCACGTCGTTTGTACAGTGCCTTAATCTTTTTCCTGTTTTGCTACATTACCTAGATTTCAATGTTTTTTAATATGAATTCTATGTGATGCATCTGCACAAAATACTTTGTTGGTGAAGTGAAATGAGTAAAATATATACACACATTTTCTGAAAGGCCCCAGAGGCTGCAACACCATTAAGCAACACCACTAATGAAACAACACCATGAAAACCAAGGATATCTCCTAACAACTCAGGAACAAAGTTGAGAAGTACAATCAGGGTTGGATTACAAAATATATCCAAATCTCCGATTTTCCAGAGCAGCATCAAATCCATTATCATCAAATGAAAAGAACATGGTATCACAACAAACCTGCCGAGAGAGGGCCGCCCACAAAATTCTCAGACCAGGCAAGGAGAGCATTAATCAAAGAAGCAGCACAGAGACCAAAGGTAACATCATTTCTGAGCATTTATCACATTTCACATCTCCAACGCAGTGTCACATGTTTTATACGTCAAAAAACAACACAATTCTAAATAAATGCATTTGGCATTATTCAATTCTGGGCCATGGGCTGAAGGAAGGATGAGAGAGGAACTGAGAAGGCAGAAATTAGAGATATGAAATCCAATAATTGTCTTATTTTCTGTAGATCTGCTGGCATATGACATAACAGTGTGCTATTGGTGGTCTACTAGTAGGAAGATTAAGAATCAAAGGTCCCCTTAAATATCTTCAAACTGAAAGCACACTCTTGAATGGTTAAAGCTCCTGTCTATGTCCATAGACATTGTGGACATGTCCATTAGCCATCCTGTATTTTCTAACAGATTTTTTTTTTTCGATACAGAGAAAATAGTGAAAAACTGTATGATACTCATAAGCCACCTCTCAACCTGGGTTGAAAAAGAAGTTAAAGAGACACTTTAACATTTGTTCTCTCCTGATTTTGTTTCCTGTATATTAGGACTCCTTGCTGCCACTCATCGTTCAGGGAGAGTGAAGGCTCACACCTGCTCCTCACCAAGCATGCTGCCGTAGGTTTTTTACGGTAATGGCCGTGTTGCATTGCTAAACGCCTTGAGGCATTCAGGAGAGAATGTCAACAGCTTGACACTGCCACCTGACCACACAGATGCTTGGCTGGTATGTTGTGCATTGACAGTAGAGACACAAGAGACCAAGTCTGCGTGCGACCAAATGTGTCCTTAGGGTGTGTTTATTTGAATGAGGACACATTGCGCATGAGTATTTGGTAACAGCAGAATGCCATGCAAAATAAACAGCTTATACACAGTAACAGTGGGTGACGTGGCAAATGGAGTTAAAAAGGTTCAAGTAGATCATGCTTTTGGTCATCTTCACCATGGTCACAATACAGCAACAGTGTGGACAATGTATGTATTTATGCACTCACTGTCAAAAAAAAGATGTTGCATCTAGAAGGAATTAACGGATTGTAATGGTGTTGTGTCACACTGTCATAGTCACTCAGAACGGCATCTTCATTGACAAGTCCCACTTTTATTTTGAATGAAAACCTGTAATAGATTGGTGTGTGGAGGCACCGTGGTCACCACCAAGATCAATGGTTTAATGTCACATGTCTAGAAGGCCTGGTGTCATGATGTGGGCTGCAGTTATTTACCAAACCAGATCACATTTGAGCCAGATCTTCATTACAGGCCCTTTGATAGGCCAGCGTTACATTAATGAGGTGCATAACCAGTAGCTCTACCTTTTCTGAACACACACTCCAGTATGTCCAACAGGACAGTGCTCGTCTGCTTAGTGCTACCATCTCAAGAGCTTGGCTTGAAGACACAGCATTGCCAGACCTGTCCCTGATTGAAAATGCGTGGGATGCTGTTGGATGTGCTTTCAAGACACTGCTACCACAAATTCGGCTGGGGAGAGAGTATTTAAGCTGCATGGGATGGATTATTGCTGGACACCTTCAGGAAGTTCTCCAACCCCTTTCCAAGATGTCTGGCATATCGCGTTATACCCATGCCATGCTGAGAGGCACTTTTTAAGTCCTTTACAATTTTTTATTTTACTGCTAAACCTCTAGAGCCAAATCTACATCATTCATTCACTGATTTACCAAACCACGTGTTGGAAGAGAAATATAAATAATTCTAGACTCTTATGAGCAGAAATATGTAGATGTTATAGTGAGCACAGTGATGTAAAGCCCCCTATGAATGTGAATGTTGTTTGTATTTATTCTAATATTAGTGTTTTACTGTTCAGTGCAAAGATATTCAGAAGCATGTTCTGAACGGTTATGTATCCTGATATCCCGAAATCACATCAGTCTACCCCTACACACAATACACCGTACATACCTTCACTACAAAGAAAGGGTGTATCCCTGCTTACTAAACACATTGTAATTACATACACAGGTTAGTGCTCTTTGATGTAGGGAAGGCCTTCGCTGTAATCACCCGCAATCAGGTATTTACTGCACTCACTCTCTTTCATTTCTGACATATTCTTCCATCCCTCTCTTCTTCCCTTAATTAGATGTCATCCTTTTCTCATGCCCTCATTCACTTGACAGAATAGAATAATCCTCGGCTTGTCATACTGTAAATGCTTAGACACACACACACACACACACACACACACACATATACACCCCCACACTTTGTACTTCTTCACACTTTGTGAGCTTCAGTAATTAGGGGATTTGGTTTTGACTGAAAGGCAGAAATGTTTGTTTTTGCAAGTAATAAGACAAAGCTTTGAAGCTTTCTTCTCCAACCGTGCCAAAGTCAAAAAATGATGCCACCCCTTTCAAAAGTGCAGTGCTGAGGTCACAAAAACAGCCTGAAGATAAAGAGAGTACAAAACCCTGCACTTTTAACCCCATCAAATGTCTATTCAGGCTGTACAAAACCCTATTAGGCCTACAGCAGTTTAGCTTCGACCAATTCACAATGAAGTTGTAAGGAATGTTTCAGCCCAGATCGTTTACGCCCCGTTCTTAAGGGAACGGCATCAGCAGATTGTTTGATACTAAGAGATAATAAGAAGCTGGAAAATGATAAAGTAGACACGGCTTGCAGGGGTTCTCGGGTGGCATGACTAAGTGTTGACCCTATGTGACCTCTCAGGTTCAATCCTTAAGGAGGCCATTTGTGGAAGTACAAGAGAGCATAGTTGCCCTCACTCTTGGGGGAGTATGATCCCCTTTCTCTGTCCATCAGTTAAGTCCCTTTCACACATGCACCATATCCCAGAACTTTTCAGGGCATTACCCAGAAGAGCTGAATGATTTATAGCAATTATTATCCAGTTTGTATCCTTACTGCCCCCTAGTACAGAGTCAGAGTAATGTTCAAGAAGTGAGCGTATGTGTCTATAGAGCAAGTAAGTTTCCAGAGAATTCCCAATGGGTCGTACCAAAGACTTCTGGTGGGTGGTGAAAATACGAATGGGAGTTCTTGTATGTTCAACAGACTGTTTACAGACGTCCTGCCCTTCAACAAAAAGAACCAATCAGCTTGCTGCTAAAGTTTTATTTTATTGCATTATTGACACTACAAATGTTTTTATCTGTGATTTAAAATCTGTTGTTGAAATGGTAATTTGACCTTCAGTTTGGAGTATTTGGTCTACTGTTTGGAAATGCAGTGGTGGTCAGTGGCATTGCAAAGATGCTTACCGAGTGAACAGAGTTTCCTCTAAGGACCTGTCCTGTGAATGTGTCAGATTCCAGCTGTACACAACATGAAAGAAAGGACAATATGGACCAGATTGTCCATATTAGTAACAGAGAGCAACTGAAGTTGCAGTTACATTCTGCAATTTGGCTGGCTTCGTGTGACTCGAAGCATATTCTTGGGTTCACTGTCGGGGCTGGCAGTATTGTCCTAGCTAGCTGTTGGGAATTGAAATGGGAAAATTGGGACTTGGGAATGACTCAATGAGGACAAGAAAATATTGATTATTTTTAGTACATAAACCTACAAACAGTCCAATATGAAAGCAAAGAGCAACCAATTACCAGTTGTGACTGAAGGAATGGTAACTGGCAGTCCTTCACCTCCATTTATTATTAGCCAAGTTAATGTGTTTGTCCGAGCCTCTTCTATTCCCTAGCTTTGAAGCAGGACTTAGGTTAATGGAGACAGATGGAGGTGAACGGCTATCACTGATGGTGCACACGGTGTCCAGCTCAGTGGTTAGTCTGTGTATCACAATCTCCTGCCCCTTCCTGTGCCTGCATGAAAAGAATAGCAGCAACTTCATTACACACACACACACACACTCACACTCACACACACACACACACACACACACACACACACACACACACACACACACACACAAAAAGCTCACTCTTGAGGGCAGGTGGGTTGATAATGACAGCAGTGGCTTGAATTGAATGAAAAGTCTCTTTCTTTTTCTCTCTTATCCCCCTTTTAGCATACTATCGCTCCACTGGACAACACACAAAAGGTACACGCACACACACACTGACCAAAATGCTCACACTTTTCTTGCTTAATCAGCCTTGAAAGTGCTAGAAGACCACTTTTGACCCCTTCCCCAACTCCCCCACTCACATTATTAGAACCTTTCAAAAACACCCTGCTCCACCTTCTTGTGGGACTACACCACACACACACACGCCTGCATGCATGCACACACACATGCACACTCATATACAAACGCATTCTTTCATAGACACTGTATTAAAGGTGAAGAGGCTTTACGGAACATAATAAACAGTGTTCAGAGTGATGCTCGTGCAACCAGTTAAGAATCATGCTTTTGGGAAATGTATTCCAGGTTGTTTTTGTTACTGAACCTTTAAGACTAATATTTTGGAATGACATCTGTTCTGATGTGTTCAAACAGCAATCTGGTTTCAAACTTCACAGTGTGAATTAGAGGGACGATATGTGTAAATTGTTGCATTTCATGTGACATTCCAGCATAAATGATGATTGGTCGATCTAATGAATATCCCTGTATACTGGTACCTAATTCAAGGTAGCATTTCAAACCTGAATGCTACCCAATCCTAGAAACAGACACATTTAACACATTATTAAAAACATAAATGCCCACTTTTGAAAGATGATTATCTGGATAGTAAATTCTAATAACTTAAATATTAGAAGTCTTTTTCACAGCTTCCTAGTAGTTATGTGAAACCTATACTATGACACATTTATCGGTGTAGTATCAGAGAGAGGGCGTATGCCAACCCATAGAGAGCCAGGCCAAATATGTTCCATTGAATTCTCAGCCTCGGATAGCTGCAGCCATAACTTAAGAAAGTCTGATCAGATTCAGTATTGGAATAGGGACAGAAAAAGTGGTTTTGAACTATGTTGACAAATTAGTTCCAAAGTCGTCATGATCTCAGAATGGTGTGTAACGATAATTCAAAGGCTGTTACCCCTCCCCCTGCCCATTAACAGCTGTTTCCAGACCACTGTGAGCTATGGTCTACACACACACACATTACCACTCCCTGATGACAGGTGTGTGTGTGTCTGTCATTGTCCTTTTCCAGCACTGATCCAGAGCCTGTCAAAACCACGTGTGTGTTCATGCACATGCTGTCAGAGGCCAAAGGCCATGGAGAATAGAATTACAGACACAAACACAGCGCCTGTTGTAAGTGTGTGTGGCTAATCATCATGTTATGAAAGAAGCACTATTAAAGAGCTTACACACAGCTGCTATTTTGTCACTCACTGAATCAGTCATTCAGCACAGAGACCATCTCAAACCCAAACTTACTGCAGATGACATTTTCCACAAGCCAGGCCTGAACTGGGCACAACTGTATACAGCTGTTTCTAGTTGCATAGTTAATGGTCATGTGTGGTTGATCTTATGAGTGAAAAATTATAATTAGCTTGAAAAAATGAACGAAGCTTCCAGATCACACACGAGACTGAAATGACATTTCAGTAATTGTACGATGTGTGTATATATATATATATACAACCCAACATAATCTAATCCTAACCTTAACTACAAAACCTACATCTAACCCTTACTCTAACCCTAAACCCTAACCTAAGCCTTACTCTAACCCTTACTATAAAATGGTATGATAATAGAGTGAGGTACGAGTCCATAGTGTGTCTGCACATTCACCAATCACATCTCTGTAAATCTCTGTACCCAGTAAACTCAATGACAATAAGACAATTTGTAAGACAATTCACACGTCAGCTCAGATCATCCGACACCACATCTCCTATTGAACACAAATGGAAAATTAAATAAAGTTGGGATGGAAAGTTCTGCGGTTCAAATTCTGATCATTTTCCCCACTTTTCTAGTTATATTTAGAGAAAGAATGAGGCAAGGTCAGTGTGTCAGTACGAATATAATGTGTTGTTTGTAGAAAAGGTCATCTCTTTATCACTTAAAAAAATATTGTTGTGGGGATCAGGCTGGGTTAGTGGGTAAATCTGTATTTATAATGCAGTTGTGTGTGTGTGTGTGTGTGTGTGTGTGTGTGTGTGTGTCAGCCCTTCACACATATTTCTCATAATTCATAAGACTAGCTCTCTATAAAGGTCACTATTAAAGTAACAGGCTTCACACACTTTTTAAAAACAACATATCACTTCATTCAGTTTACAGAACATTTTAATACACGGCTGATAAACTTCAGGCCAAGTAAGCTTGTGTTGCTTTAAAAAGTGAATTTCACATTAGGTTTACCGCTACACCCACCCACACTCACACACTCTCTCATAGACTTTTCATACTTAGCTGTAATGTCATCGCAGCGCACAGAAGCCATTTATCATCAGTTAATTCCTAATAGGCTTTAACCAATAAACAACCACTGGGGCATCATTTATCACTTATGCAGATCAATACTCATGGTTCTGTGTCTCATTCTCACACACACACACACACACACACACACACACACACACACACACACATATATATATATATATGGAGAGAGAACCTGTACTGTACTATGTCATTGATTTCTTAGTAATAACCTGTGAGTAAGTGACACAGGCCAAATAAACATGGTCTGTATTTATAGGATAATATATAAGTGCATTCAACCATAAAAAAAACTCCATACATACTAAACAGCAGAGTAAATAGTTCATTCTTTCGTTCTCACATTATTTACACAGACATATAAAGAGAGAGAGAGAGAGAGAGAGAGAGCGCAAAAAAAATGTGCTTGGTTTTGTTCCTATACAGATTCCTCACCAATGGTACAAAAGATTATTGGATGGAAAGGGGAACACGTAGAATGGCAAAGTTTGGGTATGTGTGTCTATCAGTGCCAAACTGTGACTATTAGATATCAGCCCTCAGGTCAGGCCACAAATGGCCACCTATATGATAATGATAATCAATCATTTATGATAATAAACGATCATTTATGATCATAATTGGCTGTACTGTGGGAGTTTAACATGAAAGTAACATACCCACTCTTTATCTGATCTAGATGAAATACCAACATTCAGAGCTTGACATAAAAGATCTTAGCTCACCTCGAAAGTACTGTAGATGTTCAACAGTGTTTCATTTCATTAGTAGCACAGAACTGCTACTGGTGTTTTCCATTTCCAGCAACTGAATTCACATCAGACTAACACTCATTAATATGCCACCTTCTCAGGAATGGTGTATGGGCAAAGATGGGCACACAGGAACAAGAACGAAATGGTATTTACTCGTGGCCCGACTTTCCGAGTTGGGGCGTCAATAATAAAATATATGTGACTGTATTTTAAACTGGTTGTATTATACATTTTCAGCAGCCACACATAAGCACAGGAGATGAAAATATTTTAGTGGCTTTTTTGCATCCAAGCATGAAAAATCATTGCTCATCTAATGCTCATACTGTGCTTTTTGTTTTGTTGCTGTATTTCCAAATAAACCTGCTGTCTTTGGCAACGGAAAAACAAAAGTAAGATAAAAAAAAAAAAAATTTTCCCGGGGTGTGTAAATGTTGTTTCCGACCAAAACCACTTAAACATAAATTACACTGAGCTATGATGTTATGAGCTCCATAGTTATAAGTAGGAACGTAGGAGAACAGAGAAGGTCAGTGATGTGAGGTATGTAAGACGTTTTTTCCAGAGGGATGGTTTTGGACCAAACTTGTTCCAGCCATTGGAAATCACAGTGTGATTAGTTGATTCTTCTGTCAGTTTCTAATTAAGCTGCTGGTTGATTTGAAGCGTGAGGCCTGGTCAATAGGAGAGCTTACTTGTCTGTAAGCTGTAACCAAACTCATACCGCAGAGAAAAAAGAAATAAAAAAAGACAGAAAATGTAATAAACTGCAGACATTTTTGCCAACCAAACTTAATACACAAATAAGATTGGCACTGTAATACACACGGACTTTAATTTCAAGCATCATTCTGTTGAATTAAAATGAATTTCCAGGAATCATCAGACCTAGAATCCCTGGAGAACTTCCCACTGTTGTGTGTGTGACCACAATCTTAGCTCTTTTAATAAATAAAATACCTCAAAGATGAGCAGACATAGATACTTTAAGCTTTGCAATGAAATGGAAAAACATTTCCTTTTGATGAAGTGGAGAAAAACATGGTTCTTGAGGTTCCTAAGGTTAAAATAGAGGTGGATTAAGTGTAGCACAGCAGCATTTAGCTGTAGTTCTACAGAAGCAAATGGAAATGACCAACAAAGTGAGTGTGTGTTTAAGCACGGAAGAGGTACTTAAATGTCCTGTGCAGCATTACATATTGAAAAAGAGAGAGACTGTGTGTGTGTGTGTGTGTGTGTGTGTGTGTGTGTGTGTGTGTGTGTGTGTGTGTGCATAAGAGGGGAGCAAGCAAAATAAGCTGGCCTTGGACTGCTCCCATCTCAACTCCCTTAAGTGTATTGGAGATGGAAGTGTGGGCGAATTGGAGACTTTAGACAGAGACTTAAAGAACTGTGGACACAAAAAAGCAGCAATCACTGGCAGCCAGGAAAGAGTTTACTGAAGCCTCAGAATCAATACAGCAATATGAGAGAGGAAGAAAATGAAAGAGAGAGACAGACAGACAGAGAACGGCTTGGAGAGAGAGAACTGGGACACCGAAATGCCACAGAAGGCCCAAGGCAAGGGCTGGCCACGTGCAGTCTGGTTAATTTCCATGGCCAACCAACAGTTTGTGGAAAAGCTCAGATAGGCTTACCATAGATAGCAGAGGAATCAAGCTTAGGGCACACATCACACACACACACACAGACACAGACACACACACACACACACACACACACACACACAGCCTATGTTGACCTATGTAACTGAAATGAACCTATATAAGAGTATTTGACAAATGGAGGTGAAACACATCTTCATATGAATTTTGGAAATTCAGAGTAAATTTTTTATTCATACATTAATTCAGTCTGAATTTGACAGTTCAGCAATTATCTGTGGCTTTCTATAAACAACAAAGAATTATGAACACTGTCTATTTACAAATATTACAAGATAATAAGTGTAATAAAATCCAATAAATATATAAAATAATAGAAAAATAAAGATCTGGTGAGGTGTATAGGGTTGTACTGTACATATCTATAGTCCAAGAAGAAATTTATTACAGAGCTATTATATACAGAATGGTCCAGGCAGTGCAGATGAGCAATGCAGGGAGAGTCAGTGCCGTGAGTGAGATCAGAGGATTCTGGGAAACAGTTCAAGTACAGTTCAGTTAAGGTGCAGTATGACCTCTGTGGTGACCCATGTGATTAAGGAGAGCTACAGCTACAGTACTGTGCTGGTATTGATGGCCCAGAGACTTCTACCAGAGGGAAGTGTCTGGAAGAGGTGATGGCCAGGATGAAAGGGGTCTGTTGTAATTTTGCCAGCATGCTTCCTCACCCTGCTGGTGTAGCTGTCCTGAAGCATTGGCAGATTACAGCCAGTCATCCTCTCTGCTGCCCTGATTATGAGCTGGAGTTTGGCTCATTTTTGTGAGGTGAAGGAACCAAAGCAGATGGAAATGGATGATGTAAGGATGGACTCCATGAGCGCTGTGTAGAACTGGAGTCTTTTGCAGGTTGAAATTCTACAGCTGTCTCAGGAAGAACATTCTTTGCTGGGCTTTCTTGGCTGTGGAGACCGTGTTCCTCTCCCAGGAACTTGAATGACTTCACAGTGGAACTCACAGATCTGTTGATGATGGGGGGAGGGGGGTTGCATCTGAAGTCCACCACCATCTCTACTGTCTTTTGTGCATTGAGCAGCAGGTGGTTCCTGCTACACCTGGAGGCCATCTGATCAACCTGTAGGTAGACACGTCACCATTGGTTATCAATGATACCATGTGGTATCATCTGCAAACCTCAATTTTTCATAGTGGGTTCCTTGGAGAAAAAGTCATTAGTGTAGAGACTGAGAGAAGGGTGAGTGCACACATCCTTGTGGTAGTCTAGCACTGAGGGTCTGGAGGTCTGAAAATCCATAATCCACTGACACATGGAATCTGGCTCTGACATCTGGGACACTTGACTCCCAGGAGCTGTGGCATTACCATGATAAATGCTGAGCTGAAGTCCACAAACACTAGCATAGGTTCCAGGACTGTTGAGATGCTGTAGCATGAAGTGTGGAGCCAAGTTGTCCATTGTCCATCCATAGACCTGTTAGCTCCTGTATACAAACTGCAGGGAATCCAGCAGAGGGTCTGTATTGGCCTTCAGGTGGGTTACGACCAGGCATTCAAAGACCTTCATGTCTACAGAAGTCAGAGCTACTGGTCTGTAGTCATTAACTCCATAATCATTTAGGTTTTCTTGGGGACTGGAACGATGGTGGAGGTTTTGAAGCATAAGAGCAAATTTCCAGTGATCTGTTGAAGATATTGGTGAAGACTGGTGCAAGTTGGTCACTGCAGTGTTTTAGGGTGGATGGAGAGATGGAGTCAGGTCCTGGAGCTATCCTCTCCTTCTGTCTCCTGAAGAGCCTGTGACCATCCTGCAGACTGATAGAGAAATGCACAGAGTGCAGAGGTGAGAGAGTCAGAGTGCTGTTTCTTACGTGTTGTAGCTGAAATACAACTGTCCTTCCAGAAAACGATGCATGATATCATGATATTTGTGTGCTCATCTAGTCTGTCTGCTGCCTCTGTAAACACAGTCCAGTTTGTGTCCAGTCTGACATATTTATTTACAAGCTGATCGTCACTTTTTATTGATAGATATGTTCCATAAATCAGTCATCACATTCAGCATTCCTATTCCGATTTCAACCAGCGAACTCGACCGATTTCAACCAGCAAATGAATGTCAATGTTTTCTCCAAAACTTTAGGACTTAATTGATCTAAATGGTATGTGATTAGAGATATTATTGGGACTAAATAGGCCTGAATTATTTTTGGTCAGATTTACTATTTGGATCTGGATGGATGGATGGATGGATGGATGGATGGATGGATGGATGGATGGATGGATGGATGGATGGAAACTGCTTCTTAAACTGTAATTAGGATGATGTCATAATTGTGGTTGAATATTTTCCAAAGATAATAATGATAAAAACAACAATAAACAATGCAGTCACGTTTAAAAAAAATTCATATCAAGGCATCAAAAACATGGAATATATTTGTTTTAAAAACAAATGTCAAACATTTAATCATAATCTATGAGTAAAAAATTACAGCTGTGAGAAACAGGAATCGGGAGTATTCCGATTTTTGACAGTACATTTACATAAAAGACTGCTGTTAAGCTCAAAACATGTCCTGTTATTACTCTTTGAAGTTTTAATATCTGTATTCTGGACACAATGGAGTTCAGCACTGTGTGTTTTATGCAGGTCATCTCTTTGACAGATGTTTTTATAATTGTTTTCACAGAGGAAACTTCATTCAATTGGAATAAGTGTGTTGTTTTCTCTGCTAAATTTAGCTGTCTGAGACATGACTCCCTTTTATTGTGACTAAAGGAACTTTTAATATGAAAGTTTTATAGAGGCATTAAAGCGACTGGGGTTTCATATTTAATCTCGAACAGCAGTTAAAGTAAAAAACAGGTGGAGTTTGGCTGTTTGAGTACAGGAGTACAGTGTCATTGTAGCACAAACCTGAGCTATTATGCAATAATTGTCATTATGGAAAATAGAAGAGAAGTCTTTGCTCATTGTATTACGTGGATGTGTTAACGAGCTGCTTCTCTCTCTCTCTCTCTTTCTCTCTCTCTCTCTCCTCTCTCCTCTCTCAAGTGAATATGAAAGAGATTTATGTAACAGATCATATCATGGCTGTCCAATGTAAATCATGTATCTCCATTTTTGCGCATGTTTATTTTTCTCCTTGGTTTGAACCCTTTGGCTGCTCTATACACTGTGTAAATAATGGATGTCTGGATGAATAGACCAATGGAATTGCTGTAATGTCTTTATCGTTTACTCTCATTTTGGAGATACATGTTTTTCACTGGACAGTGATGATATGCAAACAGATGCACTATGACCATTTTTTCGGGTCCAAAAATGTAATGGTACCACATAATTTGCCTGTATATTCAACAATTGGTAAATGACATTCAGCTCGAAATGTAGTTCAGTCTGAACAAAGTGTTCATAGTTTAGCTATAATGTAAAACTGAGATATCCTGTGATACAGATATGATTCAAAAAGTACATTTCTCTTTTTGTATAGATCAAAGTATTTCATACAATGTCCAAATGTTTGACTACCTGACCTGGTTCGAGATAAGTTGCTGACTTAAGCAACAATTTGACGATGCTCATCGGGTGTTTACGTTTTCTTGCGAGCTGAAATTAGAGCAGCAAACATGTCTCAGCCAGTCAACCATATTTGTCTTGGACATAAGTAAAGTCCAGGTAATCAAATGCAGCACATGGTGCAACAACAGACTCTCCCAAACAATGAAGACAATGCCTACCAACAACACACCCTTTGTGTTCTTGTTTTAGTAACAGGTCCAGCTTAAGGCCTTTATTCTTCTGCAAACAGCAGTGGAATTATGGCATTAGGGTTTCATCTTGGTAGCCTTATTTCCAAGTAAGCAAGACTGAGTTACAAGAAACCAGACAGAAGTTTCTTTATTGTACTGAAGATGCCTGATGTTCAGTTGTGTGCAAACACGAACACATTCCTCTTGATATGACATGCAATATCGATTTTCAAAGTGAAATTAATTTCGATTTATCGGCTGAATTTAACATGTTGGGAAAAAGTTACATATTGATTTTTTTTTGTTTGTTTGTTTTTTGCATTCAAAGTTTTGTATTCTGAATAATAGAGGACAGATGTTGAGTGAATGATAGACATGCTATTCTTCCTTTTAAAAGTCAGTGGAGCATTAAAGTAATTTCAGAAATAAAATAAGCTAAAAATGTAACGTTGCTTTAAAACTATAGATTTTATTTATTGTCTTTAAAACTCAATTCTTTATATGTATGAACCTGTTCCATAAAAATGTGGAAAATGTATGTTTCCTATTTCACTGGCTCTCAAGAAGTCCTCGAGATCTCCTAGACGGCCCACATTTGCCACAACATAGCTCTTGATCCAGTTAAAATGTTGACCATCTGAGGACCATCTGGTTTGAGAACCATTTGTGAATTCTGGAAATGTTGTTAAAGGACATCATCGAGATATTTGGTCCCAGAGAGCTAAATGGTAATTCTAATTGTTCTAATTCTGATTTTCAGACTCTGTGTGTGCTTTCTGCTTTCTGACAAGCAAGATGTAAGCCTCTGTAGATGTCTGCAATGAGTCATTAGACTTGCTGAAATGTGTGTGTGTGTGTGTGGGTGGGGGTCTTGTTGAATAACAGTTAAGCGTCTGGTTTACACAGTATCATTCACAAAGCAGTGCTCTGTGCACTTCAGCCCAGTGCACATTTACAATAAACTGATGTATCAGGGTTCCACAGCCTTTACGCTCTTAAAAATGAATGTGCCTGAAAGCATCCTCTAAAGCGGTTCCAAAGAAGAGTCAATTGTGCTTCCCTAAAGTATCTTTCAAAGGAATCATTTTAATTCAGTTCTTTAAAGATTCATCCACTGAAAGGTTGTTTTAGGTGAATGAAATCTGGTTCATCGGTGCCAGTTTTGATTTGGTTGAGTTGTAAGTAGAAGCGGCACGATTCCACTTTTTCATTTCCGATACTGATACTGAAAGTAAAAATTGGCTGATACCTGTACTGATCATTTCTCTTTAAAAATTTAATGACTACTAAACTTTATTAGGTGTTTTAATGGAATTACTTAAATTAAGATGAACATCTAAAACAAGGCTCGTGATCAAACACCAGACCACCCATGGGACTTTCAGGATTGTAACAGATTCCATCCTATTTTCCCTCCAGTACCAGTTCCAATATTTTCTGTGGACTTCAGCGCAGTAACCATTGATACTGACATGCCATCTAAAGCAGAAATTAAATAACTTCTTTTGACTTTCATAGTAAAACCTGTTATCTCCAGTAACTATGACTATGAAAGTATAAAAATATGGAAATGCCTATGTGTGTGGGTAAGAATGAGTATGAGAGAGTGTGAGTGAGCATAGCTTGCAAGCTTGGTGTTAAAGTTAAAGTCCATGCAGGTAAAACAATCATATGTACAGCTCTGCAGGATCTAGACTGGGATTGGGAGTGAATCAGTGCAAAGATTCAGAGCAGAAGAAGGACATCAAATAAGAAATGTATTACGAAATGTATTACCTTCAATTAAGAAGCCATCTAGATTAATAACAATCAAATCAACATTTATTTGTATAGCACTTTTCACAACTGATGTTGTCACAGAGCAGCTTTACAGAAATAAAAAATTATGTGAACAACACACGAACAAAAGATAAGACATAACCCCCCTGGTGAGAGCAAGAGTGGCGAGGAAAAACCCCCTCAGAGCTGGAGGAAGAAACCTTGGGAGGAACCAGGCTCGCAAGGGGGACCCCTCCTCCTCTGGTCAAACTACTTATACATAGTTAGTTAGGGGACACTGGACCCCCACAATAATAGCAATATTGAGTTGTACTACTAAAACCTTTGCTTTATCAGAATTTAATAAGAAAAAATCATCCAGTTTTTAATTATGAAAGAGAGAAAAGAGATAATTCTTAGATCTGGGAGCTTATTAATAAACGGATTAGATTTTGAGGATGTTATTGTATGTTTGCTAATAAGGCAGGGAGGCTGGTGAATATTAAGAACATGATCAGGCAGTTATCAGAGATGGAGTCATTCCGGGAAAGGTTGACTCCATTTTCTGCCTCAAATCCCAGGGTTAGGTCTAAGTCTAATGTAAGGACAATAAGGTTAAAGTAGGGTAGTGTAAATGTTTATTTATTTTTTGCACAGTGAAAACAGCAACAATAAAAGGGAGATGTAATTACTAGGTTTTGATATGTCAGCAGTGACACGTGTGATGTGTGCATTGCTAATTTGAAGAGTTTGTGGGTTTTGACATTTGCTTTATGAGGTTCAGTGCACAAGCAGAAAACAGCGGATTAGAAAACGTCTGTGTGTCTGAATGTGTTTTATTGTGGAAAGGGCAGTGAGGTGCTGGAAACTCAGTGGATGGTATGAATTGTATTGTATGGTATGAATCATCCCTTGTGTAACAAGAAAAACAGTTAAGAGCTGTTCTCTAAGGGTCTTATGTAATACAGGTTGCTGCTGAAACCTTTACTCTGTTATTACATTTATCTGGGTACATGGGTGAGAAATGAAGCGGTGATTAAAATTACAGAAGGAAAAACTGGCAGCAGTATGGAGTATTAAAGCCTTTTTATTGCTCACCTGTTTGTAATTCCAGAATTCAAGGCAACCTTTAAGAACTGCTAAGGGTGGAACAATGCATACATACGTGGTGTTTCAATAATAATAATAATTTTTTCTATCATTAGAATCCTTACAATCCATTACAATCCACCAAATCTCACTGGAGACTTAAAATTTGCATGTATCCAAATATTATAAATGATACTAACAATATAACACCTCTGCACAGTGAATTAATGCTGCACAAATATACATATATTAACATTCTGAACCCTTTTTTTATATGAATCATTGTTTTTGGTAACATTTTGACTTGTTTTGTGGCCTAAGAAATTGATTCTAATGAATTAACTACACACAAAGTGCACAAAACCGAAGGGTAAACCCATGTACCAGCTACTCACATTGTGCTCTGATATGCATTGGCTCACCCACACCACCCTAGAGACCACATTGCTGAGCATATGATGGTTTAACCTGCCTGACCTTTCACATTAACACAGAGTTATATCCTACGCTCACTCGCATTCTCTCCTACTCGACCATACACAGCCTGCCCCCAATTCAGCTATAGTTCTTAATTATTTTACTCTTTCTGTCCAGAGTTATTGCTATGTGCTATCTTGTGTTGACCAGAGGAGGATGGTTTTCCCTGTGGAGGAAGGTTTCTTTCTCCCAGTCTGAGGAAATTTTCTCCACGGTCACCTTTTGGCTGCTGAAAAGAGCCTCGGGCTCTCTGTAAAGCTGCTTTGTGACACTTTTGTTGTACACAGCACCAAATAAATAAACTTTGATTGATTGATACTACCAAAGCCTCTTAGAGTTGCATGGCACTAGTGTGCTACAATCACCACTTTGCACTTCAGATGCAAGAAAAACCAAATAAATCTAAAAATTCAAAAATAAAAATAAAACCAGTGCTGAGCAGCCACCGATCAATCATAGGTGGAAAGTGTACGGATGTTTTGATAACAGCCTATAAGCACAGCACACTCACTAACACTCCCAGCATGCTGAACCTCATGTTCACCAACCTCTCCTCAGGTTGGTGGTTGGTCAGGGTATCACTTACTTAACCAGAACCCATAATCCCACTTCATCTATTGAGAATAACAGCCCTATATTCTGTGCTCACAAAAGCAAGATTAACCTAATTAGAAAGAAAACAAGGATATAGGTTCCCCGGAGCTCTAACTGCCATACTGGACAAAGCTGGTTTGTGTACAGTATTTTGGTGAGGCTTATGATGTCAGCTTGCGTGTAGCATTATTGACATATTGACCCCTTAACAACCTTCTAATTCAAAGGATTCCGTTCCGTACAGGAGAAAAATATCACAGAGCAACTTCTGGAGTCTGATCTCATACCAGCACAACACACACCACGTCAGTCTCACTGCAGAGCTGAGAATGACCCACCATCCACATAATACCTGTCAGGTGGTGGTTGTGCAGGGTGCTGACCACTGAAGATCAGGGTGACTGAGAGGAGACTAAGAAGGTATGCAGAGGAACAGATGGACTACAGCCTGTAATCATAGAACTAAGTGCTGCTGAATTGTAAATAGAGTTGATCAAATGGACAAGGGTGGAAACAGTGATCATAATGCTATGGCTGATTTTAGGCCTATAGCTTATGCAAATCAGAAAATCATTTTCAGCTTCTAAGAATTATGAGCCTTCTTAGGCCCAGATGTCCCTGGAGGCTCCCTGCTGACTAAATTTAAGCAACTCTCATGCCAGTGTGTTTATTTGCGTGCATTTTCTGTGCTACTGTGATCAGTGTGTGTTAGTCTGACCCAATAGTCGGGAAAGTAAGTCCTTGAGTAATTATACTGTCAGAACATGAAGTCTGATATTGAGCTAGAGTTTCGTAGATGTTGGATCCAGTGATTAGAGCAAGCTTGATTCTATTGGCAGCTGCATGTCTAAGCCGACCAAAGTGATGAAGTGCGTTCTCTCTCTCTCTCTCTCTCTCTCTCTCTCTCTCTCTCATTTTTATAAAATGTAAAATAAAAGACAAAATATGACACTTTCATATGGTTAAACAGGTTCTCTGTTTCCTGTGTTCTCAAAGCAACACCATCTCTTCCTTTCATAGCCTTAAAAAAGATACATAATATGTCCAAATGTTTGTGGACACCCCTGCTAATGAATACATTTAAGTTCCACCCATTGATGACACACACACACACTTTGACTAGTCCCTGTTTAGAGGTAAAGGAATCATTCCCTGGAGAGTAAAGACAGTCATTCCAACAAAAGAAGGAAAAACTCTAAATGCCCTGTATTGTTTCCCCAATTTTCCCCCCAGTTTGGAAGTGCCAGTGACCCAACCTCATTAGGACTCTCCTCTTATCACATATGATGCTCCTGACACTAGGAGGCTGAAGAAAAGCAGATGCTTTCTCCAATACATGAAAAGCCAACCAGCGCCTCTTTTAAAAGTGCCACCATTACATCATTGCGGTCCAGCCAACACACCCGGAGGAAAGCTGCAGGTAAAGCCCCCACATCGATACTCTGACATGGGATTTGAACCTGTGATCCTCGGATCATAGTTAGCACATTAGACCACTTAAGTCACTCAGAGCCATTCATTTACTCAGTCAATATTCACTACAGCATTTGCTGCATTGTGGACTGACTTCGGGATGAGAGTGCCTCCACCAAAAGGCTTTTCAAACACTGCTTTTTAATCTACTGCTTCATTAAAACTGATGGATGAGTTTTATTGTTTCTTTGTTTATAACAACAACATTTACTCACGTATGTATATAAAATGTATACCTTATTCTGTAGTAAAAACACCATGACGTAACACTGTCATTAGATACCCGTTACGTTATTCTGAGATCCTTGGAGACAGCTCAGCCCAAAATCTAAAAACCCAAAACCTCAACATGATGAAGAAGCATTGAGCCTCTATGCCCCACAGGCTTTTCACAGGCCTGCAACTGTGCTCTACAATCTGCACTCGGAATTCTGTTGCTGGGTCATAGTGAGCTACATAGAGAGTGAAATTTACCTCTGAGATTTTGAACAAGGCTAAAATATAGCTGACAAATTATGTTGTGTACTATTTCTGGAACAGGGCGCACACAGCTTCACCCCGAACACTGCTTTTGTAACTAGCCCCGCAGGCCCTGTCCGCATGCATCTGGATGTTTTAGACAGCATAACATGTTTCTCCAACTCCAGCAGCATTTCTGAGAACCCCTCTTTCTTATGAAAACACAGATACAACCATCTAAGCTGGGGACTGTGCTGATGATTAGTTTTAGAAAGATCATCTTCTACAACTGTCAATTTTAGATCTTCCTCCACTCTTAAACAGTTGTACCATGAACTTGGTTTTTAGAGATCTTTTGAAAGAGTTAAACCCCACAACTAAGGACTATATATTATACTCCAGCTTTCACAATTCAAGAACTGACTATATTTTCATGCCATATAATTATCTATGACGACTACTACTATCTACTGTTACACCAACCATCTCCACGTCCACCTTCACTACATCCATAAACCTCCCCTGAGGTCTTCCTCTTCTCCTTCTGCCCGGCAGCTCCATCTCCAACATTCTTTGTCCGATACATCCACTATTGCTCCTCAACACATGTCCAAACCATCTCAACCTGGCCTCTCTGGCTTTACCTCCCAACTGCTCCACCTTCACCGTCCCTCTGGTCTGCTCATTTCTGATCTTGTCCATCCTCGTCACTCCCAACGTAAATCTCAGCATCTTCATCTCCGCCACCTCCAGCTCAGCCTCCTGTCTTTTAGACAGAGCCACAGTCTCCAAACCAGACGTCATAGCAGGTCTCACTACTGTCTTGTAAATAATAAAGATAGTTCATGTGTTAATTAAATGATCACACTAACGTTGCAGAGGTTTGAAAAAATTAATTTGACACACTTGATTAAAACGTGTCTGTGGACCAAAACATTCTCTTGCATTAGAGATTTTTTTTTTTTTTTATCATTCAATTTTACAATGATGTTGCAAAACTAAAAACGCACTAAAGGTTGTGCTCAGCTACTACATGATGGAGTGATGTTCATTATGTGGCTATGCAGAGCCGTTCACATGGAGATGTTCACTTCACATACACCAGCATATATATGTAAGAAAGGACGTAAATGACAGGGTGGAACCGCATGCACATGGAGGTGTTATTGTTGGTGTGGGATGGCAGGAAGGACTGTGTCTGTGTTTAATGTGGGTAGGATGACATGCTTGCGTGATGTGCTGCCATTTCTCCATTCACATTGGTCTCTCTCTTCCTCCATCTACCCCCCCCCCCTCTCTCTCTCTGTCTCTCTCTATTATTTATAGCCACTGATTTCATGACTGGAGATCATTTGGAAAGAGAGAGAGAAAGAGAGAGAGAGCTTTCCTGTGTTATTAGAGAGCCTCTGGTGAGTTTAACAAGCTGCTCTTTCACCTCATCAGTCAGACACATGCACAAACATGCGTGACTGTCAGGAACATCACACACTCTTTCACATTCACTCACAGAGACAAGACAGTAAAACACAACACCCCACATAACAGGCATCCTGAGTAGCTCGCCAGCGAGACATGTATCCTGTGGTCATCCAGGTTACCTCTCATTCTTTTACAGGTTTCACATGATGACTGGAACTGCTTTCTGCTCATCCTGACCATCCTTACCTTCACACGCCTGCTTTCTGGTTACTTGCGTTTCTCTCCCAGTTGTTGTTTCATAGAACTCTTTGTCCAGGCCAAGAAGACCCGAAAGCCCTTACTTTAAAAAGTGCAGCTTGTCTATCAGTTTGATTGACTACCTGCTGCTCAACCTGGATGTCCTTACCTTTTCATACTTACCTTTTCTATTTTTCTCTGTCCTCTACTGTCCTGACCCTTCCTCTTTCCTCCCTTCTCCACCGTCACTTCTACTATCAATCATTTTATAATTGGGAATGCCACAATGGTTTCATGCAGCACTAGTTGAAGGATCTTCTGCTTTCCTCACCTGAACATTTTGTCATTAACACAACCTGACTCATCCTCCTCCATCTCTCTCTCTCTCTCTCTCTCTCTCTCTCTCTCTCTCTCTCTCTCTGTCTTCACCCCCCCTCTCCCCCCCTCTCCCCCCAGATGCTTTAAGGTCTTCCTGCGGCTCCATAAATCTCCGGGTCCCACGAGCCCGGCAGAGTGGAGCAGTAGATCACCTCTGGGCCTGTCACGCCAACGCTGCTTAATGAGGCCATCCCAGCCTGCAGGAGAGAAGAGAGGGCGGCACACGCGGCCTGTAAGTCAGGAGAGTGTCAATCACACACACACCCTCACATGCACTCACATACACACGAGACAGAGCCATTATCAGCCTAGTGAGTCCTCTGAAGGTAGGATAAGAGCAGAGTAATATCATTCCATTAAGCTGAAAGTGCATTTGAGGAACAGAGCAGTTTCACTGGCCCATGCACAGCACACACACACACACACACATCACTGCTGTCCTGTGAATAATATGTATGTCCATTTATGTCTTTTTTCTAAAGTTTGAATGCTGTAGCTACCCTGTACACTGTAGAACTACTACTACTATTACTACTACTACTACTACTACTAATAATAATAATAATAATAATATATGTTTTAATGAGTAGTAGTAGAAATGCCCTAGAATTACTTGGAATAACATTTTATTTTACATTTACATTGAAATTAAGACCATAAATGCATTGACAAAAATGCACCAAGTAGGAATGATCTTGTTGGAATCAAATGAAAATCGATATGTATGAAAGTAATGAAGAAATATGTAAATGATAAAAATAATAGCTCAAAATGATATGTTTACTGGGGAAACTGTACAATTGAAAGAGGCTCCAGTACCCTGATGCACAGTCTCTATCCTTGACACAAGATCAAATATGGTTGGTCATGGAAACATACAGGTTCCATATGGCATCCTACAGCACATTTGGCCACAGATGTGGCAGCTGGTTGGATTTCTACCTCAAAGCACAAGTCCATACCAAGGTTCTCGGAGTTCTCTCCCCAAGGTTCTCTCCAACATTATCATATGCTGATTACATGGTTCAAACTTGGGCAAACCACTTAGAGTGTGAAGAACCTTTGAAAGATGCTTCACACTCACACATCTCTTATACATACACATGAACCTGAAGTGAAAAAAGTGACAATGACTGATGGAGCTGCTTAGCAATACGAGCGTCGACCCAGCACACACACTGACTGCAGACTAGGACTAGGAGTGTCACATCTATTTAAAGTGATGATTCATTCACAAAAATCAAATGTACAAAAGTGTCATCTGACCTCAAATGCAATCAAAACATATGCTTCGAAAAGCTACATCATAAAACATTATTACACAGTAAGTACATTATTAATGCATGTTCTATGTTTGAGATGTTGTTTTATGATTGTTTTGCAATAAGATTTGGGCTTGAAATGACATAGAAGTGTCTGTATTGTTCTAAGAGGTGAAGGAGACATTCTGAGATGCATAAATGATTAAATGAATAAATGCATGGTAAACTTCTAATAGATGTTTTTGTTGATTATATACAATCTTAAGTAGACTGTACAATGCACCGATTGCTGATACAGATGTGCAAATGCACACACAGCTTGTCTAGTCCTTGTAGAAATGTATTGTTAATATAATCAGACACTCTGGAGCAGACAAGCATGAACATATCGGCACCATGCCTAACGCCAGGTGTAGGTTGGAAAGATCTAAAGCACCCCAGCACTGAGTTGTGGAACTTTCTGTAGAATGATGGCTCTCCATACAATACTTTTGGGATTAGGTGGGGGGTTGGGGATGGGGAGGTGATCATCCAACACTCAGACCTTACAAATGCTCTTGTCGCTGAATGCCATCAAAAATCTAGTAGAAAGACTTCCCTGGTCAGGAAAGCAGGATAAACTCTTTCATACCTTTTCAGAAGAATCAGTCCATGAGCAGGTGTCCTGATACCTTCTACTCCATAACTTGGTGGTTTGACACTTGAGCCATGCACTTCCCAAACTTCTAAGCTGTGGCTACAAGTTTCTAATACTTGTAAACTCCAATAGCATCACGACTCCAGTGCATAACACCAAACATGTCTTTCCATGTCAACTATTTGGCAGGAAAGGACAGTTCTTTACATGACACTTTTGACCAAACCATCACTTTAAAAATCTGATAAATCCAAATAATACAGATTGCACAGACCTTGCATCAGCTTCTTTATATAATACACCGGCAGTGTCACTGCAAAAATAACACCTTTCCACTGGCGATTGCAAATGGTCTTTAATGGTTTCCCCCCAGGCTTGAGAAAACAGGATTGCAATCAGACCAGATTGGTGTAACTGCCCTCTAACACTTCACCCATAAAATCTGGTACTAAACGAAGCTGTACACAGATGGCAGGAACATAAAGCGCTTTACCTATACACTATTACAAGTACTGCTACTGCTGCACGTAGGGCCAGCCGAGGTTACTGTGGGCCTTTATGTTCATGATTTAATGTAAAGTGGCTGTCAAATTCTCTTTCAAGGACACACACACTCAGAACATCTTGATTTGTGGTACAAGCAAGCCTTCAACGCTTCGTTTTACTGGTAATCTCCAACATTTAATACCTGGTTTAAACTCACTACATGAGTGAGTATCCCACGGGTCACAAGGGTCAACACGGGCCAAATGATATCCAACACCGTAACACTACATCTTATGAGCTGTCAGTCATTATACATATTTCTAGAACTTTACAGTGGAGCAGACGTAGAGCACAAAACCAGACAGTGGTTGTGAAGATACAGGTGCAGCATTCGGTTCAGAAAACACGTTTTAATTCTTAGACCCCGGGTTCCACACTGTGCACTGTGTTTTCTGAGTTTCATATCTCAGGATCAGAGCGACCTACAAACATGAGATCATATCATATATCATAACAAACTACAAGACCCTATCTGACCACGGTATCACTGAGGATTATGGGTTATCGTTGTGTGATGAATTATCAACTAAAATTCACTTATTTTCCACTGAATTAAATCCCAGTTTAAATGCAAGAGGAGCACTTCCGGTGTATGTTTACTATGTGTATTTGCTCAACTTGCATGGAGACTGCAGACTCTGATCAGTGAGAAGGGGCAGGGCTAATGATGTTACTGACCCAGAAACTGGGTTTTAAATGAAAATCAGAAGGGAGGGGCTGATTGCTCTGTCAGAATAAATGTCCTAAGAAGGAATAAATACTCAAATATACATAAATAACAAACTTACTCTGATCCTGAGTTGTGAAGCCCTAGAATACAGCACAATGCAGATCACAGGTTCTAAGAGTTAACAGAGTTCACTCCCCAGCTGCTCCCTGGGTGCCATGGATAGGGCAACTGCTCCAGGCACAAGTGCTCACTTACCCCTAATCACTGGGCATGGATGGGTTAAATGCAGATGACAAATTCCCTTGTGTGCACCACAGTGGATCTGTGAGCACCATTACCTTTAAAAACTGTTGATAATATTAATGCTGCTGATACAACACGCTGAGAGATGAAAGCTGATTGGCTCTCCTCTGTCTTGCTCTCTGCTTTAATGTTCCAAACTGAGGCATTTTTACGCCCTTCATTCTCAGGTTATGGGTGTCTTTTATTGGATGCTGATAAACGTACTCAAAGGCTGTTCTTGCAGTTCCTTTCAAGTCCAGTGTTACTCTGTATAAAACATGGGGTATATGTACACTCCCTCCCTTATAAAAAGAGGGGGTGCACATGCTCCATTTGCTCCATTGCTCAGACACTTACGTGGCTGCCTTTGCCAGCTGAAAACATCCTAACAAAGCCCACAATGTGTTTTCACCTTCATACATGGCTGGGACGACATGGAAAAGGGCAGTAATTGCGTGAGCTTCATATTGGGTGAGAAATAGGAGCCGTCTGGCTTCAAAAGGCCCTCAGACGCACTGGAACCTAATTAGAGCTGTCATCATGGCACTCATACAGACTCTCTTGCCCTCTCTTGCTCACTCACACACACATACACTCTTACATGCAAACAGTGACACACCTGTTCTGCCGACCCTCGGTATGACTCCTATTCGATTATATTCTGTTTTTCACTCTGTGCTGCTCCCACCTCCCTGTATCTTCTCTTTATTTTCACCACCTCCTCTTCCACTACACTTACTATAATTGTGTCATACACAATGTCTTACCTTCATGCTTCAGTGACTTTTCTATTAGTCAGTGATGGCTTTGCCTCTCATTTTTCCTCAACAGGCATTCTTATATTTTCACACATGTAATATGATTTCTATTAATTAAAAAGTGCATTTGATGATTCTGACAGCTTGTAGATTCATTGTACATTATCATAACAACTGATGAATAATTGAATGAATGCCACATTACTTCATTATATATTTACATTGCTGCTCACTCAGTGGACAGAAGAGAGGGCTCACTTGGTGCTGTTTAAAACAACAACATTTTTAAAAAGTATTTGACATGTGCACTGCATTGAGACTTCCAGGACCTCCGGGACAGACAGGGTTCACTTACAAAAAACATGTTTGTGTTGATTTACGACTGTCAGACCTCTTCTGTGAATTAAATCTCCATTGTGATTTTTTTTTTACTGCAGATATTTTTCTAAATTCTGTAAAAGAGAAGATGTAAAAGTCATGCATACAGTTATGAATCACTCACTCCCACTTGGCAACTTTGATACTGCAGCATAAAAAAAAAAACTCCCTTTGAGAGCTATACAGGTTAAATTACAGCCTCCACACCGGGTGGTTAGCCTCCAAAACAAAAATGAAAAAAGAAAGAAAAGTTCACGTCTTATATACAAAACACATTTTTTGAAGATGTTTGGAAGCATTGTGTTTGAAAGTTCAAACAAACTGAATTAAATTCATATATATATATATATATATATATATATATATATATATATATATTCTCCAAAAGGTTCAAAGGTTAATGGATTCTTTGGGTCATGGAAGGACATATGAAGTGTCCATCTCTCTATCTCTCTCTCTCTCTGCTGTGAGTCAGACAGACTCAGTCTCGACTGTCTGTGTCTTGCTCTGTCACGGTAGGGAAAATATAGAAATATATCATAACAAATCTTATCATGTCTGCATGAGCTCACCCCTCAAGCTTTTAGTCCTGTCTGGATGAGAGAGATAAAGCCATAAATTCACTCCTTTTTTCAACAGCCCACTGCTAAAGGCGTGAAGCCAGCCCCAGCTGCTTCTAATCTGGTCCTTTAAGGTGCTGGATAATCACACAGGTCTTAGTACTTACCTCAGTTTAACCTCAAAGTTACTACAAGAATGAACAGAAAGTGAATGATTATGCTGACCAAATGAATAAAATAAGTTTTTCATTCTGAATTGAGGTTGTTTAAGTAGATTAATTAATGATATCAGTTCACTTGTAGCCCATCTTTTATTGGCTATGAATAAAGTAAAAATCAGTGTGAATCAAAATCATAGCACATTTTACAGGACATATTCCAGCATGTACTCTTAGGTTAGCATGTTTTGTCTCTGCTATGAGTCACAGTGATCTTCTCTCCACTGGTTGTGCTGTTTTGCCAAAAATATATAACCCAGCTTTTCATGTACTTGAAAAAGAATTGAGAAAACATACTTATTTTCATGGATATAAAGCTGATAAAAGGATTTAATAGGGAGAAATATATTAATTCCCATTGTTCCTCCCATTGTTCCTCTTGGAACCAGGTTGGTTCCTACAGTGGTTTGAGGAAAGACAAACTACAAACTGGTGACAGCATGTTGGGCACCTAAGGCTCATTATACGTGAGGCCAATGAAGACTGATTGAGCTGATCTGAGCAATCTGGCAGTACAAATCACTGAAATTTGTACTGATGGTCAAGGTAGGAATGTATCACAACACAAAGCATTGAACCCTGCTGTCTATGGGGAAGTATAGCTGCAGATCATTTAAGAATGCCCGTTGTCCATTCAGTGGGCAGGCAAAATGGACCATAGAACTTTTCATGAAGATTGTCTGGCCTGATGAATATCATTTCCTTTTACAATAAGTGGGCAGAACGTAATGCAACCAGGGTGCACTGTGGGATGAACACAGGCTGATGGAGGGACTGTGGTGCTCTTGGCAATGTTCTATGGCCAAAGCAAGTGGACGTCAAATTGACACATACCACATAAACCATTTAAACATCATTGCAGTCCATGTACACTCATGTATAGAAGTGGTCATCCCCAGTGCCAGTGGCTTCTTTCAGTAGGATAGTGTACCCTGTTACTTTCATGAAGGCCTCTTGATTGTATACTTTAACAATGATATGGCAACCTCATTGAGAATGTTCTCTACTTAAACCTCCTAATCCTTCTGCTATATTTCTGAAAGTTTTTCTGTCCAGCCTAATCATGGCCTCCTTGATGGACATTAACTCCTCTTCAGACCACATATTGAGAGTTCCCATGAACAGCTACAAAATGCAAATTCATCATAACTCTCTTTTAATTTGTCATGAAATACTTAATGTGAAAACTGCTCATCAGTCAACTATCCAATTACTTTTGAGCCTGTGAAAATGAAGCATCTTTGTAGAATGTAGTTATACTCTTAAATGGTTAATGATTTAACTCCACTTTGATGTTTACACCCCTTGAACTGAAGCTAAAAGTCTAAACTAATGATGTCACATCAGTTGTGGCAATATACAGTGGCAAAATGTTAAATTGTGTTACAGTTTAAATACTTATGGACTCAATTGTTTGTATGTGTGTGTGTGTGTGTGTGTGTGTGTGTGTGTGGGTGTGTGTGTGTGTGGGTGTGTGTGTGTGTGTGTGTGTGTGGGTGTGTGTGTGTGTGTGTGTGTGTGTGGGTGTAAAAGTAAACAGTTTGCTGAGATGGAAGTGCTTTTTTGATGACACTGGACGATGAGTCAGCTCAGTTCTATGAACCTTTCAATCAGGGATAAATCTTTGTGTATGTGTGTGTGTGTGTGTGTGTGTGGGGGGGGGGGGGGGGGGTGTCTGTGTGTGTATTTGAGTAGGAACATTATGTCTTCCCTGCTTCCTTCGCTTGGAATACACAATTCATAGGCACCAAATCAAAGCACAGGTGACAGGAATTGCAGCATAAAATCAGATTGGCTAGCATTGGCTGTGAATGAGTCTGTGCTTGTGCATGTGTGTGTTTGTGTTTATGCGCAGGAGTGCATAAAGCTTATTGCATTCTTGCGTTGCATTGTGCTGCTGTACTGGAACGTCATTGTTTTCAAGGATTTCTCTTCTTTTTTTCCAACATCAGTGATCTTGTTTCGTGTGTGTGTGTGTGTGTGTGTGTTTGTGTGTGTGTGTGTGTGTGCATTTCTGATTTTCTGAGACCAGGTGAAAGTTTTTGTGGGTGGGAGCAGGCAAGCATAAGAATTTTATTCATGGTCCTCTTTTATTGCCCTCCAGTTCAATATTAACCTAGCTACAGCGCCACACAGCCTAACAATAAAATCAAATGAATTCTTCTTCCCATAAACAGCCACTGATGCAGAAAGGATGAGTAAGGACCTGATAGCAAATGTTTAGTTCCTTTAAACTCAGTTTGTCTCCCTTTATATTAAATCAAATCAAATCAAATCAAAATGTATTTGTATAGCACTTTTTACAACTGCTGTAGCAAAACAACTTTACAGAAATCTAAAATCAGAATAAAATAAATAAATCTAAAGACTCACAAGAGGGGGACCCATCCTCTTCTGGTCAAACTACTAAATTATTGATAGAAGACACTACACCACCATATGTCTGTTGTTATGCTTAGGTGTACTGAAGTAGCGCTGATCATTTATGGTTGGTATTACTATTATTATTATTATTATTATTATTATTAATAATAATAATAATAATAATAATAATAATAATAATAATAATAATAATAATAAATTGGTGCAGCTGTGACCTTGTGGTTCGGGAACCAGCCTTGTGACTGGTAAAGGTCACCAGTTCAAATCCCTGAACTGGCAGGGCATGACTGAAGTGCCCTTGAGTAGCACTTAACCCCATAAATTAAGCGTGACATTAACATGTTCTGAATGTGAGGAACTGAAGAGTAGTCCCATATATAAAGCCTAAGGTCTGAAGTGTTTATACATTCATATTTCATTATAATGTATTAATTGTAAGGATTTATGTTCATTACAGTTTCTTTCTGATTAATAGGCGTCAACATAACCTACAACCAAGAATAAACCTTTGGTTTGAAGTTGCCTGAAATTCCTCAGTTGTCAATGCAGGTGCAATTCAGCACCGATTCCATTGCGGCCCTCCTGTCAACACGCCCTATATAACCCATAACACAGACACCAGGGCAATACACTTCCCTTCTGTGCATCTGTCATTACTGTTATTATTAAATGAAGCATAATAACTGCACATTAGTAGCTAAGAATATCATGTAAACTGGGAGAACCTACTCCTGATGCTGAAGCTGGTAAGATATAGCGTCAAGAAATGTTTTATAGATTACAGAACGGCTTTGCAAGTACGTCAGTGACCAAATACGCTCTGTTACCACCTGCATCCTTATGTGCAAATGAAAAAGTCAAAATAGCACTTTTAAATGCTGAAATGACCTTGAGTGTAATGGCACTTTATGTACTGTATGCAAATTAGAAGCTAACAGGAGTCTATCTTCCTCACATGTTAATTAGCATTCCTTTTGCTCGAGGAGTGGTTGCTCGTTATCGTTTTTAACTGGTGTGCTTCTTGTGATTTTATAACACCTAATTATGCAGGGGGAAAGGGTGTCAAAGTGGATGAAACCATAGGCATAGGCATGTACAAACACAGACAAACAAACTTTTCCTCTCATCCCACCGTTCTGCAGTCCGGCCTACATAAACATACACCAACACAACACGTCTGTTAAGTTTTAGATAAGCTGCATTTGGTTTCAATTTGCACTCCTGGATTATTCCTTAAAAACAAAAGGAGCACAGTGAGCTTCCATTAAATATATGGAAACTCTGCGTGGTGATGCAAACCATAAACAGTAATTGCCACGCATTCCCAAAAGGCATCTCCAAAAACTTCAAAACGGCCTACACGTCCCTATAAAACACCAAAGCACAGGGTGCAATGTTAGGCATTCTGCCACAGTAATTAGCCAGGCTTAATAGCAACTTATTAGCAAGAGAAAGACCTGGCTCTCAGAGGAGGGAACACCCCGACCTTGACTCATATAAGAGGTCCAGAACAGTGTTCTGCTTTTATTATGGGGCCCCTGTGGCCTACTAAAACGGAACCAGAGTTTCCTAAATGTTATGACCCAACCTGCTCACAGAGTTTTCCACCCAGCATAAACTCAGCTAAAGGCACAGGATCACTTCTGAAGGTCAGTGTATACCTTGTAGACAACATAATTGTTCTTTGACCCCTTTTACATCCGGCCATTCCATGCATCTTGAGCAGCAATATGTCTGTTTAGGGATTATCCACATAAAATTGTAGGTCTAAATGCACCCAAGTTGCACGTAAAACCTGATCGCGGTTCCACTTCAAAACAGGCTGTATTGAGATGTATTGAGCCAGGTGTTATAGCAGTGTAAATTTATCCATCTCTCCAAGTCACCAAAATAAAAAAAATTACCTCATAATGCACATGGACTGCAATTACTAAGGGTGTTTTCACACTTGTCCACATTCATTTTGGAGGAGCTCATTATCGCAGGTCTGTTTTTCACACTGCAATCGTGAATCAATTGCAAAACTCATACGTCACTTTTTTCACAGAGGGTTTGTTAAAAAATAACTTCGAGCCTGATTCCTTCACTCTTTTGATATTAATGACAACAATTATAGCAGTTGTCAAAAGACTCACGAGTGGCATCTCCTCATGTAGGCAACGAGAAACCTTTTCAGCCACGTAGGATGGTGTGAAATATGCATTTCTCGCATTAATTGCAGTACGGTTGCCTAAACCAGTTTTGGTTTCTTTCCCCACCATTGCAAAACTTGAAACAAGGTGTAACATGACATAATTATGCACAGGAACATGAGCTTTCACATGCTCATGCAGACCACACCACTTCACCTGAAACAAACTCCAGAACATTCTTGGAAACACAGGCTGCTGAAGCTCTACTAAAAACCAAAAATATTTTAATGTGGCCTGTGCAAATGTTTATGTACCCAAACATAACAAAAACAGAAACAGAAATAGAAAATCAGCCAATGGAAGGTAGTATTTCTCATAGTATAGACTGTCAGTTCAGATTTGACAGTCAGTTCATGGGAATTGTGGAGGTCAATATGAAATAGAAGTCCAAGATAAGTAAATAAGTGAATAATGCTGATAATACAGAAAAAGCAAAACCCAAATATGTCTACTAAGAACTGTCATGAAAGTCGAGAGGGTGGTGCAGTGTTCCATTCTACAGCATTATCTAGAGATGTCATCAGTGGTTGGAAACAAATGCTGTGGTCTAATGAAGGGCAAAATAGAATCGTTGCGCCCCAGTCAGCAAAGGTACATTTGGATAAACGGTAGATGCTTATCATGATAAGAAAATAACTGTGGAGCATCTTTTGGGGTTGCGTTGCTATCAGGTGCATCGGAAAAGTCTCTTTCAAGCAAAAATTGAGCATTTCCACTTTGTTGTTTTTTTTTTCATTTTTGTCACTTTGACATTTAAATGTTGCTGTTGTCCTTCACATTTTGTCAACAATTCATGATTATTGGACAACTAATAGTAGTCCACAAATAATACAGACAATAATGGTCAAATCCTTTTTTACACTGATGACTAAACATTTAGAAGGTATTACTTTTGTGTTTTGTTTTGCATTTTTTTAAAATATATACTTGTCTTAAACTTGTCTTATACTATTAAATGCTTTTAATATTGTCCCCCAAAATAGTAATTCATTAGCACCAGTTCAAAATATATACAGGAACCGTCATATGTTCGTCTACTTCTAATGCTTAGTTCGTCCAAGGCTTTTTTCTTTTTAACAAACTTGTGAACTTAATAGCAGCTAATTTAACTGCCCTCCTATTTAACTGATTGCTATATAAGAAATAGAAAACAGATGTGTTATATCATTGTTGTGTCACATTATCAAGTGTCACTGAAATAAAGAATTGTGCTTGAATTATTGTTTGCACTGTGCATATAGGATTATGACTACCAGCAACATTGCAAGTTCAACTATTTCAGTAATAGTTGAGTCAAGTAAGCTAGAAATCTTCCAAAATATTTCTTAATATAAGAGATTAACGACAGGCAAGTGGCCAGATATGATTAAACAAAGACCAAACAATTCAACAGTTAAATGTGTGACTGAACAAAACCTGCAAAACTGGATCATGATGTGAACTCAACTAGCTCAAGATAAGGCCACCTTTTTTCATTTGAGTGGGTAAGATATCATCCAAAGATGGTTATCTTTTCTAAGAACAAACAGCCACATGACACAATAGATGAATGTCGAGCAATACATACCTAGGAGCCAAAGAACATAGTTTCCTTACCAACATTACTGTCAGACTAACATTACATCATTCTTTTGTGAAACGTTAGAAACTGTGTACTTTGTCTGTCGACATAATGTGAGTTTGATTGTGTTTGCTCTTTTGTTGTTTGGCCAAGCATTTAAGATTAAAAATCACATGACTAAAACATCTGGAAAGCTCACTAGCATATCTTTCCTCATCGTCACGGGAATTAGCAACTAGTCATCTCCAAGATGTTGCTGTAGATTCGTCGTCTGTCATGCTTTCTTTTGGTGCTTTGACTCATCAATCAAAATTAAACAGTTTTTTTTTTAACGGAAACGCACAGCCTGAAACACAAAGAGCTTATGAATACTTCTCTGACAATTAAAAAAAATTGTTTACACAAGGGAACGTTGAGCATGTGAAAGCAGTAAATCCAGTGAACCAGTGCACATACCTGGTGTTAAGTAGTACATGCCAGAAGGAAATGCCTAGTAAACTTAAAATACTGTAACTTCTATAATATCTCCCTTGTAAACAATCCCTTCTGGTAATGAATGCAACAGCAGACCATGTGAAGACATGTACAGGCACTGGTTCAGCTGCAGTGAATCACTGGGCTCTGTGCTTCAGATTATTGAAGGTGGATTGTGAAAATGAATGCAAACTGGCTGCAGTTGCCATGGTTTTCAGCTCTATGATTTAATATTTATGTGACAAATTCTAAGAAATGTTGTTGAGAAAGACACATAGGACCCTGCGTGTTGAAATGACCTACATCATACTATGATATTTTCATTTAAACATGCACACACATGAACCATGCACCATGCTGGACATGAACAGCAGCAACATCTGCATGCAAACAAGAGCCCAGCCAGTTCACTACACCTTTACAAGGCCTACAACTTAAAAAGTGATGTCGTTTTAAAACACTGGTTAAGTTAATCGTGCCAGTTCAATGCACAAATATTTAGGCTGGTACTTGGTAGAACCAACTTTTACTGAAATAAGATATGTTGGGGCAAGTTTGTACCACCTTTACTTACTTTATGATGTGTTTTTGTGGTGTTGTCATGTGGTGATAATTATAATATTGATTTATTGTACAATAAATTGACATGACCATGATCATTTTGATGCCCACAATAATACCCATTGTGTTTAATTGCGAATCGTGCTCTTCTGTTCTCTCATCTGCTTACTGCATAAGGCGAGGTCAAGTCCGTGAGCAGACAGAGACATTTATTGTGTAGGAGACAAGTGCAGTGGCCCACTCCACACACACAAAAAAGATGAACTCTCCCAGCTCCTGCCGGTCAGCAAACAAGCGAAACATGGATAAATCCTCAAGGTTTTATCTGACTTGTCTGGATTACAGTTGTTGGAGTCCGACTGACAGTGGGTCTGCTGCCACTGTAGTCATTCACATAGTTTATTCAAGTTAATTCATCCAGTTTTGAGCAAAAACACATCACAAAGTGAGTGATGATGAATTCATTGTGTGATCTGTGGGTCAGCTGGGCTGAATAATAAACACGATGAAATTTCAAGTTTCAAGGCCTTGCATTGCCACAGATACACACTTCATAACAAGCCTAACAATCTCGCAGATGTCCTGAGAATGAGATGAGTTGCGATAACACACAGATTTTCTGAAATATAAACATCAAGTTAGAATTGCCAAGATGTCAAAAACGAAGAATCATTTTCATTGGCTTAGCAGTAGGATAACTACACTTTCAACAGCAATATTAATGTTTATAAAACAGTGCATTGTTGGCTTTAGAATCTGATTGTGTGAGCCATGTTTAAAGCTTTAGTATAGTATTCAATGTAGACATAAACCCAAACAACAGAAAGTTTCTTTTTGACTGTGTCAAATATACAGCTGCCATCAAAAATATTGAACCTTTATGAAGATTTTTTTTAAAATGTTATCTTGGCTGTTTGATGCACTATTGCTGAATTAATGGAATTAATGCCATATGCTAGGCTGTCAGCCTTAATAGTTAAAAGTTATCAAATTAAAGTACTTCAAAAATATATAAGTAACCCTAATATTTCTTAGCCTTTCAAATGTAATCTTGACCTCCACATTTCCTTGAACCACAATTTCTTAATAATACTCCACATGGTAGTAACTGCAAGCTGCAAGCATTTGTTATAGCCTTCACCTACCTTGTGGACATTCACTTTTCAGCTACAGTTGGTGATATGTCTCAGATGTGCAAATCTGCCAAAAAAAAAAAAAAAAAAAAAAAAAAAAAAATATATATATATATATATATATATATATATATATATATATATATATATATATATATTTACATACATACATTATGACCTCATTGTTTCGTACAGGAGCCCATTGTAGTTCTAGAATTACTGACTGTAGTCCATCTGTTTCTCTGCATTTTTCGCTTGGCCTCTTTGGTGTGTTAGTCTAAGTTGTGCTAGTATAAATGGATCACACACAGCAGTGCTGCTGGAGTGTTTAACCCCTCAATGTCACAGGTGAGCGACTAGAGGATGGCCAACACTAACTGTGCAGAAACAAATGAGCATCTGTCTCTGACTTTGCATCTACAAGGTGGACCAACTAAGTACGAATTTCTGATAGAGTGGACAGTGATTGGACCCAGTGTTTACACACTCCAGCAGCACTGCTGTGTCTGATCCATTTGTAGGAGGAGGGTTACAAAGTGCTCCTGATTGGTCAGTGAAGTTGATACAACATGTCAATGTGAGAGAGTGAAAGCGTGAGAACATGCCCCACTCATCCTTAACTGGAACAGTATATGGCAGAATATAGTTTATAATGAAAATGAGTTTTGTTTATGTGTCTTATTGCTTTAATAACAACACTGTTGTCTCCATTCAGATCAGATATTGTGATACTATCACTGTGTTGTAAAAGATGTTTGGGAGTTGAGTTGCTTCAATTGTCCTACATCTCCTGAAATGGTCAACTTGATGACAGATACATGGATGTATTATAGAGAGAAAGAGATGCCTTTATTTCACTGTTTGGACTCACCTTAATGACTCCAGATTGCCTACAGAATAGAAAATGTAGACTCATCATCATACTCTTCAAACTGCACACATCCCATTTGAGGATGGTTGTGTGTTTGTTTGTTTATTTATTTATTCATAACCTGCACTATCTAGTCATAAAATGGCAATGGTTCTCAAGTGAAATTGAGCCGTTTGGAAGTAATGTTGTGCTTTGCTTTATAGGAGCTGATGTGCTTTTCATCTTTTTGGCCATTTGAAGAAGCTATAAAGAAACCTGGGCTTGTTCAAATAAAACATTCATGAGTGGCAGCTAAAGACATTTCCACATACGGTGAAATCTATTGTTTGTTTGTTTGTTTGTTTTTAATGTGTGTATATATAATGCCCAAACACCCCAACCCCCACAATCCATTGTTCTACATTTTTTTTGCTTCCAGTCAAAGCATGCAGATGAAAAATTCATTGGATGTGAAGCTCACTGGGTGACATCATCCTTTATTCATTTAAAACTCATGTAATGTCTTTTGTGAGAATCACAAAGGCTGTGTCAGATTTTTCATAAACAAGGAGTTTCTTGAGAACAGGAAGAACAGAAGAGAAAAAAATGACTTTGCAGCTGTTTGTGAATGTTGCTGTGTACACATTCAAACAAAATTGTACATACAAACGCTCATAAATGGAAACAGGAAAAAGTATTTGTTTTGGAAAGTGTCCCTGTTGCAACTGTCCATGTCCAAGTCCAAAGTAAAGCCAGGTCCTTTAGGAGAAGAACATCATTAACCACTGCTATGATTGTGCACCATTCACTAAACACTGTTAGAAAGGGGTTTTGTCTTTAAACCCACTTATACAGTGATGGATAATTTTTGGGTAGTCTTTGGTTAGCCAAGCTGCTGAGTTAGTATCAGTATCACAGTAACAACCCAGCCAACATTAATTCAATTAAAAATGATCTTAATTAAAAAGTTTACTTTTAGAAAATAAAGAATTAATATTTATTGATGTATAAAAGCAATTAAGCTTTTTACTATTTTATGATTTAATTCTAGTGTTTTAAATGTACTAATTCCTCTAAAACATGTTTATCATTATTGGGTAATACTTCTGTTAGGACTCCAGTTCCAGGACTTTTGTCTGTATGTAAAAAAGGCATTAAATTCAGGATTTTATAGGATTAAATTCTGTCCCACCTTCTCGCATCCTCATCAGGTCTGATAACAGAAACAGACACAGTCAAACTCAGACACCGTTTTTTACTGTGTATTGGACATCACTAAAGAATTGGGACACCTGCTTGATTTTGCCTTGCCCTGCTTATTGGATACTTTTTTTTCAGACTCAGTTTTTGCTCTCATGCCTCTTAGTCTGTGCTCCTGGTTTTGTTTTGCTCTCTCGAGACTACCCTCTTTTGCATAAATCCTTCATTAAAGCCTCTTTCTAATTTACTCTGCACGTCTCTCACTTCTGTCCAGTCCTCACATCTGTACCAGCAATGGGTGCAACTTAAAGCAACTAGGTGTCCACAACTGGGTGTCCACTAACATTTGGTCATTTCTTTTCATGGGTGGTAGACCACTGCCTGAGGCTGCACCTCAGCAGGAGGAAATAAGAGCTAGTTGGTAAAGTCAGTATGTTTCCTTTTCAGCTAAAAAATCATGATGTATAAACTGTTAAAACAGTTGAGCTCCTTGGCCTTGGAGTAATCTTGGGTGCAAAACATGATAACAAAGTTCTGTCTGAGAAATTAACTTTCTAAGCTTGAATGAATTACCCCAGCATTACGCTTCCTCCTGGCTTAATTTAATCCCTGTCCGGATATCTGGCCCTGAAGGCTAAATCCATTTGCGTAAGCCTTGGCTAAATCCATACTGAAGATGAGAATCGTTTAGGTGAATCCTTCCAAAGTCCTCAAAGGTGGTGCTGTTTTTTTCAGTGATGTCATGTTTCCATGGAGACCACTTGACTGAGATCAATGTTTTTGGTAACCTGCAAGATCAAATTGCCTTAGTTGATGTGAAGGGACAGAAGGGACCAGAGCACAAACAAAATGAACAATATCTAACCGTATTTTATGTAGTTAAAGGCATCAAATCAGGACATACTTTTAGTCATCCTTTTATATATTCACAGTAATGTTATCTGGAATGACAGCAATCAAACTAACCCCGCTAGATTCAATTTGAAGACACTGAAGTTTTAAGTTTTTCATGATCTTGAACTGAGTTGTGTATTTCAGTGACTTAGATATTTAACCTCTCTCTTATTGAGCGTAATATGGCATTGATTAAAGCATGTAATCAGCTCTCAGGGGGAGCTAGGTAGACTAACGATTCAAGATTTATTGTTGTGTGCAATGAAATTCTTACTTTAATCTTGCAGACTACAAGTACTATCTAACAATTACAAGTACCACAAAAATACACACACACACACACACACACACACACACACACACACACACACACACACACACACACACACACACACATGCATATGCACATACACATTCACATGCACACACAGACGTCAATTACCCAGAATCAGCTTTGGGCTGTGAAGCAGTGGACATGCATTGTCCCAATACCTTTGGGATGAATTGGAATCCAGATCTTAACATCCAACACCAGTACCTTGACCTCACTAACACTCTTGTGCCTGACTGCAATATGCTCACAGTAATGTTTCAATATCTGGTCTAGATGTCTTAAAAGAGTAGCAAAAGTGCAGCAGAAATAGATCATTAATGTCTAAAAAATAGAATATTAATATCACTGATTTCAGAAGACAGGTGTAGCCTAAATGAGCAAGCAATTAAGCAGGTCAGACATAATTACTGTGCCTTGCATTCTCGTTGTGGATGCATTTCATTAACATTCTCAACTGGTTGTAAAGCATGCCTAATGAAGAGTCTGCAACAATATCCAATTATCCGTAAACAGTGAACATTGTGCTTGTTTGATGCGACAGGTGTGGCAGGTGATTGCCCGTTTCATTAGCAACCGCTGCCCAGATCAGCTTACACTTTGCGTCAAACTTCACCTGAATATTAAGTGTGCCTGTCCTAAAATGACTTTCAAAACAAACTAGTAACAATAGGGGAAGCACAATCGCAACTAATTAAGCATTCAGCTGGAGTTGCCTGGTAAGGTCCAGTATCTGGACTCTGTAATTTAGAGTGATTAGATTTCTCCCACTGCGCAGCGAGTGCTGTGTTGTTTTCCAACCTTTCGTGTTGGAGACGGTGAGCAAGCTGCACTCATTCATCAACATCTGTCCATCTCCCCTCTACCTTTATCCCCACTTTGTCACGCACCGCTCACCACATACTACAGTCTTTGTCCAAAAGTGCATGCTCAAACTTCACAAAGTCCTCCAGAGAATATTAACTTTCGGGCCTCCAGTCTATGCTGAGGCATACTTTTCAAGAGTGCACATTTTTCAGCGTTCTCATGTCATTTTATATGACAGGAAACCACCTATAGAGATCAATCTATAGGTAAATTCAGCTTTCACCTTTATACATGCAAATGTGAAGATGCAACTTGGTCCTTAAGGCCCAATCGTGCACCTGAAAGGAAAGGTTCGGCAAAAAAAATAAAAAATAGAATGACCATTGACCTCAGATGCAGTCAATCAAGCAAGGCATGTTAAATTTTTGATGAGGGCTACTTTAGTTTAAGCTAGATTATTCTAGGTTAATGTTGCTAACACACACTGGACTTAAACTGTCACCAATTTCTATAAATACAGGACTAAATTTTAAATTATTTGGTTCAGAAATCTACCAAATCCTATCAAAAAATATATATTGAAATTATATATAAATTTTTAATTCCACTGCATCTTAAATGAATGAAGAAATAGAGAGGATTAACAGGGTAACGACCTTTCAGACAATAATGTTCCCCGTGGAAGCAGTGGCAATGTAAGAAGCTGCTGTCTAAACTGCTCACTGATACTTGGGTAGAAGTACTCTTTAATACAACAATATTCCCCTGAATGGAAAATTGAATTTCTGTGAAATCTAAAACACAAACATTCTGTAACAGCTTTTTACAATAAAAATTAGAAATAATAATTTCTTGGACCTGCACAATATATGGGGGCACTGAAGGAGCCTTAAGAATAAATCCCTTGGCCCCTGTGTATTTCACAGAACTTGGTAAAAATACATTATTATGCATGAATTGGATATACTTCATTAAATTCATACAGATACTATATGAATCTCACTGCAGTTTTAATGATGAGATTTACATACTAAACATGAAATTATCAAAATAAGCGACCAGATTTGCATTAACACCCATGTGCTAGTTTACAGACCCCTGCTTTAGGCGTGACTTGTGTGGTTTGTCTGTGTGCATAGTCAACTCAATTGGCTCAATTGACTTTGAAGCTCTTTTCCAACATCTCATTAAAAAAACATGGCAGCGTAAGCCCTTGTGTGTGCGTGTGTGTGCGTGTGTGTGCGTGTGTGTTGGGGGGGTGTTTGTCTGGCATGTGTTATCAGAAGCAGAGAATAAAAGAACAGGCTCATGTAGAAATGTCCATAAGTCAGGGTCCTCCAGTTAAAAGGGAGGTTAAAATGAAAGTTTTGACTGAACCCTGAAACCTTTTGCCAATTAAATGTGGAAAGTTACTCTATGGAAACTTTCCATTTGCCAGCTTTTGCCTTTTCACTCAGTGTCAGTGCTTAATACCTGTCACTGTGAAACCTTTCTGTATTTTTTTAAATGAGATCATTTCCAAAGGCTGTTGAAATGCCTCACTCTAATTCTAATTTCACTCTTTCACTACCTGCAAATCACTGCAATGGTCTCTCAATGAAAACTAGTGCTTTAAATCTGTTCCAGGCTTTTAGATCCTGTCATAAGCTTCAATCATTTAGAAAGCTATTTGACATTTTGACTGCAACCGTTTATTGCAAGCATAGCAATTTTCACATAAGCTGACCTTAAAAACCATTTCAGACCTTTCAGATGACTGATAAATACACGGAAATCCAACATAAAGGATTTGGACTTCCATGAGAAACCAGAACATCTTTAGTCCGTCTTGGTTTAGAATCTCAAGTCTCTGGCTTCTGTGCTGGAGGAACACCCTTCTCCAAGGACAATCCTTCATTTGTTGTTTTGATGATGACGTTAGGGAGCACTAACACCAGGGTCAGATGAAAACATTCTATCAATTTTCAGATAGTTTGAGATGTAACTCGATTGTGGATCCACACAAGATAAGTCAACACCTAAGCCATCAGCAGCCATTGGTTGCCATAGAAATTCAACAGATGCAGATATTTCCAGCACTAAGCCGACATGATCTCACTTAGAAATGTCCATCGATTGTTCCAGTCCGAAAACACAACCTATATATGTTCATCCACTGGACAATGCTGTTGACCAAATCCACACAAATCCACAAACAGCCTGCCTGTTATGTACTAGAAGAAGAATTTAAAAAACAGTAATCAAGTGTTATAAAATGTTTTATTTATTTATTTATTTATTTATTGTTTTAAAGTGTTATTTTTTCCACTTACTTGAATTCAAGTATAGAATTTCAGTTACCTCAAAAGTTCTGCACCACTATCGCAATAAGTGGGACTTTTCTGGTGTCACTAAATCGCTATGGTTAAGGATAGGTTTAGAATAAAGGTTAGGTTTAAAGAAGAGTCCATAAAGAAGTAGTTGAAGGTTTAGTTATAGTCAGGTTTAGGTGCAGATTAAGGTCTAGGTTAAATTTAGGTTAATATTAGGTTTAGGTGTAGATTAAGATGTAGGTCAAGTTTCAATAATGATAGGTTTGATGAGTTGAAGAGGAATTGCTTGTTGTATCACTAGAGGCCATGTTTCTTCAGAACATAGGGTTCAATGGGAATTGGCCGTGCAATCCCACACAGACAGGGCTGAAGGTTAGACCGTTAAACCACTCAAGAGTATGAACAGTACTGAAGAGTTCTAGTCTAGTAAAGACATAATAATGTCTGACACAGTCTGTCTAAAACATGATGCAGGGTGATATATGTAGCATTCAGTAACTCATTTGAATATGTAAACACTTGGATCATCCCACTCTCCCAGGACGTATTTGATCATCTACAGATGTTCAAACTGAACAAAGTATTGGTTAAAACTGAGAGGATTCTAAAGAGTTATGATAGGGCTTAGGTTTAGGGTTAAATTTGATAGTATACATTATAATTTATTCAGACTTTGTTTAGAAACTATTACATTGTCGTGCTTTTTCATCTATTCAGGGCCATCAAAGTAACGTTTTACAATAAGGTGGCGTGTTGTAAGATATCTAGCATTAGTTATAACATTTATTTCATCCATGGAAAGATTTGTCAAGGAAGGAAAACCACATTAAAGTGGTTCATGTCACTTCTCCAAATAGTTCTCCCTCTTAATCTTAAATTAAACTAAGTACTGATTCAAAGACAGGCTTTAGTGTTTCTGTAAAGAACGTTAATTATGCCTCATGAATCATATCAGCTAAGAGCTGGGAAAACTCACTTTGCAGTTTTCCTTTCATACAAATCTTCATTGTTCAAAGCTGCATTGTTTGAAAACCATTTGGACAATATTAATGTCCAGACTTTTTCCAGCACTTTGGCCTTGAGCAATCTGGTAAGTATAAACAAAGTCATTACCCACACATGGGGGCTATAAGACGGCCTGTTCTCAACATACCTTTCCCTTGACCCTCTGTGTGTGTGTGCACGTGAATGTGATAAAGTCAGTGTGAGTGTGTTTAAGCTTCATGTTCCCCCAAACATTTAAACGTGTGTGTGTGTGTGTGTATGTGTGTGTGTGTGTGTGTGTGTGTGTGTGTTTTGCATCAGCTCTTTAAATCATGGTTGGGCGTTAAGGCCCACTGTAAAACTAATCCACCCATTTTAATACGTTCTAATTTAGCTGCATGTAAACCATCTCTAGCAACCAATTACAGTAAACACACACACACACGCACACACACACACGCACACACGCACACACACACACACGCACACATACATGCATTTGAAAACAACACACTCAAGCATGTGTCATTGTGCTAAAACACTTCTGAGAGTGTGTTAGAGACAGAAGATTCATGAACAGTAGCCTAAACTAAGCTGACATTGAATCTTAAATAGCTGCAGGTTTTGAAAATTGTAGCCATACAGGTCTACCAGCAGTTGCAAAAATCCCAATGTACAGGAAGTTCTCATAAGAATTGAGGCTAAAGTGAGCAGATATTTAGAAATCAATTATCCTCACGAGACGCCGCCTGCAGGAACCTGAAGTTACCACCAACAAGGTGTTATTCTGTGCTGCTTGGGTGCTAGTGTTCACCGCAGAGGCACTGATTTGACAAGCAGATGTTCATGTAAGTCAGCATTTTCAAAAAATATTCATTCATTATTTTGACACAATAAAAAAAAAACAAAAAAAACGGTCAGATTCACATCATAAAGACAAAAATAGGATCTAATGTAGGTGTTTTTTATTGTTATTGTTATATTTTTATATCATCACTCATAGCTTCTGTTTACTTACGTGGCACATATATTATATGATATGATGATAAAGAAATGCAATTTCCTTGGTAATATTATGTTTGAAGGCATCCTACATAAAGTTTTCATGCATATGCATAAGCAATTAATCTAATCTATCATTAATTTAGCATTATTGAACAACATAAGCCAGTAAATACAAGATGTTTTAGGGAGTAAATGACAACAATATATGGACCTCTGCCCTAAAGTGTTATAAATGGACCAAATGTCTGTCACTGTAATAGCCCTTGTGTTGATCCTTATTTCATTTTTCCTCATTAAATATGTAGTCATTTTGTCACTGCTGGGATAAGCTGTTCATTAATACTCAAGCATTGCTTTATAAATATACAATGCAATGTTGATGCATGTGCTGTGAGACCTATAGTGTTAATGCCAATACATTGTGCTTGATGTTTACAGATACTTTCAATTAAATAATACATACATAAGCATTTTATTATGAAATATAGATGCTTAAATCTATAATATTATAAGTCTATATAATTCTTATATTGTTTTATATGAGTATTATCTAAGTATTAAGTGTGGGTGTGTGTTTACTTGCATGTATGTTCCATATGTTTGCCTGCGGTCAGTTACCACAACACTTGTGTGCACAAACACACTTTATTCCCATTCCTTAGTAATGGACTACCTTACATCACAGGGCTCTCCCTCTATCATTAGCCACTCACACACACTTCCGAACTGACATAATGTCAACACTGTGCTGTAAAACCTGGGCGTGACCTGATGATTAGAAGCTCGGCCCATACACACATACCATCTGCAGGTCCAGATCACATCACTATGGTTACTTGGGACCACACCACACTGGACTTTGTTTGGGCTGTTGCCTTGGCTCCAGATTTGTAGCTTGTTATTTCCTCACCCGTTGACTGCTGTGGGACAACTGGAGCTGGACAAGATCTCATAAAAAGTTCTGTTATTTACACTGTAATAATATCAAATGTACTTCTTCAGACCCATAATTGGACACCATTTTTGCCTCTTAGTCTACTTTGGTCTATTAATAAATTGATGCCTAACAGATGTTGCATTTATCTAAATGTAATAAATGTGATCTGATAAAGCCCCATTTTTTTGTCAGTGTCCATCCACAGTTTAGGGCACTGACATTGGTACCTTTAAGGGCACCAACTGAATTAAATTGGTACTATAGAATATCATTTCACATCAAATCAACTGGTGCCAAATTTCAGTGTAAAATAAACACATAGTGGGGTAAAAGTGGCCACAAATGTAGCTACGGTTTCCAAACGTGATGCAGACAGTACTCTCTGCAATATTTGTAACCCAATAGAATATAAATTGAGCTTTCTGTCCATATTCTATGTTAATTTTTCCCTTATTTTTGTTGTATAAGCAATTCTGAAAGCTTATGGATGTGTGGAAATCAGTGGCAGTGTAGCCAGTAGTTCAATTGAAACACTCCCACTGCCATATGGACACCATGAAGAAGAAGCTCTGTAAGAAAAGAAACTGACAGTAGAACATTTCTGTTGTAGGTACATTTTCACCACCACCATTGTCATGTTTGTTGTTGTCAGAAACTTCTAACCTCTACCAGATGTATCTGTTAACACCCAAGATGATGTAAAGGATGTTTAGAAGTAGAGACGGGGCAATGACAGTTTAACCATTTAAAAGAGATTTTAAGCAACACCTTTCAGATGAGAGAAATTCTAAATGATAATGGTATTATATTAAAATCATTTACAGCTATTGGTCAAATTGAAATGAGTGTGAATGGATATTGAAGGTTCTGGAATGGAAACTCTTCAGGTGCTGTTCTGCAATTGTCATTTTTTTTTTCCTAGCTGAGAGTGCTGGAAGGGATCATGCTGAGGAATTCACTGGATTCCGCTGCAGTAAGAGCAGTGTTTTAGAGTGGGATGGGTGCAGGAGGACACTTCCTGAAGTCTATCATCATTTGGGGTTTTTGTGGAATCCAGATGGTTTGTGGATGATTGTGGAATGTCATGAGGTGGCGACCAGTAGACCTATGATTAAATTTTTTTTAACGGTTGGTTGGCTGCACAGATCTATACACACAGCTCAGTTTTATTCACTGCCTTGAGTTTATAAGTACTTAATTAACTGCTAGGCAGCCATAATTCATGAGAGTACGTGTGGCTGATCATATCAAAAACTGGTCCCATCTTTATCCCAACGAAGTTTCATCCGTTCGATATCGGCCTTTTTCTGACACGTCAGCGGAAAAAAAAGGCTGTGCCTCTGAGTCTATTGATTAGAATATAAAAAGGTCAGTGTGGCCGTGTGCTGGTGTCGCTTGCCACAGTACACACAAATTACACTTTTACGAGCCAATCTGCTGCTCTGTAATATGCCTGTCCGTTATGAACTCCCTGGTGGGTAATTCCACGATGACGCTGGCCCAGAGGAGGTGTATACATGTCTAACGAGGACGTAAATAACAGCAGTGCAAAACATGCGGGTGCTTTGATGAGGCTGGGTGCTGGCGTGCGGAGGATCTGTGTTAAGTACACTGTGCTTAGGGACACCTACGCTACTTACCAAAGGGTAGCTTCAGATTCATACGCATCTACAGTTGTAGTTTTTGGTGAAAAATCATATTTATTGATTGTTTGTTTCTATCTGGTCTGGGGGGGGGGTTCAACCTCCGATGTTTTGATGTCTTGTTTGGAGCAGCTTCAGGGTAAGTAGGTGAAGCCAAAGCCCACCCTGTGAGGTGCAAATAAAGGAGTAAACGGAGAGGTCATGGGGAGGTGGAGGGTGCAAAACTGTTTGATGTGATGGTGTGGTTAAAGTGAGGGGATATATATGCTGAGTGGGAGGAGATTGTGGACTGGACCATCTCCCAAAATGAAATTACAATATGCAGGGGTTGGACAATGAAACTGAAACACCTGGTTTTAGACCACAATAATTTATTAGTATGGTGTACTAGGGCTTCCTTTTGCGGCCAATACAGCATCAATTCATCTTGGGAATGACATTTTTTGGATACAATCCGGGTTAGCATCCCAACATCCCTTTCAGTTGGTTGTAGAGTCTAAAAGCAGCAGAAAGGAAGGACCTGTGACACCGCTCCTTCACACACTTAGGGTGAACCAGCCTGTCGCGGAAGGAGCTGCCCTGTGCTGCCAGAGTCTCCAGCATGGATGCCAGCTTGGTTATCATCCTCCTGTCCCCCACCAGCCATGGAAATACTGCTGGCCCAGCAGACCACACCATAAAAGATGGTAGATGCAGCCACTGTGTCAAAGAAAGTTCTCAGGAGTGCTCCCTGCACTCCAAATGACCTCAGTTTCCTTTGTAGGTAAAGTCTGCTTTGGCCTATTTTCTTAAGGTGGTGTTAACTGACCAATCCAGTTTGTTGTTGAAGTGAATATTCAGAGTCCACTCTCTCATTATCCATTCCCTGGATGTTCACTGGTGGAGGGGGGGTGTCTGCACCTGCAGAAGTCCAACACCAGTTCTTTGATCTTCCCTGAATTCATCTGGAGCTGGTTCTGCAGACATATATTTAGGTATGCAGTATGGGGGATATTAACAGCAGTAATTTTCCATTTGCAAAACTAAAGTATAAATATTTATAAATATATATATATATATATATATATATATATATATATATATATATATATATATATATATATATATATATATATATGCATGCTGTATATGAAGAACGACTGCAAACCACAGGCAGCTGATGAACAAAGAGTGTTAAAAGCACTACTTTTCAGGTCATTTGCTTCTTCTGTCCTTCAAGTAGGTGATAATACAGAGGCACTGAGTGCAGACCAGATGGGAAGAGAACCCAGCCAAACAGTCACATAATGTTTTATGGCTTCTAGAGAGCTTCCACAGACAGTGTACGAAAGATGTCCAAACAACAGCCAAGAAGTGTCAGGACAGCGTCCTTGAATGTGTGCCAAATCACAAAAGATTTTCACACCTGAGTTGTCTCTCTCTCTCTCTCTCTCTCTCTCTCTCTCTCTCTCTCTCTCTCTCTCTCCCTCTCTCATTTTCCCTTAGGCCCTATGGGAAAAATAAGTCTGATGTTCTATCACTGAACATTTATACAGTTCTTATTTCTTTTTTATTATTATTTTTTGAAATAGAGAGCATTTCAGACAGTTATATTTGAGTGCATATATAATACAAACCTCTAATACATAATTTAACAGGTCAATGTCTAGGCCACAGAAAGTTGAATATTCAGTGAATAAAAATCATACCGAAGCAGTACAGAGATGGGATAACATTGGTACTATATTACTGACAAAGGTTTGTTCAAAAGTTTGGAATCATGTCATATTAATGATTTCTATGATTTTATTTTCAATAATACACACCTAAATGGAGTTGTGGATGTTAGTCAGTCAGTCAGTCAGTCATTGTCTTACCTGCTTCTTCCTGCATAGGATCATAGTGGATCAAGAGCCACAGAGTACCACACACACACACACACACACACACACACACACACACACACACACACACACACACACACACACACACACACACAAACATGGCAGGTACCCAGAGGAAACCCACAAGGACATGGGGAGAACAGATGAAACTCCTCACAGAGCCCCTGGAGCTGTCTGACCATCCTGCTCATCCATATTTAAAATATGTTGTGAGTATAAAATGTTTAAAACGCTTCACGATTTAAACACAATATGTAAAGATATTCGTTTTATACTTATAACTCATGTTTCATGTTCATGCTTTAAAAAAAAATTAAGAACATGTTTGTAGATGAGACATCTCGATATGAAAGCATGAAAGCTTGAGCAAAAGTTCTACCAGGAGATACCAAAGTCCCACCAACACCCCCTTCCTCAATCAATCACCTGCCCCCACCCGTCTTTACAAGACCTTTACTCACATGGCCTTTTGCTGCTTTTTAGATGCTGCCTTTCATTTTTCCTTTGCTTCCTCCCCACTGCTACAAGTTTGGTCCCGTGGTTTGGCTCTGCCCCTGCCATCCCTACTTGGCAGGATCTTTGAGGGCCCAGATGTTTCAAGCCCTGGAACAATGACATGGGTGATAGCAAAGACTTTAAGTTATAATTATTGCCTTTCACTGTAGAGGAAGTTAATCCATGTTTTCCACTTCTGTCGGCGGTGTTAATGTTATTTCTGATGGGTGTATGTGTGTTCATTTTCTGTGTAAACTAGACATGAAATGTAATCTAACATTCAGTAAAATACATACAATTGAATCAACACAGTGAGAGTAAGACTCTGCCTCAGTAGTAAATGGTCAGTTAGAATACTTCTTGGATGGTTGCCATGGTAAAAACTGTACCATGACACCTCTTGCCCTCACTCACCCAGGAGGAGTGATTCTCATCAGTGGAGAGAGAATTAAAATCACATCACAGAGAGAGAGAGAGAGAGAGAGAGAGAGAGAGAGAGAGAGAGAGAGAAGGGATGGATGTGGAGCTCAGATGTGAAAATCTTGTCACGTCATATATCTATGCACAATTACTCACACCTTTGCCTCTTCGTCTGTCACTCGTTCTTTGCGGTTAAAAAGACACTGCCACATCGCTGTTCTGTTGAAAGGGTAGAATTTGAACTTTCAATCTAGATCACAGTTGCAGGCAGAAGAGGAGATATGGACAAAAGTATTGGGACACCTGTTCATTCAGTGTTTCTCCTAAAATCAAGGGTATTAATAAGTGTTTATCCTGCTTTTGTTGGAGTAACTGTTTCTACTTTCCACGGAAGACCTTCTACTGTATTTTGGAGCATTGCTGCGAGGATCTTGTTGCATTCACTGACAAGGCCATTAGCAAGGTCAGAATGTTGGATGATCTCCACCCTACCTACAGTTCCACTGTATAACAGTTTATATACTTTTGCCCACATCTGGTTTTAAGATTTGTCCCAATGGGTTCATGTTTATCTGCTCCTGTACTACTGCAATATTCTCTTCACTGTCAGGAGTGCAACCTTAAGTAGCCGAATGAAGTCATTAGAAGGACTGTCCACAAACATTTGGACATTTAGTGTACGTCTTCACAGCTGTGGTCTAAAGCAGTGGTTCTCAGTCCTGGTCCTGGAAGAACACAGGTGTTAGAGCTTCCATATGTCTATCACACCTGATCCAGTGAATGAATGGATGAGACCTTGTTGAGCTGAACTGGGTGTGTTATAGCAGGAGAACTCTTAAATGAGCAGGACAGTGGACACTATCTGTAGTGCTGTATGCAAAATAGTTACTTTAAAGGAGAAGGCAAAAATGTACAGAACACCAAATGGAAGTTAATGTACAATAAGAGTAATTAACAGTGATTTTGAAGCATTTCTATTACTCTAGAACAATAGACAACAATAGTGTGCAAATATGCTTTTTGACCAAAACCAAAAACAATGCATTTAAATTGACAGTGAATTTTAAAATGAAACTGCTGTAAATATGCAACAGAACCATCCTTACTGGTAATTTGTGAGAATATATGGGAATTCATGTCTAATATGTATAATATCAACTTTTTCAGAATAGTTTCCATTCATTGGATGTGTTTTGTGGAGAGTTGACGGGAGGCCTAGATTTAGAAAAATGACACCATTTAAAGACTAAATAAACAAAATGAGATTTTTGTCTTTAGGCCGCAGCACTTACTGGAAAGGCTTCTCTACTGTTCTTCCACTGTGATGTAGCCTCTTTGTGATCACAGGGTCATTACAGGAGGGAGAAAGAACATCAGTGAAGCAGTTAGTTCAGCTTAATGCACGCGTTTGGCAGCAAGCCTTTTGAAGTCCTCCCTAATGTGCCTTTGATAAATCAGGCATTACCAGTAATTACAGTATGCTCCTCTGCTCTCTGAGAGAGGCAGCGAGAGAGAACGGGAGAGTGCGAGCACTCTCATGGACCCTAGAGCTATATTATTCTGCCTACACCATCTCATTTTGGCAAATTAAAAAACGAGAGAAGCGCTGATAGCATGCAATTTAATGTAAGCTGGGGGGACGAGGGAAAAAATATACACACACTCACATGCCTTATGTTAATGTTAAGCCTTCATTACAACTTATAAAAAAAATTGCCCCAAAGCTGACGAGATATAACAACAATAAAACTTTATGTAACTAACTAAGAAGTTTCTTGACTATAACATCCCTTGCATTTGCAACAGCTCACACTCATCCTGAAGATGGTTTAAATCTTCATTTTTTAAAGGGTTGATATCTTGCCTTCTATTTTATCTCCTGCAGTTAATGTGTGTGTGTGTGTGTGTGTGTGTGTGTGTGTGTGTGTGTGTGTGTGTGTGTGTGGTTTTAATAGGCCTATCAAAACAACCATAATTCATAGTGCCATTTCCCATCCTCTCCTAATCCATTTAAATATAAACAGGCTGTCACTGATACTAATGCTGTGCCTAAATGTGTCTAATATGTAAATGACCTCTGTTCTGATTGGCTGGAATGTTGTACCTCATTATAGTAAAAAAACATCCACACTGAAACAGAGTAATATGAACTGGTGGGGCTAAACAGCTGCAGGCTGAATAGATGGATGCCTGTAAAAGGGCCGGATGCTTATAAATTGTATGCATTGTGTAAATTTCTATGTTATGAGGAAACTTCAGTTTTCTATGAAATGAGCCCTTTAATGATGTGGCTTATTTCTGGGCACATTGCAATTTATATTTTAATTAAAAGCTTTTTCATTCACTATAGTTCAACTGAATGATTTAAGTGCTTTATTACACTTTTGTCTAATTCAGACACTATCATTCAAATATTTGGGATGGTTTTCAATGAAATTGGTTGCAGAATTCCCCAAATTGAAGATACCAATCATTAAAACACTTTAATCTTTTAAACTTTTAGTCATATGGTGTTGGGTAAAAATCATCATGCCAGACATCTTGAAACAGTTCCTATTGATTTCCTGTGTTAATCCATCCCATGCAGCTTGAATATTCTCACTCAGTTCCTGCACATTTCGCAGAAGGGGTGGAGTGTTTATAGGTCATCCAATACTATCCAATACTATTTTCAGTCGTGGATAGGACTGGCAATGCAACTGACCATGACATGGTGTCTGTGTCTTCAAGACAAGCTCTTGAGATGGCAGCAGTATCCGGAGAAGCATTGTCTTGCATTCAGAAAAGCTCATTAACGTAACGCTGGGCTGTCAAAGTGCCTGTAATGAGACCCAAGGAGATCTGGCATCATACGACATTGCACCATACACCATGACACCAGGCCTTATGAGTGTATGACAACAAACTGTTGATCTTGGCACTGACTTCAGTGTCTCCAAACATAGTTCTGTTGGTCATCTCCACCGAAACTAAAGCGTGACTCATCACTGAGGATGACTCCTCTGAGTAACCCCACTACAGTCTGCCATGACATCTTTACAATTATGCAGTGGAATCAGTTGATTCCTTCTGGGTGCAGCTATTTTTTGATAATGCATTTGATGTGGCGAGAATGAGGGGTATATTTATATTTATGAGGATAAATAAACAGTGGAAATCCTGCAGTGTGTTCAGTTTAGAAAAGGATGAAACACTGGGATTACTGTCAGTGTGGTAGACAGTCATATGGTACTGATGTAGAGAAGTGATGAGATTTCATATTTGTGTAGTATTCCTTCAACTCAACAGAGTATTCATCAAAAAGATTTCTTCGTTGGTTTTATTGGAGACACTACATTTAAGTGTGTTGTCCATCTTTCTACAGTTAAGGAGAGTACAAGGGTCACCACTGAGAGACTCCAAACTCCTCTTAGTTGGGCATGTTTCATCTAGGCTCTGCTATGACTCAGTGTTCCTTTTGTCATGGTAACACTGTTGGGGGATTTCTTTCCACTTGCAATTTGTCTACATACACGCATCATCAGTGTTTGCTGACAGAATGGTGTGTGGAGTCTGCAGTTTCCTACTGCATGGTTTCCTTTTAATACTAACACTCTGACCTCAGCATATTCCTCTTTCAGATGTTTCTAAATGTCTGTTTCTCTGTTTTATTCTACATATATGATAATGCATTACTTTGGGGCAGGTCCTTCCAAATGGATAATGTTATGCGAAATGCAATGAAGTTTAATTGAACCCCGTATCTGATATCACACAATAGTTCATCTGGTATCAGGGGAGGAGCTATGGATGGGCGGAAAGTATAGAAAGAAGCCTTTTTGTGATATTAAGTGAAATAATTTTGCTTGTCTTTGAATGTTAGCCTGGTTACAAAACATACTAGATACTATGTTGAAAGGTTCTAGTCTGGTCTCGGTCTCAAGGCAAGCCAGATTTTGGTCTCGCCTGTGTCTCAATGTCACTTTGCCTCTGTTTTACCTCTGTCTCAATGTGAGGAAGAATTTGAAATGTGTAAGTGTAGATTTTTGTTTGTTTGATTCCTTCTACAGCTGTGCAAACTGGAACACAGTTTAAGTAGATGAAGCTTATGCTCCGCAATAATGGTAGACTAACCATCAGGCTTAACCTACCACTGTTGAATATCACTACCCAATTACAAAGATATCAGTGTCTTCTTTTCAAATTCTTTTGTTGCCGCTGTGATACACAAACACCACTGTGTTGAAAAGACATTATCTAAAAGACGGTATCTATCTATCTATCTATCTATCTATCTATCTATCTATCTATCTATCTATCTATCTATCTATCTATCTATCTATCTATCTATCTATCTATCTATCTATCAAGTGTGGAAATTGTCTTGATCTTGACTCAGCCTTGCTTGCCTTGGGCATGTCTACTGCAAGGTCTTAGTGTTGACAAGGACTCAGCGTGTTCTAATTATCTTGACTACACTACCTTTCTCTCACATGCTCTGTAAACTTCAACTTTTCCAGACATTATCCGGAGGAGCTAATGTCCTTATCCTTCCAGCACCCTATTAAAAAGAGGAGTCAATGTGGGAGAGGGAAATTCCACAGACATTTTCCAGAGTTCATATCATCACTGTCCAAGGAAAAACATGTATCTACAAAATGGCAACTTTACAGAAAAAGGTAAAATGCTCTAAACTTTGAATAGGAGTTGAACACAAGCTTTTTAGAGCATTTCTTTGTCTGTTCATTCATAATTGTTCAAAACATGGTTCAAATCATGGAGAAAACAAAGAATGTGGTCTCCATAAAAATGTGGTTTTCACTGGACAGCAGTGTCATGTGAAAATAAACTGAAACAGGGGTTCTCAACCTTTTCCACTTCACAGCCGACCTGTTTATAATAAAAACATGTAATGGCCCACAAGAAAACAAAACTCAGTTTATAATGAAAAACTGTTTTTTTTTCTTTCGTTCTCTCTGACAATGAAAATGTGAGAATTAGGGGCAAATTCTCATATTATGTTTTTTTAATTTATGGACCTGACCATAAGAAAGTGCTTCATGGGCCACTGGTGAGGCCCACAGGCTGAGAAACCTTGAAATAAAAGGTATTACACACTAGCAGTGCATCTTTATATTCCATATGTAATATGGAATATGATTTGCTGTGTTTAGCAGCACCATAGTGCAGGACTGTACTAGAGGATACAGGTTTTTTTTTTTTCTTTTATTGCTTTTAGAAGGTCATGTCCTGACAGCCCCCCAAACTAGTCTTTCTTCCTTCCAGTCATTTAGCTGATGCTCTTATCCAGAGCAAGGTCACTCAAATAACAGAGGCGGGTCAGAGTAGTGTTACGAGCACAGCATTGTTGCCGAGACTGGGAATCGGACTCCAGTTTCCCACTCACTCACTGGTGGTGTTATCTGTTGCGACACACACCTACTGCATGGTCTCTCAGTCTGTGAGGACAGCGTGCTCTGAGCAGATTTACACATGTGCCATATTCCTCACACATTTTAACGATGGATTTAACTGAACTCCAGGGAATGTCCAGTGACTTATACTCTTCAGTAACCTTGACATTACTTTGTAGAAATCTGTTTTTGCTCTGGTAGTAAAGAGTTTTTGCTATAAATTATTGAACAAAAAAAAAAAAAAAAGAAAAGAAAAGAAAAGAAAAGAAAAGGGAAGAAGAAAGAAATTATATGTTATATTGATCATTATTCTATTTATTGAAGTAATAAAAGGGAGAAAATTTAAGCAATACTTTTTATAGGCACTGTATACATCCATGTTTATTTATTTATATATTTATTTACTAACCTGCCCCTGCTAAAATTATACAAGCCATTAGAGGTTTGAGTTTCTAATGGTTTAGTAATGTGTCTAATGGTCTTGAAAAAGAAACTGGTGTGGACAAGGACAGGCTTTTTCACATAACGCTATAGTGTTTGAATTTGGCTCTCACATCACGTTGAAGATACTGAATGATAGCATAAATGACCTGTAATATTATTCAGATTCCTGCAGTATCTGACAGTGTTAGATGTTAGTAAGTGTCAAAACGAACGTGTGATACGGCATTTAGCAGAATTTTCTCGGGCCCTATTTGCAACAGTGCCTCACATTTACATCTTAAAAAAAACACAAATATAAATATAAATATATAGTGCACAGTAAGTAAGAAGGTTGCCTTCAGAATGACTCACTAGTGCACATCTAAAACGAGGTGTGTTGTGTGTTTATTAGACTTCTTGTAGTCATTCTCAAGTAAAAACTTTGCATCCCCTTCATCCCGTTAGAGTCCATTTCTATGGTGAAGCAGAGATAAGAAACTGTGGCAGCTCAATTTAAATTGCTAACCAACACACATTCAAGCTGCAGACATAACGTACCTGGAGGTCAAATGTGCAGTTGATTGTGTGAGGTAACAAAGGACCTTGTATTCAGACTAATAGAGCTCCAGGGAAACTCCTTTCACTTAATTGGCTGCAGCTCTTCTATGGTGCCAAGGTTACTTTATATTTGCCTGGATTAAAGGATGTGTTGCTATTTATATTCTGAAGAAAGAATAGGTGGCTAATTAGGGCCTGAGGCTAACAAGTTTTATGGCAAAAGGTGAATGCATTACACTGTACAAGAGCTGAAATGAGTGGAAGAGGTCTCTGGGTTTGGTCAGTGACTCTGATTGTAAGCCTAGTGTAGACAAAGTGCTCCCTATCATGGTTAAATGTATATATATATATATATACATACTATTCCTAAACATTTAAATCAATATATATTATACTTCACATCAGTCAAACTTTCCTGATCTGAATAAATCATTAACTGATCTGGAACTAGAATCACAAAAGTTTTCCTAAATTAAAACTATTTGATAATCACTATTTATGTGTTAGGGCTCAATTGAGAAGCCGACAGCATAATCAGATAAATACAGATCCTGGAGTCTTTGAATTTCAGCTATTTTCCCAATCTGTTCATTAAAGTATAGCATAATACATTATTAACATTAGAATTCAGTGTGTGTGTGTGTGTGTGTGTGTGTGTGTGGGTGTGTGTGTGTGTGTGTGTGTGTGTGTGTGTGTGTAATGGATGTGCCTTTCTCAGAGTACTCAAATACTACTCAAATAGTATTCTTAACTTTTACTCTTCATTGTTCTCTCATGAAAACATTTAACAAGAAAGAAAATTAGATTTAGAGTCGCTGTTAGTTATTAGATCTTGATTCCTGTTCATACTTGGTATCAATATGCATTCTGTGTGATCCAATCACAAACAATAGCCAAAAAGTGTAGCCAATCGCTCCATCTCCCCCTCTGACTGTGTTTGGATTTCTCACATTACTTCTGCTGGAGGGACATGGTGAGCATAATTTAATAGAACTGAAATGAGGCACCCATTTTTGCTTGAGCACCAACCACAAATATTGCCTTTATCCATTAGTTAGTTATTGTTCCGTGCTCAGCTCACTTGTGCAGACGGTGGACAGTATTGTTTCCCGGTTATTGTAATTTGATGGCTAGGGCAGTGAGGTGCTTAATATGGGCTGTGCTTTTCTGTCTTTAAGAATAATGTGGTCATATTCGTCTTTGACTACCTTCAAATGTGGTTTGAGAGATTGGATTTCAAAAACCCCTTGAGAGGAATTATACCCTGTTTACAACTGAAGGTTGTGTATAATAATAGTAATAATAGATAATAGTATAATAATGTCATGTGAACATGGTGAACCCAAATGCAGAATATGAACACAGATAGATAGAATAGAATAGAATAGATAGATAGATAGATAGATAGATAGATAGATAGATAGATAGATAGATAGATAGATAGATAGATAGATAGATAGATAGATAGATAGAATACACACACTGCAATATAAAGCATTTCTGTTTCCACAGCTCTGTGAGTTACTAGTCTTAACTATGGTATCTAGATTGTGAGTTACGTAAGTATGTTGGAACATTGGCTGTGGTAAAGAAAACAGTTCAGTAATCCTGTGGGGAAAGCTGAAGACAAATGAACACATCATACATAAAACTGTAAAGTACACTTCATTTAGCCCTGCTCTCATCTGCAAAAAAAACACGCATTGATTCTTTTCTTGTGAGCCCGAGTTTGAGATTTACTGAGCCATAACAATGTTCCTGAGGTGTAATGCATTCTAACAACCCGTCAAACCTTTGGTCAAGCACCACCTCCCAAACCCCTCCCACCCATCCTAAATACACACCCCACACACACACACACACACACACACACACACACACACACACACACACACAAAGAAACACACAAATCAAAAAAGTCATACAGTCAAAGCCAAAATCACATTAGTCTTACCTGCAAAGGCCCGGTGTGGCTTAAGGTTCTCAATCCAAACAAGCAGGAGCACCTCGTATAAAGAACAAGTGACTATACAAGGGGATCAGATGTGCATCTGCTGGGTTAAAACGAAGCCGTTCAGCCACAACAGTTATTGCAGAATAACATGACCCCTGATGTAAAGCTGAGGACATAAAGTTGGGCTACACTGGTATCTCTGAGTGTTTGTATGTGTGCGTTCATTCTGGAATAGAACCTTGGCATCTAATTTGTTCACAAATACAAGTTTGAAAAAGATGTGCGGTCAACTTCCACTTTTCACCAGATTTTCAATGCCTTTTCAGCAGACTGTGCTCAGCGGGTGGTTTCTGCTCTGAGGCAATATCAGAGGAAGAAGCACCAAGCAACACCTTCTCAAATTAACTGCCTAGACAGACGACTCCCATGGAGACACCCCACCATGGGTCACTGATTTTGATGATGAGACAGAAGTACTCATGACACAGTCCACAAACTCAAACCATATAAAAGACTACACCACACCATGTTTTGAGATGAACAGTGTAAAAAAAAATGTATCAATGTCTTTACAGTGAACCACATACTCTATATGGACAAAAGTACTGGGACACCTGCTCCTTCATTGTTCCTTCTGAAATCAAAGGTATCATAAACATGTCTATCCTGCTTATGTTGCGACAACAGTCTCTGTTGTCCAGGGAAAGTTTTCTACCATAAGTGTTTGGAGCATCGCTGTGAGGATTTGATTGCACTCAAGATAAGCACGATAGAGAGGTCAGGATGTTGGCTGATCACGACCCCACCTTATTCCGCGCTTTCTTAATGGAGGACTTAATGGAGCACAATCATTCCAGGGAATACAGTTCCACTAATCCACAGCTCAATGATTGGGTTGTTTACACCCCTTTAGGGTTCCATATTTGGCATGGTACCAATAGGTTCATGTTTATCTGCTCCAGAGAGTCTTGTTCTATCGACAATACTTCCCTACAGTGACTTGACAAGCTGTCGGTGTGCATTTGCACATCTGTAATGGTGCAACTTAAAAGTAGCTTAATGCACTCGTTAGACAGGGTGTCCAATTACATTTGGACATATTGTGCATACAGTATGCCTATATAATGATAGTAGTAAATCTGGAAAAAGAGGAATTACTAATATTAATGTATTTGCATGTATTTCGGTAGTGATGTTGGGTGAGGCCTGTATCCAGGCTGCATTTGCATATGTCAGTCTTAAACCTTCAGTTGCAGAGTTGATTGTGTCGCTAAATCAAATAGTTTGTAAGAGAATTTTTGCAAGGATGTTATTGTACAAAAACAACAGAATATATCACACACACTTGTGTTTACTTGTGTTCGAAGGCTTGAAGTTAAAGTCATAAATCTCACATCTGAGATGTCGGCAGGGAGGAGAAGGGGGAACAGAAAAGCTGTTTGTTTTGTTTGCAGTTGAGCTTCATATGCATTCTTACGTACTTACTAAAGGGACACCAATTGTCTGTTCTTTTTTTCTTTCATTCTTTTCTTTTTTTCCCCTTTTCATTCTTTTCTCTCACTCTGCCATCCTCCTCCTCACACAGCAGGGGAAAGGAAAAACCCCCCAAAAGCCCTGAGAGATTTTGTGTGTGTGTGTGTGTGTGTGTGTGTGTGTTTTTTTTTCAATGCTAGAAGAAAGAAGAAAGTTAGGATGTAATCCATGCAACGCGCTCGTGCTTGACATCAACAAACACAACTGTGAGCTTTTCAAAGCCCAGAGTGTTTTTTCTGGCACACCGTGTGTGAAGATGAAAGTTAAAAGTGGAAATGTGCTGGATACCTGAGAGAATGCATACCACACACACACCCACCCATACACACACACACACACACACACACACACACACACACACACACCCAACAGGGACTTTTCTCTGATGCTGAATGCATAACATCAACAACAGTCAAGAAAAATCTCATCATGTCACTGCCTGCCACAAAGCAAAGGCAGGCACATTCCACAGCCGTAACGTTAGGCCTGTGCACAAACAGATAGATGCTAACATACACTAAAGAGGACACATTCATCCATCCATTTTCATATTCCATTTTTCCCAGTAGGGACATGGTGGGTCAGCATACATGAAGACACTGGATGCAAGGCAATAATACCCCCTGGACAGGGTGCATGTCCATCACAGAGTTCCACACATCACATTCTCTCATACACTCACACCAAGGGGCAGTTTAGCATAGTCAGGTCACCTACCATGTAATTCTGGGAGGTGGGAGAAATGTAGAATACCAGTAGGAAACTCACTCAGACAAATCCGCCAGTCTTTACATTGTAATTTTAAAATCTGATTATACTAAAGAGCTCTAAAACATATACATATGTTTTAAAATATGAACAAAACTTTTAAAATATGAACACATAGGAAAACACATATTCAATAATGAAAATCTGCTTAAAATCCACAGATATGTTTAAATTGTTATGGCAACCTATACCAACTGCAAATCAACAAGTAAATAAAGATTTGTTGATGTTCGTCAGGCCAGAAAAGGTTATAAACCATCTCCTTCTTGCATTTACTAATGTGAACGATCATTTGTTCACCATTAGTGGACGACAGTGGTTTGCATGGCAGGATTGTAAGGAAAAAGCCACTGCTCTCCAAATAGAACATTGCTGCATGTCTGCAGTTTTCTAAACATCACATAGACATGCAAGGCAGCTATTGGAACAATGTTTTGTGGAGCTGCTTATGGGCATGGACAGCTTTCATTGTTGGAACAATGAATTCAAAATAATACCAGCAAATTCTAAAGGAAACTGCAAATGACAATCTGTCATATAGCTTGTCTCAAGAAAATGATGGCCATGCAGCAGAACATTGAACCTGAGTTGTTCTAAAGAAGAGACAAGACACAAAAAAAGAACAAAGACAGAAGACAAAAAAATTAAGGCTATACATTTTTGTTAAACACATAATATGAAGCTTGTAAAAAAAACATTTCATATGTTTGAAGCATATCAAACTTTAACATATTATCATTGTCCACTTTTAGTTTTCTCTTATTGTCTAAAATTAATTTTAATTACTTTTATTTTACATTAACGTTCATTCCACATTAATGGAACATCCATTAAGCATCAAGCAAATGCTGTTGTTCTGTTCAGCTGTGTTGCCCATCAATATGTGCCACTTTTTCAAGTTTTTTTAAATTATAATTCTTAATTACATTAAGTTAAATTCTTTTAAAAATCATCACATCAATTACTCACCTGATACAGTGAGTTCGGCTATCCAAAAATTCTTCTAATCCTTCTGCTGAGAACATTTTCTGATAAGGTGTTCTTGGCCAAAACATCCTATCTACTGTTTAATCAAAGCATTTTTATCTGTAAATATGGAAGCACATCTTGATATTCAAAGCTATATCTCTGCTGAGAGCAGTGAGGTCTCCTTCTGGTCAGAAATACATGAAATGAATGAAAATCTGATGAAGACTTAGGTCACATTTCTTCAGACAAATATAAACAAAAGAATTCACAAACCATCATGTACTATTGTAAATAATCATTAGATATGTAAATAAATAAACAAAACTCGAGTAATATTTAAGCAGAGTGGCACGAATTGAGCAAAGGAAGGTTTTGATTTCGTTAACATTTATAGGGCAACATCTAACCACACATTAAGCCATGAGTCTTAAAAGAGTCTGGACATGTACCTGGCTTAGAATGAAATTAAATTGTTGGTTAGTCCCACCTGGGTCCTACCAGTGGGGGTGGCTACTTATCTGTATGTGCCTAAACACCACCGTATGGTTTTTTAATTATTATTATTATTATTATTATTATTATTATTATTATTATTATTATTATTATTATTATTATTATTATTATTATTATTCTCAGAAAGCCCTGAGTGTTCTCCACTGACTGCAACTATGACGAACTAGCATTGCTTACTTGGTTATGCTTGTGTGACATCTTCTCTCAAGACACATTTTCCCCTTCAGCCACTCCTGCATGTATTTACCACCTGTATCCACCTAGAAAGCTTAAGCCCAGTGACAGGACTGTTCACTCCTAGCATGTCAGATTGTGACCACAAACCCTGATTTATCCTGCAGCTACAACTAAACTGCCACCTGGAGTTAGTTACAGCATTGTGAACTGTGAAAATCTGTTAAATCAGGTCAACGTGCTCTTACAGCCTGCTTAAGCAAAGGCATGCCACCACTTCCTTTTCACTAATGTAAAAGGTGGTTGATCCCTAGCTCTATTTACTCGGTTACATAGAGTGAAATACAAATTTGAAGGACTTTTATTTTTAAATTGGTACCTTGATTTCTCTCTGTATAGTTGTTTATCAAATCCCCACATGATTGGTCTTCCATTATCATTTATTAGTCTCTTAGATAAAGGTACTACACTGAACTTTACGGGGTACAAACCTGGCCAGTGGGGTGTAAAACCTAAAAACGTAAACCTGCACATAGGCCGACTGTGCTGCACACATGGGAATTTGTCCTCAGCGTTCAACCCACACACACATATTCACACACTAGGGGTTGTGAGCAGACATGCCCAGAGCACTGAGCAGCCCTATCCACAGCACTCAGGGAGCAACTGGGTCAAGCGCACTTCATTCAAGTCCTGCCAGTTCAGGGAATCAAACCAGCAACCTTCCACTCACAAGGCTGGTTCCCTAAACACCAGCCTGTACTGTATCTCAAAGGTATTCGATTATGAAATTTAATAGTGTGATTATGATTATTTTTGTTTTATTCATAAAGTCTTGTTTAGTAATGTTTAATTAAAGCTTAATTGACGCATTGTGGTGTAGGATGCTTAATTAATAATTTATTTCAGTAAAGCATATATACTGTACACACAATGCACAAAAGCCTGTTTGATAACTGTACATTATCTACTAATGCAGCTCAAAAAAATCAGAAAATCAAGTTCACAATTTTAATGAAAAAAAAAACTGTCATATGTATTATATTAATTTGACAAAATATTTTTGATATGCTTCTTTTCGTGGTCTATATAGCTTGTAGCTCTTATATAAGAACATATTAATGACAACAATATTACTAAAATGACATACTATATTATTGTGGCTGAATATTTTGCTATTTTGCTACTTTTTCATATAAAACCTATGCGTCTGCCTCTACCTGCATCATTACTTCTATGAATTAATAGAACGTTTCTGTAAGCCTTCTCTAGCCTTCCCTGGATAATATGTTATAGCTGATGGCTGATGTGGCTGATGGTTGAGTGCAATTCATTCAGCAGTTGCTTAACAGGCCAGTTGAGAAATAGTAATGCCTGGGAGCAGGAATGTAGTGGAAACTGCTCACTTAAGGGATGTAAATGCAAACCCAAGTTTTCTGCCAGAGGGTTGCATTAATGTGAGATTGTGAAGCTGCTAGACATAACTATCCATCCAATTAGGCAGCATGCAAGACAAGACACACTTCATACATGGAGAAGGGTGTGTCTGTGTGTGTGAGTGTGTGGATGATGCAAACCCAATATACAGTATCTTGGATGACTCTCTTATTCTGCAGATGTTTGTTCAAAAAAATCTCTTTACCTTCTTACTGTTGCTGCTCCATTTTTCAGTGGCTTTCTTGATTTGCACCAGCCAGTTTCCATGGCCTGCTTTGATCCCCCCAGCTTGTACACAAAGTCTGCGCTTCAGTTCTGTCATTCATTCTGCTCCATTTCTTAAAGCAAAGGATTCGCCAGAAGACATATATACACAATTTTCAATCAGCCAGGACATATCTGGTGTCTGGAGTTTGCTTCTTATGCTTACTTCTGTACTAGATCTGCAATGTTATAATTTCCATATATAGATACAAGCAGAATCAACAATAAATCAATATCAGCCAGATGTTTTATGTCTTTTACATTGAAATTTTTCCAGTTCTAAAATCTGATTTGCAAAGCAGTAGTAAATGCTCTATATATATACATACATACATACATACATACATACATACATACATACATACATACATACATACAATATAGGCAAAAAACCTTCACTTATTTCAGAAAATGTAGCACTTTGTCCAGAACATTGTTGCAATTATAACAATATAATTATAACAAAGAAAAAAAGTGATTTTTTGATTGTATGAAGTTCTTTAGACACCAGTCAAACAATCCATCCACATCCAGGGAGGTTAGCTACAGTGACACTGTGCGCAGTGAACACAGCAGCATTAAGATCACTGGACACTGACTTGTAGTCATGACATTGTCATACCTTTCCACAATTTTGATTCTCTCTTCCTCGAACAATGATCTTCTTCTTTTGTCCTTACTTAGTGTGATGCACACAAAGACGAAGGCAACTGTTCTCCATTTAAACTAGTTGATATAACTGATGCCAGTAACTGTTACTCGTGACAAATATATATTAAAAAAATCACTCACACTATTGAAATCCACTTCCTTCTTACCATTTTGACAAAGGTGGATCATTTTGTCCACTCTATTTATGGGACTATGAGTGCAATAATATCATATTTCAGGTGTTGTTCCATCGCAAACAAAAATAAATAAACATGTGAATACCAACAATGTTCTGGGAGAAGTGGTGCATTTTGAACAAATCTGTTTAACCCTTTATTATTTAGACACATCATTAATATCAACTGCACTCTTTATTTACTGATATTTGACTAGCAAACAGATGGCCAATTGTTAGCAAGCTACATTACAGACAGTGGCAAACTGAACTAAGGTTTTTCTTCTGTATTTTTGTAGACTCAAAAAATGTACATACATTTAATACAAATTTATTTTTGTATAAATGTATTTTTTATGTAGACTCTGTATATATACTGTAAAATGTCACATTTTTAGTTCCGCGTTTTCATTTAGTCTTTGTCTCCTCCTCCCCAATTTGTTTACTCTCTATTCTGATTTGAAGGTTAGGTCTCCTTCCATCAAATAGATAAAGCTCTTTTTCATTCTCAGTCTCCTGACCACGGAGGGCTGTTGACAGAATTGAAATTTATGAACCTCTATGTTTTGACAAGCAGGCACTTTGGCAGAACCACTTCTGAGCTGTGAAATCCAACGGATTTCCAAATGGAACGGAAAGAATTGACTAAGAACTGTGTTTTATGTAATGTAATTTTCAAGCTGCCTAATCATTAAGTGCTGCTTTGGGAAATAGTGTTATGTTCTTCATCAAATAACAACATAAAAAGCCAATAAATGCATTCAGCATGCCAATAAATTCACCTTTAACATCTAACTCATGCAGGCTTCATAAAAGTTCACAAATGATTTTCTCCAAGCCCAAGTCTTTGGTTAGTTATTTCTCCTGTGTTCACTTCTCTATGTGCTTCGTGAAATTCTTGGACCCCTACATTGCTTGATCTAGCTCATGCTTTACCACACCTGATTTATCAATGCAGGGTTGGCCGTCTTGGACTGGAGTGGAGAAACATGGATTTAACCTCGTAAGTGTTTTGGTCAAGGAAGATTGATGGGCACCCAGCTCATATTTTCCATAGCACACGTAAGAGTCATCCAAACACTCATAAATATTTAGGTTGGATTGAGTGCACAGGGTCACAGGAAATGGAAGTGTACACACAGGCACACCTTTGACAATGAATGGAAATCACACAACAGTGCTCAAGTGAAGTGCTGAAATGCAGGATGTGGCTGTGGTGTGGAATTTGAGATCAGTATTCCCTGTTTTAAGAAAAACTCTGAATGAGGAAATAGAATGTAGTGTGTGTGTGTGTGTGTGTGTGTGTATGTGTGTTATATGTGTTACTCAGTGTTTATCTGTGTTGTTCAGAGTATGTGACAGACATGAAAATCAGTTAATTACGTGTGTATTCGTAGAGGAGTCACGTGTCCATGTGCTCTGCCTCAGCCCTAACCTGTATCTCGCATGTAATACAGATCATCTATCATCGCTGTCAAATCAAAATCCAGGCCTTTTTTTTCTTTATAGCTCTCAAAGCACCAGCTGCGCTTTTATGTCTATGAACATGTTATGAAAAAAGTCAAATGTTACTTGAAGAATTAAAATATTAACTTAAATTACTTACAAAATACAAATTGGAATATTCTAAAGTATGTGTGTGTGTGTGTGTGTGTGTGTGTGTATGTATGTGTGTGTGTGTGTGTGTGTGTGTGTGTGTGTGTGTGTGTGTGTGTGTGTGTGTGTGTATTATTTTGCTTTTTGTTAAATTCAAATATTTGCCGGACACTGGATATAATGGACATTTTGATGCTCTGGGGACATTTGATAGTCTTTGAATGGAACCAAAACATTCCACAGCTTCTCCACTGCTTGAAACCACTGATTAACATGGACGGTAGTTCCAGTGGGACTGATTGGATATAGGAAAAAGGACCAAAAACCCCTTGACTCGAAACTCACAAAGCCAACAGAAGAAAGTTCCTGGAATACAGATGCAATCAAACTGCAACTTATAAAAACTCCACCCACGTCTGATTCACTGATAATGAACTACCAGGAAAAATTCCTCACAAGAAAACTAGTTTAGTATTTGTAAGGACACGTTATATAGGTTTACAGGTTTTTTACAGACACCAAGCCTTTCCTTCTGTTGTCTGTGGTGAGGTGACTTTATACTACTGATGCAGCAACCAGAGATTAGGTTGGAAAACACTGGAGCAACCCTTTCAATGGGAATTCCACTGACTTTTCTCAATCAATATGTAAACAAAATCATTCAGTGTTTTTTTGAAGATATAAAATCATTGATGCTAAAAAGGGGTTGTGCCTTAAAAAGAATGATGCCAAAAAAATAACCATTTTAGTTCCATGAACAACCAGTTTTGTAAAGGAATGTGTGTGAAGAACCAAAGGTTTTTAAAAAAGTTGATGTCAAAGCTCTTCACACTTACATCTCTTTTACAGAAATGGTTCTTCATTGAGGGGCAGTGGCGCAGGGGATGGTGCTGTTGCCTCACAGCAAGAAGGACCTGGGTTTGGTCCCCGGGTGGGGCAACCTGTGAGTTTGCAGTGAGTTCTCACTGTGTTCGTGTGGGTTTCCTCTGGATACTCTGGTTTCCCCCACAGTCCAAAGGTGGTAGGTGAATTGGTGACAGAGATTATATCCAGTGTGACTTTAAAGTGGCCCTCTAAAGTGGCCGTGAGTGTGTGTGTGTGAGCCCTATGATGGAGTAGCGCCCTGTGTTTCCTGCCCTTGCGGGCTGGGCACTGGCTCCCCTGTGACCCTATTCAGGAATAAGCAGTATAGAAAATGCATGAATGGTTCTTGATTGGCATCACTCAAAGAACCCTTCAAGAGTGTGAGAAATACTTTGTTGTAGAAAGACTTACTGTGTTAGAGGTTCCAGTGGTGAGGAAAGGAAGTAGACATCCTACCATGTCAGAAAGTGATTATGAAAGGTGGTTAAGATACTTTTGAGATCTTCTTTCCTCTTTATAAACAGGTGAGCAGAAATACCATCTGCTAGATCATAGTTACTCCTGTTTTTCTTCTGATACTCTTAACGCCCTGTACCTTTTGTCTGTAATACGTGCATTCACTGTATATTTATGTCCATGGATAGTCTACTTTCATTGCTTGTATTATATATGTGAGGCATGCATTTTACCTTACTTTCTTACCCTCCATTCATCCTATTTTTCAGTTGTTTTCAGATGTTCAGGACCCCACAGGACCACCACAGACCAGGTATTATGTGGGTGGTGGGTCATTCTCAGCACTGCAGTGGCACAGACACGGCGGTGGTGTGTCAGTGTGTGCTGCACTGGTATGAGTGGATTGAGATCATAAATATCCAGCCAGCAGATGAGCTTCCACGTCTGACTTTATATCTACAAGATGGAACAACCAGGTAAGAGTGTGAAATAGAGCGGACAATGAATGGACACAGTGTTTAAACACTCCAGCGGCACTGCTGTTGTCTATCCCACTTGTATCGGTGCAACACACACTAACACACCACCACCATGTCAGAGTCACTGCAGTGCTGAGAATGACCCACCACCCACATAATAGCTGCTCTGTGGTGGTCCAGTGGGGTCCTGACCATTGACGAACAGGGTGAAAGGGGAATAACAATATATGCAGAGAAACAGATGGACTACAGACTGTACTTGTAGAGCTACAATGTGGTCCTGTAGAGTAAATAGAGTTAATAAAGTGGACACTGGATAGAGAAACAGGAGTTGGTGTTATTGTAATGCCTGTTGGGTATAAATTTTGTATGGTCTGTAAATTATATGTTAATTGTCTGTATATTGGAATAGTGTTACAGAGAATCTTGGCCAATAAATCTGATTTGGTGTTTAGTGTGAAATGTACTTTTAAAGCCAGAGATACATCTATGCAGAAATAAAAACAAGTAAAATTTTGAATTGTGGCACTGCAGCTTTTAACTACAGAAATGCAAAAGTCAATGCAAATACACCACTATGTTAGGAAAACTAACCTCTCTTAGCTGTGTGTGTATGTGTTTGTGATGCAGAGAAAAGAGGACTGCAAACAGAGGATACGTTTTAGTGCATATTATAGTAGGCTTGTGTGAAATTCAGGATAAGTGCTGAGAAAGGATGTGCTTAAAACAATGCATGCATCATTACAATACACTCATCCATCCTGGGAGCAGCTATCACTGTGCTGCAGGAGCTCATTAGCTTTTCAATAGGTATCGTACCTTCAGTTCCAGCTGCCTCAATTGCTTTGTATCACAAAGAACTCGATTAAAGAGCCAATTTCAAAGAAAAAATCACGTACCTCTGTTATTTTTAAGAGTTTTTGAAGCATGTAAGGATTGTTAACATTTCAAATGTGTACTGTTCATTTTCCAGTTCATACAGCTTCTATATGGAAATGGGAGTCTGAATTAATTTCTTGTGGTGATGCCACAACAATCAACACATTTACATACATTCAGCTATTTGGCCTGGTGGTATTTATATATTTAGAATTAAGAATAATCATATATGAATCTACTATTAGTGATTTGATAAACTGAACAAGTTAAGATTTACAAAGAAAGGAAAAAGTAAAACAGACATAAATTAATAAATCAAAACGACATGGAATGAAAACAGAATTAGGAGATAAAAAGGCAAAAATATAAAACTAAATATCACCTTTTAAATGAGATTTTAAAACAGCCAAACAATAAGTACAACTGAATAAAGAAGGGTTTTATTAAATAAGACAACTGAAATGAAGCTAAAATGACTAAAATGACTAATAATAACTAATAATAAAATAATTGAAATTGAAACATGATATGAATTATGATCAATCATAAAAATATGATAAAAATAAAAAATAAAATACCTACAAAGGAAGAAAATAAAGTAAAACAGCTTTGGACTGTTTGAAAAAAAATGAGCTATGACTTGGAATAAAAAATCCATTGATTTTATATTTCATTTCTAGACAATATTACAGGTGACTCATTATTAACAAGTTAAAATGTGTCAATAACATTTATAGCAATGATAATCATAACAATGATATCAATGCATACAAACGTCTAGTAAAACCGAAATAAACTGTGTGCTTGACTCACTTTTTCCATTATAATTCAACTGTGTGTATGTGCTTATAAAATATGTTACCAAGTGTTTGTCTAGATATGATATATTCAGTATCACACACACACACACACCCACACCCACACACACACACACACCTCACAGATGTGCTTTTTTACATTCCTGAGTCACAGGTGTTTGTTCGCTGAATTTCAGGGGAAGGATGAAAATATGCAGTTGTTCTTTCCATGAAAGTGAAAACAAAAGCCTGTACATCCAGTCTGAACCAGTGAGGGGTGAAAAAGCCAGCCCTGTGGTAATGAACAAACCAGCAGCAACCTACAGATGATATGCAAATGAAAGACGGCACTGAACAAACATGACTGTATACGCTTCTGTGCCTGAGTGGAGATGGAGTGTGTACAGTGATGGTGAGTGTGTGAATGTGTGTATGCAACACAAAAGCATTGTATCTCCAAAATTCAGAGTTAAGTGACTTTGAGGAATCTTATTGGACATATGTTTTTGGACAGGTATACCATACACAGATTTAGTCTAGTCCTAGTATAACAACAACAACAACAACAACAACAACAACAACAACAACAATAATAATAATAATAATAATAATAATTGTTTGTTTGTTTGCTTGTTTGGTTGGTTTCTTGCAGCCAAATTGCTGTAATCAGTATGTATAATACTGTATATAATGTTTTGTTCCATCCAGTTGCTGGCAGTGTGGTAAAGGGATATCATTGTCTGAAAGCTGTGGGAAAATGAAGTGTACCTCAGCAGGCACTAGCAGGCACTAACAGCACGCCTGGAATTACTTGCATATCTGCTTCCTGAATGAGTCATCTGAAAAAAACAACAACAAACAAACAAAAAAACAAACAACCAAACAAACAATAACAACAACAACATTTTTTGTGCAAATGTATTTCTCAGAAAAACTAAAGAAATACAATTTGGTAAGCACTACATCTTGGCTCGAAACACTGGATCTATCATTGGGAGATCTCCAATGATGCCAAACCCATCCTTGGCTGGGAGCCCAAGAGAACATAATTGACTTCATTTTGGTGGGTAGGACCATCTTTGTTCTCCCCATTAGTGTAGGGTTAGTGAGTGTGTGTATCTGTCACCGTACAAAAAAATCATTCAGGAGCATGTTGAGTACCAGTTATGTTGTTTATGCTGCAGTTCAAAAGATGCAGTTTGCGGGCAACCCGTATCTTAGACGAAGCACAAGGTTGCTTTGACGCCCATAGAGCTGGAAGCATTGCATGATAGGGCAAGTCATACAATGCAAGGTATTCCTAGATAGTGGGTGGAAAAATGATGACATGTGATGGTGATGATGAAAATTATGAAAACACATTTCTGTTTCTTCTGATTTTTGATTACATTGCCATGCATCAGCAGATGGGGAATCATAACTAGTGGTATAATCACCCACTGAGCCTATGATACCTGGTCCTCGTACAGTCCCCACCTCAGCTAGCTCAGATAATATACCTTTCCTCAGAAATGCATCCATTACTGGTTGAAAATGTGCCATGATTTCCTCTTCACTTGAACTAGTTTTACTGCTGCTTCTCCTGCAGAGTTAATGCAAAACCAACTGACACTCTCCATTCAGATGCTCCTGAACGCTCCATTAAATAGGGTGTGTTAAGTTTGTAGTGCGTAAAGAATTCATATTGACTCGATGTGACGTCCTATTTACGCTTGGCTTTTAAATGACTCCTTTTTATGTGTTTGGATTGAGCGTCATGACAATCATCACACCTGCAGTTCAGATCAATTTGACATTTTTAGAAGGATTTCAGAGCAGTTTTAAATAAAACAATTAAAAAAATGAATTTTCTCATGGGTTTCAGCTTCGACCATCATTTGAACCTTGTGGCTCAGAAATAATTCTGTATAAATAGACCAACAGAAATGTGCTAAAACTAATTGAAATAAACTCTTACATTAACTTCCATTCGAAGAACATTTTGCCTTCTCCTGTAAACTCACCATTTTGGAGATACAAGTTTTTCATTGGGCAGCCACAATATTATTTCTTTCTTTCTCTAATAATGGTTTACAATATCTTAAATGCACATTGGAACCAAACCCTTGATCCTGGCCTTTTTTATGGACTTACCTGCTCTGCCTCTTGAGGGAGGATTTTCATTAGATAGATAGATAGATAGATAGATAGATAGATAGATAGATAGATAGATAGATAGATAGATGAACTAAGATCGAATAAGAATTTGAGCTTTATTATGAAAGATGAAAAGAAACCTTTGACCACCTTCGATATGAACACATTTGTCTTATTTCATTTATCTTTTCCAAGCTCTGACACTCTCATCTAAAGGATCCTGAGTTTGAATTGGAGCAATCACTTCCAATTTATCCTCATCTTACCTCTACTTCTACCCCAGCTTTCATATTACGGAGAGTTTAACTGGAGCAGTGAAAGGGCAAGCTGTTTTCCCTGCTTAGCGCTCATTCCATTCATGGCTGGCATAGCTGCTCCTCCTGTGTTTACTCGCACTGCTTTGGCATTTGAGCTCTTCTCAACTCCTTCTGCTGCTGAAGTGCAAGTCCTCCCATCTATTTAGAGACTGAAAATTCACTTGGTGGTTCAACAAAGTGCTGTGGGTGGACATTCCTCAGTGTCTTCCAGTTTTACAATGCCAAGATCAGCGAAATGTAAAAGACAAAGCAGTACAGCAAGTATCTGGTGAATATCTTCTTTGAGCTTAAAAAATCACACAGTTTCATCAATTTACAACCAGTAAATCAATGTTCTCAAACATGCCTCAGTAAGAAATTACAATTGTCTCTAAATTGGAGAAGGCCTTAAAAATGGTGTCCAGTTTGACTGGCATTGGCTCCATTTGTTTCATATATGTGGAATTCTTATATAATGTTGTATATATGTTTCATTTTCTTTCTTCTCTAAAGCTGTCGTTTTGGAGATACAAGGATTTTGTCAAACAGCTGCAGTAAGATATATTAAAATGAAATGAAACTTCATAGCAATTTTAACAGTGTCAAGGGCCCTTATGTCAGTACAGTGCCATCTAACGAATAGGAACATAAGTACACAGGTACTCAATTAACACTTAAAATCATTATCCATTGCAGATGCATGTTTAATGTATATTGCCCAAAAAAATAAATAACACAATGGATTGCTGCAAAGCTCATCATGCCGTTCCATTTCAGGCAGATATGTAAATGATGGTCTGATTAAATAAAGAGTATCAGCACAAAACTGCTTCCTCCACCCCACAGAAAAGGCTCTCAAGGGCTGCTTTTGGGTAGTGTACTACTTGGTGAGGGATCAATGACTGCTAGACATGCCTCTACAACACACACAAAGACATTTTGCCCAGTTGACAGACTGAGAGAAGCAGAATGGTCATTTTGATGAATTGACCGACCTCTAGGTTGTGAAGTGTGATGAATCCAAAGTCACCTGTTTACCTGTTTACCTGCATGCACTTTAATATAGTGGATTATCAAAGTACTAGCTTGGCTGAGAAATTAGTGCAAAGTTCATGTGCTTTAAATGTGCAATTCTGTGCATGCTGGAGATTCCTAGCCTGCTAAGCAGATGCTGTAATGCTCAGGAGCAGGTTGAGCCCTGTTGAGAGCTTCAAAAACTTCAGAAGGATGCACATACGTAGCATTCTTTGCATGCTACCTAAAACATTTGACCTCACCATGGAGAATATTCTGGGTGAAGGGCTTATAAACAGCTTAAAGGAATAATGACCTGTAATTACAATTCCTCCAATGTCTACATTTTTGCAATAAAACAAGGTTGCTAACAAGGCATGAGTTCTAACAATATATAAAACCTGTAGAATATATATATATATATAGTGAGGGTGAGTAAAGGGCAGGTGTAGAAGGAGTTTATGGAGTGTTTGTGTGTGTGTGTGTGTGTGTGTGTGTGTGTGTGTGTGTGTGTGTGTGTGTGTGTGTGTGTGTGTGTGTGTGTGTGTGTGTGTGAAGGTGTGATGGTGTAATGAGGCAGGTGAAATGAGTTGTGACTAGCTGTGGACTGCAACACTGTGCTACTGACTTTTAAGCAGCCTGGTGGCCTGGGGAAGAAGCTGTCTCAGAACAGTCTAGAGCTGGTCCTTTTCTGTCCCTCCTGCTGCTGGGCAGCTTTGAGATCAGGCTCCTGGTCTTCCACCCTCTGCAAAGTTTTCCACTTGAGAGATTTTTCCATCCCATACCAGGTGGTGATCCAGTCCATCAGGAATTTCTCCACAGTGCAGGTGTAGAACATTTTCTCTGGATGTGGGGATTCAGACCAAACCTCTTCAGCCTTCTGAGGTAAAAGAGGTGATGTTTTGCTTTCTTCACCACGCATGTAGTCTTTTCTGACCATGTAAGCTTCTCAGAGATGTAAACACCAAGGAACCTGATGTTGCTGATACCCTCCAGGCTCCATCAGCATACTCATCAATGCTGTTATATGAACCATGGAACATCTCCCAGTCCACATGATCAAAACTGTCCAGGAGCCTGATTGGTCTGACCAGCAGTGAACCTCCTTGAAGGTGGGCGACTGTTTCAGTTTAGTTTTTTTAGTTATAGGTGGGCAGGAGCAGAATTGGAGGCTGACTTGCTGAATGGATGTCAGTGAAAGGCTTTGTATTCATCCTGGAAAGTGGTAAAGCTGTGGTACAATGTGTGTGTTTTTTGTATAGTGCACGTGATGTGTTGAAAAAACTATGGAGCAACTTTCTTCAGGTTGGTTTTATTCAGGTTGGCTCATTAAAGCGTACACTCCTCGGATTACACAAAGCATTTTTGATCAGAAACAATACACCACCTCCTTTACTCTTCCCAGTGAGGTCCTTAGTTCTGTCTGCAGAGAAAACCCAGTAGGCTTGATGTCTCTATGAGGCACAAAATACAGCAGTCCTTTGTTTCCCATTGGAAGGAGATCTATCCCCAAAGTAACAGTTTGAACTTCTCATAACACAAATCTACAGGTGCTTTTCTAACATTCCATTCTAAATCCATGGGCATTAATACAGAGTTAGTTCTCCCTTTGCAGCTAGAACTGCTTTCACTCTTTAAAGAAGGTTTTCAACAAGATTTGTATTTGTCTATGGAAAATTTGTTAAATTTGCTATTCTTTTGTCCAGAATAGCATTTGTGAGCTCAGATACTGATGTTAGACAAGAAGGTCTGGATTACAATCTTTGGGTAAGTTGATCCCAAAGTGTTCGATGGGGTTGATGTCACGGGTCTGTGCAGGTAAGTTCTTCCACATCAAATCATCCTTGCTTGCTTTGTGCACTGGGGCACAAGGAAAATGACTGGGTCATGCTGGAACATAAAAGGGCCTTCCCCCAAAATATTTCTACATATTTTACAGCTTGCAATAGTTCAAAGTGTCTTTGGATGTTGAAGCATTACATTTTCTATTCAGTAGGCCAACCAATTAAAAACAATCCTATAGCATTATCCCTCCTCCACCAAACTTTACAGCTGGCACAGTGCACTCAAACAGGTAACACTTTCATAGCAATTAACAAATTTAGACTCATCCAGATACAGAAGTGTGATTTGTCACTCCACAGAACACTTTCTCCTGTCCGGTGGCAGCATGCTTTACACCCCTCCCATTTGACGGTTGGTGATATAAGGCTTAGTTGCAGCTGTTCGGCTGCCATGCCATAAAGCTTGTGTTTATATGCTGATGTTAATGCCAGAGGGGTTTTGGAAGTGTGCAGTTATTCAATCAGCAGCAGAGCATTGGTGACTTTTATGCACTGTCAGAGACAGTGTGGTCTGCCACTTCATTGCTGAATTGCTGTGCTGCATCTGATTCTCAATAATCCCACTTGCAGTTGATTGTAAAATATCTAAGAGGGAAGAAATTTCACAAACTAACATCCTCTTATACTATCAAATTCAGTGAGCTCTTTAGAATGACCCACTCTTTCACAAATGTATGTAATGGCAGACTGCGTGGCTAGGTGCTTGTTTTCATAACAGAATGCTCAAATAATGTATTTAAATGACTTTTTGGGGACATATTTCACAGATATGGCTGCAGATTGTTCCTTTCTGTTCAAACATTCTTCTAAACCCTCACCTTCTCCCTTCCATCTCCTTCCCTTTCACCTCCCAGCTCATCCTCCTCTCCTCCACCTCATTTCCTCTAACGTCCAGCTCCACCGTCCCTCCTCCACCTTCCAGCAAGACCTCCACTTACCTCCGTCTCTCCTCCACCTGCCTTTAGACCTGATTTCCTCCACTTCCTACTTCTTCCTCCTCTCCTCCCAACTCTCAGATATGTGTTGTTTATTAAGCGAATGTAGTTAATCTTTCTGTAGTTACATGAGTTTTTGTTTTTTATCACTACATCCCTGATCTGGGAAAAATGTGAAAAATCTGCTTTTTCTTGTATGATCGTGGAGTTCTGTGACTTTATGTAGTTTTATGCAATGTTGTGTTCTGGTGCAACATGAAAAAAATACAAGCTTGTACAGTGTGTGATATCTATGTATGTAGTCTAACCCAGCCTGTGCTTTTAGTTTTTTGTCCTACTTTTTTCACAGAGAGAGAGAGAGAGAGAGAGAGAGAGAGAGAGAGAGAGAGAGAGAGAGAGAGAGAAGAGCTCATGTATGTGTGTATTGTATGTGTGCAAGCAAGTAGATGAGATAGATATTTCCCTCTCCACCGCCCAGCATGCAAATCAGAAACAAATGTCACGGCCTCAGCAGCCTGGGAATAATGATCATAGTTTATTTTGATTAAACCAACCAATGCCAAAAAGAGAAAGGAGAGCAAGATGGAATGAAAAAATGCATGCAGTAAAAAAACAAACCTGCCATTATCTTCAGAATAAACGAAGCCCAATTCCATTACTTTTTGACACATACAATATTCCCTTATCCCTTATGGATGACACTAAAGGGAATAGCAAATAGGAAGATGTGTATGTGAGCAGAAATTGGTGTGAAGTCATCAATGGACAATGAAAAATTGGAGCATCGGGGAGAGAAAGGCCTAAAAATTGATGTGTGTGTGTGTGTGTGTGTGTGTGTGTGTGTGTGTGTGTGTGTGTGAGTGGATGGGATATGTGTTCACAGGTTAATGATTGAGGTCAGTCATTACTCATTCTCCTCACTGTAGTTTGACAATCCTGTCAAGCTAGGTTCCTCATTAGAATAGAATGTGTTTCACATGTGCACACATTTACAAGGAAACGATCACACACAGATATACCCTGACACACAAACACTAAGGAGGAAGAAATATGTAAAACATTTACATGTTAATAACTTCAAAGCTGGGTGTGTGGGCCAGGTATGGGAAAAAGTCAGAATTCTTTTTTACCCAGTTTTATTATTATGGAGCAGCCGTGGTCTGGTGGTTTGGGATCCAGCCTTGTAACTGAAAGGTTGCTGGTTTGAATCCCTGAACTGGCAGGACATGACTGAAGTGTCCTTGACCAAGGCACTGAACTCCCCAGCTGTTCCCCGGGTGATGAGGATAGGGCTGCCCACCCCTCTGGGCACATGTGCTCACTGCCCCCTGGTGTGTGAAGTCACTAGTGTGTATCACTGTGGGAGGATGGGTAAAATGTGGAGGGTTAAAAATTTGAATTTTCTGCCATCTGGAAATCAAGGCAGACCCATTTAAAATGATAAAGTAACAGAAAATAACACTTTTAGTGAATTAAACGTAAATTACTGAAAGGTTCTCATAACTTGCATCCTGTTTTGCAACTTCTGCATAACTGCACCTCAGTTTAGTTCAAGGACACACATTCAGTTAAGCCTCAAATACTTTAGGAAATGTGCTGCAGCTGAAGTTACTTAAATGCTTTGGAGTTTGTTTACTGTCTATTCTTATCTGAAGGTCAGAACTCCCCGATTACATGGAGGGAGGCCTTTCTGTATCATGAAGTCTGTGGTGGTAATGTATGTTAACTTATGTCTTCATAAGCAGGCAGTTAGAGAGTCACACCACTCTACAGCTGTGAAACAATTTACAATTCTCTGTCCAAGAAAGATCAAAAAGGTGAATTTACTTAGAACGAAATTTTATCAAAATTTTTTAAATATATAAAGGCTTGAGTGCCTGATGTTTTACTGTGTATACTGGATACATAGACATTGTAATGGTACTTCTTGTATGTGATGTCTACCAACAAAAGAGTGTTAATCGGACAAAATGCTCAAAATGACACACTATATCTTACTCTTTTGTTACTTCCTTTGAGAACGCAAACCAAAACTGTCCTTGGATGAATAGATAACTTGACAGAAGCCTGTGTATAACATATTGACTTAATGACATACTGTATGGAGTAGTGAAAACCCTGGAGGGCATTATTTGAACTTGACGCATGTGTATTATTCACCAGCTTCTAAGGAATTGTTTCATTCAAATCATCCATTCCACCTTAACCGGTGCAGCAGGTATAAACTGGTACAGAAAAAAAATTCAAACATAACAACTGAAGGCTGAGCTGTATAACAATCTGGTGGTCCATGGCACATTCATACAGATCTTTCGTCTTTCATATGCAGTAAATATACAGTACAGGCCAAAGGTCTGGACACACCTTCTCATTCAATGCATTTTTCTGTATTTTCATGACTATTTACATTGTAGATTCTCACTGAAGGCATCAAAACTATGAATGAACACGTGTGGAGTTACTGTATGTACTTAAAAAAAGGTGAAATAACTGAAAACATGTTTTATATTCTAGTTTCTTCAAAATAGCCACCCTTTGCTCTGATTACTGCTTTGCACACTCTTGGAATTCTGTCAATGAGCTTCAAGAGGCCGTCACCTGAAATGGTTTTCCAACAGTTCCCAGAGGTGGCTCATCGAGAGAATTCCACAGCAGTAATCAGAGCAAAGGGTGGCTATTTTGAAGAAACTAGAAAATAAAACATGTTTTCAGTTATTTCACCTTCTTTGTTAAGTACATACAGTAACTCCACACGTGTTCATTCATAGTTTTGAAGCCTTCAGTGAGAATCTACAATGTAAATAGTCATGCAAATACAGAAAACTGAGAATGAGAAGGGGTGTCCAATCTTTTGGCCTGTACTGTACATGCCATTGTGACAGAGACTGGGATGTACATGGTACAGTTCTCACCATAGGCTGCAATAAGGGTGAATACTGGGTTCATGACCATCTAAAAGATTAAAGTTGTCCTGGCTCTGGTGCATTGGCTTCAATAGTGAACCTCTGGTGACTGTCTAGGTCTATCCAGGGATATGTATGCAGTATTCATGGTTTTATTTCTCTTGAAGACCCCTCTCATTCAAGTGAAAGTTCAGTCATTTTATTACTTTACATCTTTATAGAGTATTTTGCACAGCTTTAGACCTGAGGCCACACTTTAAAGGTATAGAGTGTATTTTGGGGAATGCCTGTACTCTAAACCCACTATTGAGGCTATAATAGAGCTGAACTCTTCTCCAGGGCTGCTGTTGTCCATTCCTACCTCAAGGTCTTTTATAAAGGTGAATTGCATGACATTAAAATGATTAAGCCTTCAACTAAACTTAGCCATTGCCAGCCTGGTTCCCTGGAGATGAAGAATATCTATACCCCATTACTCTGATGTCCCCTATTATATTGAATTCATACAGAAAACTCTTTCTTACTGGAGCAGTGAGAAAATCCAATGGTAGAACATCAGTGATCTGTCATTGACCCCGGTAAGTTAATATTGTAGTTATATTAACTGATGATTGCTATTTTAACTTCCCTTTTTAAAGTAATAAATACAATGAAAATATTAAATATTAAAAACTTTAATATTATATACATTAAACTTTACAGCACTGTCCAGCAAAGGCTTTCTTCTAGATTGCTGTAAGAATTTTATTGCATTCAGCTATCATCACTTTATCTCATCCCCTACTCCTGAATTTATCTTGAAAATACTCGATGGAGCACCATCATTCCAGAAAACACAATTGCACTGCTCCACAGCTCAATGCTGGGGGGGCTTTACACCCCTCTAACTCATGCCTGGCATTAGTCATGGTGCCAATAGGTTCCTGTTTATCTGCTCCAGAGAGTCCTATTTAATTGGCACCACTTATCTACAGGGACTAGACATGCTGTGTGTGCTGTGTGGACATCTGTGTCGGCAAAGGGTGAAATTTATTGTAGTTGAATTCTTTCATTCGAAGTGGTGTCCAACAAAAAAATCTTGTCACGTTGTTGTCAATCTGTGTGTTAATTCAGGCATTCAAGTTCCATATCAACTTGAAAGTGGAGAGACAAACAAATCGAATAGGTTTCTGGGTTTCACTTTTTATAGTGTAGCATTTTCAAAATTATTTTAAGTCACAATCTGACAGGAGCTGCAGAAATGTCATGAAGAGCACGTCACGATTGTGCATTAACACACACAAACACAAAAACTGACAAACAACGACTGAAACAAAGGACCATATGTACACGGATGAGACTAGAAACACCTGGGGAAGGATTACAAATGGACAGGGTTACAAACCAGCCACAGGTGGTAATGTGACACAAAACAAAACAGAGCCATGTGCTACAAAGTACGTAGGAAACCAAAACGAAACAGAGCAGTGATGATAAGACAGACACAGGAGTTAAAAATGACAGATACATGACACTGATAAATGAATGACATCTTTATATCTAGGTTTGATAACTTGGGTGTAATGCATTACAATGTAAAATTATGTAACGGTTACTGAAGAATCATGGTCCTTGTTTTATTACAAACCAAGCAAATATGTGTCTATTGGTATGTATATGCCTACAGCAGTACAGGGCACTGGTCCAGCCCAACCTGGTCTCAAGAGGAATTCAGTAGGTGAAATAAGTATTGAACACATCACTAACTTTGTAAGTAAACATATTTACAAGATGCTGTTGACATGAAATTCCCAAAAGTGTAAAAATATATTCCCAAAAAAAAAAAAAAAAAAAAAAAAAAAAAAA
>CM067511.1:28687989-28735990 GCA_034509495.1 Acestrorhynchus altus | reverse complement strand
ACACACACACACACACACACACACACACACACACACACACACACACACACACACACACACACACACACACACACACAGAAAACATCAAATGGGTTGTCTCACTCTGCTTTGGTGTGAGTCACACACACAGGCCATATGATATTAAGTCAGATGCAATCATGTCTTATGTTTGGCCAGATGTTGAGTCTTTCTGTCACCCACACACACCCCCACACACACCACACACACACACACACACACACACACACTGACTGCAGCCCCACCTTAACTGATACCCCTGAGACATACATACTGTGAAGTCATTTCCTTCAGCTTTCTGAGTAGAATTGACATCTGCATGTGTTTGAGAGAGAGAGAGAGAGAGAGAAAGAGAGAGAGAGAGAGAGAGAGAGAGAGAGAGAGAGAAAGAGAGAGAGAGAGAGTGTGCGTGCGTGCGTGTTAAAAAAAAAAATGTATTGCTCCAATTAGAGCACATGATCTGTTCCGGATTCACATCTTTACCTTAAGAAACTAAAGAGGAAAGAGAAGAATCCCTGTGGCTGTAGGTCTGCGCTTCGGGGTACATATTACATTCTCTATTGTTCAACTGGAACATGAACACAGAAACATGTGTCTTTCCACTCAGTTCCAGATTCAGGAGATCAGCTTCACTCAGTTCTGATTTTAGTGTAACTGGAGTTCAACAGTCCTGATGTAACAAAAGGAAAAGCCCATCCCTCTGTGAACTGGACATGTAAGAGCAGAGGAAACACTGCGGCGTGCAGGTCTGACAACCACCGCCCTGTACTCTTAAAAGGGTGGTTCTTTGGTCAAATGCTTCGAGTAATTCCATAGAAGAACCTTTTTTGGCTCCATAAACAACCATAAGACTAAATCAGTCTGAAGAAGACATTTCTTTGTACAATGTTTTCATGAATATTCTGAATGTTCTTGATATTCACTCAATATTTCCTTATTTGGGATTTGTTCAGGTTAATGGAGGACAGTGGTATCTATCATTATAAAAGCAGAGCTGTGAACAATATTGCAGTTCAAAACACATAATGAATCTTAATGTATACTGCGAAAATAACCAATTCATTGAAAAAAACAATGATCTGATTACAACAGCACTTCTTAATTTACTCAACATTTCACTATTAATATCTGCTAGTGGTTGAATCTGTATTAATACTGTAAATTTGACCCTAATAGCAAAGCTTGTTCGGACAGCAGACATAACCCCACAGGCTACTGAATATATGTTAGCATGTGTTTCGGTGAGTAGTGCCTTAGTGTGACTTGGTGTGTTCTTTCTGCCTCTCAAAAACGCACATGGTAGGTAAATTGACCACTCTAAGTTGTGTGTCTGTGGTACCCTGCGATAGATTGGCGCCCTGTATGGGGGTATTCCTGCTTTGCATCCGATGACTCCAGGTGGGCTGGATTAACCGTGACTCTATTCAGAAAGAAGTGGATAAGATAATGATTTGGTTTGGTTGCCAGTTAATAAAGGTGTCATGCTTCCGAACTCTCCATCTGTCGCTGTCAGATCCTTAAACTACATTTCCCGTAACCCCTTCCTACCTGGTATTACCATCATGCCATCATCTTCAGCCAGTTTCGGAACTTGCCCCCAGTCTTCTGAATTCTAATCGTGTACATTTGTGTCTTATTTGCTCTGTTGTGAATCTACCTGCATTGAGTGCAACCATTTCTAAAGTATTGCTAGCAGCAGAAGTTGCATACCGAACATTCCCCTGTTTGTAACCTTATTGAATGACCTTTGCTTTGTCTTGTTATCTTCTGGTTTTTTTGCTGTTGTTTTGTTTTGCTCCTTGGTTGTGTCTCCTGCCTGTCTTTAAGTTTTTGACTTTGTTCTGAGCACATATTGAATAGGTGTGGTCATCTCTTAGTACCATGGACTACCCGGGAAACCTTGCCCTACAGAGTATTTACATTCAGTATTTACATTTTTAACAGTCTACACTTTTTGTTTGGACTTTTCTCAAAAACATATTTATCAATGAAGACACATTGCATGTGGAACTCCTTCATGAGCTGGTACCCTGCCATTCCACCTGTGTTTTTAGTACTACAAGATCAAAGAAACCCGGGTGCCTTCAGGCCATTCTTAAGTGCAGTCATGAAGAGATGTTGATCATATGTAGGCTAGGACTGGGAACGTTTCAACTTCGTTCTTGACTTTTTCAAGTTTTTGTCTTTGTTTAGAATCTTTCTAGGCCTCATGCCTAAAAGAACATGCTACAAAACCCAGACCCATCATGTATCAGTCTAGACACAGTCCCTAGTCCATGAACAGAAGTACTGCTAATAGAATCGTATTCTCTGGAGCAGACAAACATGAACCTAGTGGTACCATGCCTAATGCCAAGTATGGGCTAGAGGGGTATAAAGCCCTCCAGCATTGAGATGTGGAGGAACTGTGCTTCCTTGAGTGATGGTGCTTCGTCAAATACTTTTGGGATGAGTTCGGGAGTTGTGGATGAGGTGGGGTTGGTGATCATCCAATATCCTGACCTCACTAATGCTCTTTTCACAGAATGCAACCAAATCTTCAGAGCATTGCTCACAAATCTAGCAGAAAGCTCTCCCTTCCCAATACTTTAGTCCATATAGTGGAGACTATATGAACATATTGCTCATGGCCTGGTGTATCACCAAATATTGCATGGTCCTGTCCTCTTACACACACTTGTACCCACGTACCCCTCATTTGTGTGTGCCCACCTAGGTGTACAAGGCTGTACAGTGTCCCGTTTCTTTATATTTTTTCATCAAGGATACTCGTGAGCGCCCCTTATGAGTCCTTGATTCACCCCTTCCATAGATCTGAATCAAACCACATTTTCTTGAATGCAATACCCATGTTCCACTGCAATCCCATGATGTTCTTGCCAACTGAAAAATGGAAAGGAAAAAGAAGCTCTTTAAATGTAACCAGAATCTTGTTCTTTATCAAGACTGATGTGGTTTTGAAGATCATTGTGAAAATTAGGAGGAAAATGACTTATTGTAGTGATATTAACATTTCACTGTTCATGAAATAATCAGTTTTAGCAGTAGCACCGTGAAAATAGCAACTGTTAACAGGTGAAAGGACGTGAAGCAAAGTGTGTTGCAGTTCTGCCCTAAACTCTCACCCATCTTAAAGGGTCATGTCCCTTTTACTTGCCCTTTGACAGCTACATTAAAGTGTACACTTCAGTGTCTATTCACTTCAGTGGCTATTTCCATTTCTGGCTCCTGGGCTCCCTCTACAAATCGGAAGTGTAATTCATCCTTTCAGCCTCCAATAAAGGACACACTTGTCACATGCATTTTATAAGCTGAGGGATACAGAACCATTTTTCATTTCCCATTGGAATGTTTCTGCTTCTGTCTGCCAAATATCAGCCGCAGTTGTCATGTTCCCACCCACAACATAGAAATGGTGACCTGGACCCACCCACAGTCTCACAGGCATTCCTTTAGTTGGCATATTTGCAGTATATTCATCTTTCTTTAGTGCACTTTCCACAACTGAGACTGACTGACCACCTAGACACATGGACACATAGTCTCTAGAGACTGCCATTTCTGTAGCACAGTAAGGCACAACTTTGTGATTGGTTCTTTAGTAAATATTCTACTCTACCCTCATTGGAATGGTTGACCCCCCACTTCCAAGCACTGAAATTGAATCCCACATTGCAAGATATTGTGAAGGGACCCATGAGTTCCATAAAATCCACTGGAAATTCAATCCTGTATTATGTGAGTGGTATCCTGTAAGCTTTCTCAGAGTAACATAGTGCAGTTTCTGTGATGTCAAGCCCTGAGTAGTAATGATAGCAGCACTAGTCCCCCTAGTACAGGTCAGAGGAGCAGCAACATGATCATGAAGCTGCTACTTTACTGTAAAAATACCACGTAAAGCTGCTTTAACAAAATATTTTCATTTGCCAAGTGCTTAAGCCTTGTAATTCAGCAAAATCATTCATGGAATGCAAGGTTTCTGCAGTTCAAAACAAAAACAAGGACTTTTGATGTCCCAAGGCAACTTTTGTGACCTTTCAAGGCCTACATATAGAGTGGGCAAAGGAGGAGAGGATAAAAGGGACATCTTACCATTTCCTTTCATGAGCATGTAGTAGTTTGGCTGAAATTGTGGTGTGTTGGCTACATAAATCACATCGCTGTAACTTCGGTAATGAAGAAACTACCAGCGAGGAGGGGGAGGGAAACCCATTTAACGTCAAGGACGCTGCAGAAGTGTGTGTTTGTGTGTGTATGTATGTGTGTATTTAGTCCAGTTGATTTATGAGCTCAATACTGAATGGTCCTTGGCAGTGTAATACATAAAACTCTTATCTGTACTGTGTGTGTGCGTGTGTGCATGCGTGCGTACGTGTGTGTGCGCGTGCGCGTGTGTGTGTGCGTGCGCGTGTGTGTGTGTGCTGTGCATTTCTCAACTTATCCTTCTAACATTTATTGTGAGAAGCTTCCTATAAAACTTAAATCTTGAGAGAAATACACTAATGTCCTTTGCACAAGCCCTTATAATAATAACCAGAACATACTTTTCTGCTACGCACCACAACCCATAGCGAATGCCGACACTAAATCAGAGCATAGAAAGATAAAAATCATAATCTCTGTTCTTGCTATGGATGTATAAAGGATAAGATCACATGAGCGTGTGGACGGATGGAAGTAAAAAAGAATGGAATGCACACAGAATGCATTCTCACAAGATTAAGATGACCACGATTAAACAAGTGCTGATCTGGTGTTTTCACCTCCAAGGCAGATGGTAGAGATTACAATAATAATTCAATCAAACCTACGCTGATTAGCTTCAGCATCTTTTGCCTGCAGAAATCCTATTCAGCATTCAGAATACGAGCCGTCCATGTTAAGTAGAAAATATACAGTTGTATCAAAAACAAATGTCATGCCAGACTTTCTGATGCATGTCGTTCTACTGAACTGGAACTGCCTTTTGCTTTCTGGAGAATGAGCGAGCATATTTTTTTTCAAAAATCAAGCCGAATGAAAACAAGTTCCCTTCAGGCGAAACCACAGATGCATGAAGGGAAGGAATGTACTGTCAGTAAAACCTGTTGTGACTCTTGTCTTGATATGAAAAATGAAGGGAATTAATGACTGATGGTTAAAATGGCCATACCATGAAAACCAAAATAATCCCTTACATTGTAGATAGAGATTAGTGTACTGTGTAAAAATATTTTCATTGTTTCAAATGTACTATTCACTCTCAAGTTCATAGAGCTTATATGAAACTAAGCGCCAGGCAGATGTAACCTGTTTAGAATTCATTGATGCCGTTGCCTCAATCAATATATATATATATATATATATATATATATACACACATATTGAGGCGACAACACCCCCCCACACACACTTTGGAAGTGCCTCATTATGACTCTCCCTCCCGACTCTCCACATACAGTATTATTATGCTCCCAACACTTGGAGGATGAAGACAAGTGCATGCCTCCTCCAATACATGCAAAGCCACCTAACACCTCTTTTCGACTTGCTACCATTACATCATTGCTGGACAGCCAACAGGCTCTGACTATTGGGAAGTGAGAGCTTTCTGCTAGATTTGTGAGCAGTGCTCTAAGGACTTGATTGCATTCTGTGAAAAGAGCATTAGTGAGGTCAGAATGCTGGATGATCACCAACCCCACCTCATCCACAAAGCACCAGTGCCCCAGCTCAGATACAATGACTAATAGCCACTGTGTCGTTGTCCTGGCCCGCATGACTTAGTGTGATCTCCATTTACCCACCCAAAGAGAGCATGGCCAATGCTGCTCTCACAGACTCTGGATGCTGATGGTAAACAGTAGGACGTGGGATTCAAACCTGTACCTGAGTTTTTTTTTTAGGTACACTGATTCAACAGATACCACCAGTATCTCAAAACCAGTAAGTAACTGGTGGAAAGTTCAGAAGAGAAGGGGTCGAAGTATCATATACTGTATATATTGCTGAATCTCTGACCTTCTTAACTCTCAGTGGAAATCAATGTAAAAACATTTGTCAGTTCATTTTGTCTAGTCATTAAAAAAACATTAAACAATATAAAGAACAACTGCCAAACATTATGTACAAATGATACTTGCAGCAAAACAACATTATCGTGGCATCACAGTTTGGTTCACTGTTTCTTCTAAAATAAGGGGTATTGAAAAGAGTTTACCCTGCTTTTCTTGGAATGTCTTTAATGTCCAGGGGATTTGTTTGCATCCAACAGCAAGAACAATATTGAGGTCAGGATGTTGGATGATTACCACCCCAACTCACCCTCAACTCCCCAACTTATCCCAACAGTACTGGATAGAGTATCATTATTCTATTGACCACAGTTCCCCAGGTTAATGCCACTCACGGAATGGTTCCAACAGGCTCATATTTGGTGCCTCATACTTAAGAGAGTCCTAGTCTTATGGCAGTACTTCTCTACAGGGACTAGGCAAGCTGTGTGTGCATTTGCACATCTGTGTCATCAATGGAAGCAATTTAAAGTATTTGAATGCATTCATTAAAAGGCGTGTCCATATATAGTGTATGTTTCTTGCAGTTGCCAAGCCAAATGTGTCAGCCAGGCAGAACAGAGTTTGATATATTTATGGGTTTCATTCTTAAAGGCACAGAAATATAGTTTGCATTCTATTCTAGAGGTCAGAGTACACTTTGTAGACAATGTGTCATACCCGTTTTTGATCAATGGGATTCTGCTCTTTCTCTGTTCAGTGCTTTTTCCGGATATTATAAGAATGTTCATGTCTGTCTGGTTGGTGTATTCTAATGGAAAATAGCCACATAGAAATATTTGTGGTTTATGAAACCATATAGACATTATGAATGGAGTTTATTATAAGATATATAATAATAAAATAGAGAGAACCCTTTAAGTTAGAGCCTCACAATCTGGGTGACATGAAGCATGATATGAAGGCCTTGGAGCTGAGGTCTAAGATATGAGGCCAACCATGGAGCTTTTTGTGCCAAATGAACCTGGATTTCATTGACATTTCACTCAACGTAGTCCAGCAAAGCAGATTTTCCATTTGATCCTTATATCTGAGGACTGAAATGTCCAAAAAGAAGCCTTATGTCTTTTAGAGGAAAAGAATCGAGTGGGATAAAAATGGCTGACATTTTCACCCCAGCGTCATTTCTCTCCACTTCACTGCCAGCGAAGTGTGGAAGAAGAATGAAAGGATGTGGCAGGAGAGAAAGAAAAAGAAAGATAACGAAGGGCAACAGAACTTCAGGGCATGGCGATGCGGAAGAGATAACAATTGGCTTCTTCTGACTGCGGGGGCCAGTTCCATGAAAAAACACTTGTCATACAGTCTGTGTCATCCATCTAAAGGCCCGGTTGCATTTTTGGATCTGACATCCTCTTGACCTGGTTGTGTCAGCTGAAATTGGGCGTTGTTTGACTCATATGCTTTCTATGACTCTTTCTATTTTTTGAACACACACACACACACACACGCACACACACGCACACGCACACACACACACACATGCACACGCACACACATGCACACGCACGCACACGCACGCACACACTCTCTCTCTCTCTCTCTCTCTCTCTCACACACACACACACACACACACACACACACACACACACACACCTACACTTGTGTTAGTGTGTAACAAACTTAGTCCAGTGTAAGAAAATGAAAATACAATTTATCAAGGCAATAACTCTATTTTTTACTTGTAATAAACATAAAACACATTTTTAGATATTTTTTGAACTCTAAAATTCCTCCATAGTAGCAGCTCCACTCTCTCTTATCTGCTCTGATATAAAGATCTAAAAGCAGGAATTACCACCTACAGCACAGACAGCTCTACCTTCAGTCCAGTCTAGATGATTTATAACTGCAGATAAATCAGTTATTGTTTATGGAAACGACAGAATTCAGGATTCAGAACACACTACCCCAGACTGTTCTGGATATGAATTTACTCTCTAACCTGAACCTTTTTCTTTTCTCTAGAAAAACTGTTGGCAGTTGGAGTCCTCGGTTCGGGGCTCTATCTGAGTGGAGTTTCATTTCTATGTCTGAGGTTTCCTCCGGGGACTCTGGTTCCTTCCCGCATTCCAAAAAAAAAAAATGGATATCAGGTGAATTGGCTGCTCTAAATTGCCCTGTTATGTGAATGAGTGAGTAAGTGTGTGAGTGTCTGTATGCCCAGATATGGATTGGCTCTTTGTCTTGGGTGCCCCTGGTGCTTGATGCAGTCCTCCAGGTGGATGGACCTTTTTGGTAGAGAGTGTGCTGTGCTGTTTCTCGCTGGTGTGTGTTGGTTGAGTGCAGAGTGTGACTATGAAGAGTACTGCATGTAAAGAGTCCTTGATAATAGTCATTAATTAGGCAAGTGAATGTCCATGGCTGACACGATATTACAATACAGTTTCAAAATCAGGCTTTAAATCAAAGATAAAATCTGACAGAAACGTCGTGAATAGTTAGCAGCATTTGGCTCAGTAGTCTATACTTTGTGTGGGTCTCTCCGCTAGTGCTTGCAGTGTTAAGAGCAATTTTAATGACTCTTTTTGTTGAAGGACAGGCCTTTCAAGACACACCTATGTGAAGAAGGAAAGAAGGCCTTTTAGCTTTGAAAGGAAGTCAATATGAACAGATTTATTTCCCAGGCATTTTGGAGCATTCTTATTGGTCTATTCATTGTAGACCAAGTGAAGAACAACTAGCAGGTTTTTGCATGACAGTGATGATATGATTGCTGCTTTGTCACTGGAAAGTTCGGTGTGATTTTTGCCCAGTAAAGTCATTTTAAATTTAAATAACCTAGGTGCCCTAAGGATTTTGTAAGATGCTGTGTGTACACAAACACTTACGCTGAAAGTGCCTCACACTGAATTGAGTGGCCGCAATAATAAGAGTGATAGAGCGCAAGTCATTGTCATTTCAATATGTTTGTCCAGTCACAATAGACCAGTCATCATCAGACTCTTTCAAGCATGAGATGGGCTTCCGTCGTTTCTTCTTTCCTTTGCCTGTGGCGTGCCAACATTCATTATAGGATTAATTCCGTGAGAATCCGTCTCAGATGACCGCTCCTTCATGTGACTCTATATCATCAGCCTGCTATGTGTGGTATGCGGGCCTTACTGTACAAATGACTTCTCATTAAAAGCCACTGAGGTTTGGCACGCTCGCCTTTTGTCTTCCCTTACGTACCGGTCCTACAGCTGGGAATAGTGAGATGCTTTGGGCAGACGTGTGAGAACATAGCCTGTGAAGGAAGGTAAGAGAAGAACACACACAATAGGCACCTATGCGGAAAAGAATGACAGAGATAGACAGACACAGATATAAGAGACTGAAAAATGAAGATATTTCTACAAGCTGAGCTGAGCAAAGTGTATCTCCTACAACCTGATACATCCTGTCACTAATAAGGATGTGTATCACATTTAAACCTTTTGAGGAAAAGGTGCTATCAAATGAAACCTCAGTTAGAGGTAAAGTTTGTAAAGTGATAGTTTTGCTCAAAGTTTGATAAAGCTGTTGGGCGTCAAAATGACTTTATTATAGATCATCATTTAAAAATAGTGCACACCCGGATGTGCAGCACAATTACCTTCCTTTATCCTTTAGAACCCAAGGCCTAATATTTTCACAGTCTGACATACTTTAATGAGAAAAGTGTTTACAGGAGACAGTCACACATGCCAGATATTATTTGAATGCTATTTTCATGTTTTGATATAAGAAACAAATAAAAAAACACACACGAGTCGGTAGAAGTGTGCTTACTTTAATCTTTATCTGACCCCATCTGACACCATCTCTCTCTGACATTTCCCTCTTCCTTAGAGGCACATAGTGCACACTGTTCTGTTAAGCAGTGGCAGCACTGCTTCACACACACACACAGACACACACANCACACACACACACACACACACACACACACACACACACACACACACATATACAATGATATAGTGAACACATACTAGGAGCTGTGGCAGCCACGGAGCAGAAAAATCTAAGGGCTTTGGTTAACCTGGATATTGAACCCAGAACCCTGACATCAGTGACCCATTCTAACCACCGAGATGCCACAAGACACACCCCTTCTTTTGAAAGTAGTGTGTTTTGTTCCTCACAAAAGTTTTCAAACTCTCTAAATGTTTTCGAAACATTGGTGTTGTTCCAATTTATGTCTATTCAACTGAGCAACTCCCATGTGGCACAACTGTCTAAGCATCTGTTCTATCATTGCAAGATTGCAAATTTCATCCTTTGTAATGTCACTGCTTTTTTTAAGTCCAGGAGACAATGCCAAGACCTGACATGGTGATAGTCAAAACAAGCGTCTTATAACTGACAACAGGATTGGCCATTCGGGTTTTCTACACCTGCATTAAGCTTTAGAATCATGTGTAGGTAGCAGTTTGAAAGGCAAAGGCTGGTAGTGTAATGTGGGAGTTCTAGCTAGGGTAGGTGCTCACTCATGCCCACTCATACCCATGCATTTTCACTGATACCCATCAAAAAACTTTTAACAACCAACATTACTAACTGAAGCCTGTTATTATAGTAATTAATTAGAAAACTTGCTGTGAACTCAAACGAGTCATTGTCATTCAAACTTTCTGCCGAACCATATTGTGACCATATTGGGACGGTCCCCCTCATGCCGCTGAAACAGAAATCTATAAATGCACGGACTCCACAAAACGTTTAAAGCATTCTCTGATATCTGGTTCCAAGATGTTTGCTGCAGATCTTTAAAACAGGACCTGGGGCCTTCATGGGTTGCATTAATGAGCTTTTTCACTGACTATGTCACTGGTTCACCAATTGTCCCTTCTTGGACCACTTTTTGTAGCTTCAGACGTCTGCTTACCAGGAACCCCTCACATGACCTGTTGTTTAGGACATGGTCTGACACAATTGTCTAGCCATCATATTTTGATCCCACTCGAGGTTGCTTAGAACTTTTGCAAACATCTGCTGCATAACATTTCATTCACTAGTTGAACACTACATTATTATACTACCTCTCACTTTTGAGTGTGAGCATGTTTTTGTGTGTATACAGACACATTGGCCTAATCGTTTAATGCACTCGTCCTTGGTTACCTTCCAGTCTGAGACAAACACATGTGCTTTATGGTCTTTGAAGGTTTTTTTTTTCTTTTCTGGTTAACTTAGCATCAGTGATCCATGGAGGTAATAACAGAAACCCAATTAGAACCAGAGCTCTCTCTCTCTCTCTCTCTCTCTCTCTCTCTCTCTCTCTCTCTCTCTCTCTCTCCCCTGAACTGTGGTATGTATAATGTATGTCCTAGCTGCACACCTATCATTTTTATTGCATGCTTTGTCTTCTGGGGCACTGGGGTAGAAATCACTTGATTAATGTGCACACACACACCCATCTGAAATGCACACATGGTCCACCCTACATTAGCTGCCCCTTTTGAATCGAATGCTATAATTTTTCTTCCTTTTTTCTCTATGCTTTCATTTTTTTTCCCCAGTGCCAGATATAGTGGAACCCATACCAGTTAGGGTTGAACAGTATCCACTTTTTGAATTGTCTTGCCATCTTAAAATATTACCACGGTATTTGCTATTACTGGGGTTGGGAAGTTGTGTAAGCTGTTCTAGTAAATGGCACATGGCTTCTGTGCATTAACCCTAGAAATTCACTGCTGGTCTGACCTGTTTATTCCTATTAGTGAAGAGCTGCAGTCATATCACTGTTGCACTGGTGGTTTACCTACGAATAGTGCATTTCAGCAGTCAAATGACCTGACAGTAAAATGGCAGAATGCTATAATTGTTGCCTCCAGCTTCATATTTGAATATTACCAACTATGTGATGTAATTTTATTATAGGACATTTGTGAAGTTTATGACTGGAATTGCATGGAATTAGAATTCATACCATAAATGACTGAGATGCCTGATTATTAGAGGATGATGAAAATTGATAACTTATAACCCACATGAACCAGCCTGTACACAACCTCACACACGGCCCTAAAAGCCATCCATAACTTTGGGAGTATTAGGAGCAGGTATGAACATTTGCCACAGATTTGAAGGATCCAAGGTATCTGTGCCATGCAAAATGAAACTAAACACCTCCTCGACCATCTCAGTGATGAGAAATCCTAATACACCCTCCCTTTCCACTGGATATAGATATTTACACACATGCTGATTCCCAAGAGACTAAAATAACCTGAGGTTATTTTTACAGCTCATTTTACAGGAGGTAAAATAGTCCGGAATTTTCACTGACCCTGGAATGCACTGTTGGGAAAAGTACTGACATGGTCCATCTAGGAGGGACTAAAATCTCTGGTAAAAATAACTTTACACTTTTTTTATACCAAACCTGTCTGAATAGCACTATAGATTATATGGAGAAACTATCATGACAGCTGCTTATTTGTTGTTTCTTTTTAAATAAAGAGTATTAAAAAAGAGGTTATCCTGTTAAATAATGAAATAATAATGTTGAATTTTTTACTTAATAAGAGGGCAATACATAGATACATTACTGAATACTGAGCAGCTGTGGGCTCGGGTGACCAGGTGAGAATGAATCAAATTCAGAATAAAGTATTAAAAGTGAATCACCTACAGCATACAGGCAGCCCGTCTTTCGAATGCTCAGATTACTTATGACTGTAGCTGAATCAGTTACTCGTTAGGCAAAAAACAAGGATTCAAGACAAACAACTCAGGGCTGTAAAGGGTTTTTAGGGCATCTGGTTGCCTTACTGTGGGCAATGAAGCTTTTTTTTCTCTCTCTGACCAGAACATGGCTCTTTGGTCACGAAAAACATTTGAATATCCATGGCTGACTTGCTGGCCAAACACACAAACAAAAACTAAGTTAACTTGCTCTTTTGTTGACCATCTGTAAACAGACGCTCCAACAAAGGAGAGAGAGAAAGGCGAGACGACAAAAAATATTCATCATTTACTTTCTATTACTTTATTGCATTGTAAGAGAAAAGCAATAGCAACACTTTTTACTTGCTTTAAGGGCAGCAGAGACTCCATTTTGAGGTGCTTGAGCACCCATAAAGAGTCTAGACTCACCAGTGTACTGTCTCTTGGTCAGTGGTAGTGGATTTTTTTTTTCCACAATAAAAAAAATGGGTCATCATACCAGCAGTCCATAAAGGTGTGGGTTAAAATTGCAGCACACCCTCCTAGTTTCAGTGTGCATGACATAAGTTGCATAATGTAAAACATCATCTGACTAACTCATTTGAAACTCATTTGAGCATTTGAAACCATCTCAACTTTGTGACGCATATAGCAACTGATAAGTAGTACAGTTATCTAATATTCTGTATAATATATCTCAAATTATAATATAAAATCTCATTTATTTTATCATCTTTCTATAACTTTGTCGGATCTGCTTTTCTTGTAACTATGTAACTAACCCTACACATCACCATACCACCAACAGTCTGTTTGTATGACAGTCATTTGACCGATTCCTGTTACTGTAGGGAGTTTGTAGCATTGTTATAAACGTCTAACAATAGCAAGAGGTCTGGTCTGGTCTGTGAGACCACTTGTTTTTCAACTGCTTTCTGGACTTTATGTTCACTGCTCTGACTAGAACTGAACACTGCCCCTTTGTAGTGCCCCGTCGGTCTATTTATTGGTCATTAAATGTTCAGACAGTGTAAAGGGCAGCAAACATTTCCAAATAATATTAAACAAACAAACAACACAAATTGCTGCCGGCCTTAGATATGACATTGCAGGCCCAAACAGAATGAGTTCTGTGGTATTAGCTTGTGCTTCAATGATGCCATGAATTTAATGTATAATGGATTTCTTCTATAGACTTTTTTTGCTCTTCCATGCTTGTGGTATATTTATCTGAGGGCCACATCAACAAGGGAACATCTACATTCCCATATTAAACTGGAGGTGTGAGGATTGCTATTTATTCACTGCCATGATATAACCCTATTCATTCTTGCACCAGCCATTGGGTTGCCATGGGAATGCATTTATGCTTCACCTTGTTGGACAAAGATGATTTTTGGAATTCAGGCTGAACTGGACTGTAGCCCACCTGGAGTCATCAGGTGCAAGGTTGGAATACCCACTGGATAGAGTGCCAGTCTATCGCAGAGTACAACAGACTCACATAGTCACACTCACTAAAGGGGGCAATTTAGCATGGTCAATTCACCTACCATCTGCATTTTTCGGAGGGGGCAGAAAACCAATGTATGTTAAAGAAGCAGCATTATAAAGTGAAAGCAACTATGTGATCAGATGCAATAAAGTAATATAGCAGCTGTAGCAGCATTCCGAGTCTGGAGGGACAGTGATAGACATTGTCAGTGTAGCATCAAATTGATTTTGATGCTGTTATTTTGGAGTAAAATTACTACGTAATGTTGCTTTAAGCAGCCCTTCAATGACTGCTGTAACACTGGGTGGATAAGTCACTGACTATAGACCTTTTGTATGTACTACCAAAAGGGGCCTTCCAAACAATGCTGTCCAAAGGCAATGTTGTGGCCTCACACTTGGTCCAAACACAACAGCTATATGAGTACACTGTGTTCCAAATTATTATGCAAATTGGATTTAAGTGTCATAAAGATGAAATGTTTTTGGATGGTATTGTGTCTCGTGGCTCTTTGGATCAGTGAAATCAATCTCAGACACCTATGATAATTAGTTCGCCAGGTGAGGCCAATTAAAGGACAACTATTAAAAAGGATGTTACACGTTATTAAGCAGGTCACAGGTTTCAAGCAATATGGGAAAGAAAACGGAGCTCTCTACTGCTGAAAAGTGTCAAATAGTGCAATACCTGGGATACATATATTTCACAAAAGTTTAAGTGTGATCATTGTACTGTGAAGAGATTTGTGGCTGATTCAGAGCACAGACGGGTTCATTCAGATCAAGGCATAATGAGGACATTCTGACAGATTCTAATCAATCCTTCCGACTGACCACTTTCTTCCACGGTAAACAAAAAAAACACATGACAATGCACCATCTCAGAGAAACTCATGGTGTTGCCACCATCCTATCCTGACGTCAACCCTATTGAGAGCCTTTGGAGTATCCTCAAGCAAAAGATCTATGAGGGTGGGAGGCAGTTCACATCAAAACAGCAGCACTGGGAGGCAATTCTGACATCTGCAAAGACATTCAATCTGAAACTGTCCAAAAATGGATGCAAGAATTGTGGTGATTTCAAAGGAGGAGTCCCAGGTTATCATGTAATCTAGCCTGTTAAGACTGAAATAGCTTTTCATTTTGGTAAAAGTGACCTCTTAATGCTGCAAATTCAACAAATTACCATTTTCAGTTCTTTACAACCTTTAAAATGTTTTGAAACTCCATTGTGCAGAATTTGGAACAGTGCATTTTGAGTTATTCTATTTTTGAAAAACTGCTGTTATTATTATAGGTTTGTTCTATTAAATTTGATTTATACTCATGATGAGTATTGTTCAAGTTGATGACTTGAAATTTGACCCTTTTGGAAAATCAAAGAAAAATATAATTTGCAGGATAATTTGGAATGCAGTGTACATGGGACGCACACGCCTGAAAAGTGATTTGAGAGATTGCACGACACTAAAGTTGGTTTCTTCTAAATTCTACATTTCTGATGTAACTTAAATGGTGCAATGTCAGAATGTACCTGCTGTTCCATTTAAGCTGGAATGAGAAATCCCATGTATCCATTCAACTTCATATATTCTTCATATATTCCTGGCCAAGGTCACAGTGGGTGTGGAACCACCTGGAATCACTGTGCACGAGATAGGAATACCCCGTAAACAGTATAACAATCCATCAATACACCATACACTCAACATTCACACATACACTCATACATTCACACAAACATTCAAACCTACACTCTTACAAGTAAAGATGCAAAGGGTTTTGGTGATGACATAAAGAAGATTTTTGTAAATGAAATGTAAAGAACCTTTAGATATTTAGAGACATCAATTTAAACATTCTTTACCAATTTGTAGCTGCTTCATACCCACAGCATGATCTTTTATAAAAATAGTTCTTTATAGATCCAAAAAGCATTCTTCTAAGGCATCAAAGAACCCTTTTTAGCATCTTTATTTTAAGGGTATAGGGACATACACACTTCACCTACACCTACACATTTTAAATTAGGGTTCTTCAAGGGTTATTCAGAACCATGAACATGGTTATATAGAACCATGAACATTCCATGAACACTTTGCATGATTAATGGATTAAAATGGAGAATGAACTATAGAGGGTTCTATATAGAACCTTTGTGAAAATGGTTCTATGTAGCACCAGAAAGGGTTGTTTCTATTGATATGATGTCAAACTTAATAATAATATTATAATTACAATATTAGAATATTAGAACTATTTTTGGTGCCTTTTGCCCAAAAGGTTCTATATAGAACCCTCTGCAGCACATTCTCCACCAGTCTGAAGAACATGTCCTTTTGGGTCTTATTTAGAACCATTTTATTTACTGAAATACATTTTTACAATGTTGCTTATAACAATAGAAGAACAATTTTTGGTGCTATATAGAAATAGGTTTTATATAGAACCCTCTACAGCTTAAAGAACACTTTAATCATGCAAAGTGTTCTCTGAATGTTCATAGTCTTATATAGAACAATTTTATTTTTGGAACTACAGTTCCATTATTGATTTTTTGCAATCAGTAAAAATGACTATGTTGATCTCAACTCTAATCTACAAAATAAAAAAAGGTTTCAGTCTATTGATCTTCTCTATCTCCTTTCTCATTTATTCTCCTTTATGTCATGCTCAGCCACTATAAACGATTGCACTTTAGGGCAGACTAAAGCAAAGCACTGGCTACATGTCAGAAAAGTGTCATGCCTTTTTACCGGCTTGATCAATAAATCAGTCGTCTGCTCTTCATCATGATGACAGAACAGGCAGTAAGAGGTTTAATCTGAAATATAACACCCACTAGGTACACACGCACATTGACACAGAAGCACACACACACACACACACACACACACACACACACACACCTAAGGGCACTTTTTCCCTAGCCAGATTTAAGTAGCATTTCATGTGTGCCACTCTTATTGCAAGACTCAATGGAAATGTTGCATAAGTGCAGATTTATTATATTAGTTATCGTGCCACCATTGAGGAAATGTTGCACAAGTGGAGCTGTATATCATCACCGGGCACTCTGACCTGAGTCTTTCTTCTCCAAAAAGGAGCACCCATCCAAAAATAGCACTTCTGCAGAGCGTGTGAAAAATGTGGTATGAAGTTGTGGCTTTGCTCGAATATTTCCTGGCGTAGCATGTGGTTAAGGGAGGCTGACAAGTGTAAATTGCTCCTCCACCACATTCATACGTGGATTCAATTATAGAATTACAGTAACATTAGGAAAACATCCGGAGAAAAATGTACCTGAGGATTTAACGTCATAAACCCTTTTCGGCTCACATCCATTTTGCTAAATGATTGATGTTTTTTTTTCTCTTTCTTGTCATTTTTCCCATCTGCAGTAGTTCTAAATCCTGTCCTTGAATCTCCCTCTGCTTGCCTTTTTTTTTTGTCACGATTGAAATGAATGTGTCAGAGCAGAAAAACACTGCACTGGAAAAAAATATATAAAAATAAAAAAATAAATAAAACCAGGGCTTTGAATTCACTTGTACATTGTCTGGGTTGTTCAAAACTTTAAACTTGTTGATAAAACTTTCATGCATCTAGATGAACTTGACAGTTATTTAAAATAAGCAACACATTGATCTAGTTAGCAAAAGACGCAGCTGTTATATTAAATAATTTTAACTATAATATAATCAATTTAATATCAATTCTGAGATATTATCCCTTCATTCCTTTGTCATTTAAGAGAAAATACCCAAATCTAAACAGACCACAATAAAGCATCGCGAACAATAGCACAAACAGTACACACTCATACTAATGTTAAAGTCTAATCACAACCCGATTCACATCCCCTACCCAATTTATGCCATGCATGCATGCACATGCTCAGTGAAAACTGGCCCAGGGGCACAGATGGGGTATCCACTATGATGGCAATGCAATCCAACATTTAACATTCAGTGAGCTTGTTTTCAGATTCTAAGGAGAGCAAGGGGATGAGTAGCACTGCAGGCTTGGCATGACGTGTTTGGTGCAACATTCCCACTGACAGTAAATATACATAAACTGAGATTTATAAAGTATTGATTCTTTAGAAAGTAACATTGCAGATTCTGATTCAGTTATTTCACTGTTTTCCATGGGGACCAGGTGAGGTTAAATGTGTCACGTGCTGATTGGCTTATCCTGCAGTGATTACCAGGAAAGGGAGAGACTATTCGGGTGCCATTTGGATTCCATGACATGGAATTCCAGCAACCATATTGTTTGTAGGAGCTGCACAGACCATGTGTCTCAAATACAGTGTTGAACTAAATGCTGTTAAAAGATTATACCATCTTTAAAAGAATTCCAGATCTAAGCGTAGACTATAATTAGTGATAGTGATAGTGACCAGTTATGCTCAGTTTGACATTAGCAGTCATTTCTGTTCTATTTATAATCTGTTTATGTAATATGGATTCTGAAATTGTCTATATTAAGTATGTGATCATAGAAGCAATCAATCAAATCAATCAATCAAAAATTATTTAAATAGCACTTTTTACAACTAAGGCATTGTCAAAAAGCAGCTTTAGGAAATCCAGTTCCTAGCCTCAACTGAGCAAGCCAGCGGGCAACAGTGGCAAGGAAAAACTCCCTCAGACTAGGAGGAAGAAACCTTGAGAGGAACATGTTGGTTCATGTCCATTTGTGGTTGGGATCCCCCCCTCCCTAATGTTTGCTTAAACCTTCCTAACCCTTTGCTTTTTCCTTCCCTCTGTCTTCTCTTTTATCTCGTTCCCATGTACTAAGATGCCCTATCCTGACTCATCAATCCAGATGTTACCCAACCTGGCTTCCCACTACCCTACTTTCTTCTGATGCTGTCCTCGTTGGGATCCTTGCATTGGCTCACTCATCCCACATTAGAGACTCCACTTCCAGCTTATGACTGTTTAACCAGCATGGACTTCCATACTAATGCTTAGCTTGTGTCCTAAACTCACTCGCATTCTCTCATACACAGCCTGCTCACACTATTTTACTCCTTTTTGTGCTTTATGTCTGTGCTATCTGGTGTCGACCAGAGGAGGATGGGTTCCCCTTTTGAGCTTTGGTTCCTTCCTCTTTCCTTTCCTTGCTGCTGTTGCCTGCTGGCTTACTCAATTGAGGCTTGGACCCAGATTTCCAGTTAATAGTGTGAGCAGGTCATGATTGGGCTAGAATGAGTTATGAGAGAACGCGAGTGAGTGTAGGATACCAGCTCAGTGTTCGTATGGAAGTCCATGCTGGTTAAACAGTCATAAGCTGGCAGTGGATTCTTTAATGTGGGATGACTGAGCCAATGCAAGGATCCCAAATGAGAGGGCAGTGGGGTAGGGGGGAGATGGGTTGGGTAACATCAGGGTAGATCAGTCAGGACAGGGCATCTCAGTACATAGGAAAGAGATAGAAAATAAACAGAGGGTTAGGAAGGTTTAAGCAAATATTGGTTCCAGGTAATAGCACCCAACCACAAATGAGCATGAACCAACATCACCCAGGCAGCAGGGGCAGCTCGGGACGGGGGAGGGTGAAATAGATAATCAGGTATGCAGTTATGAGCTATATTTTTAATTATAAATTGCATTCTTATAATTAAGCTTAGTTCCTGGTAATCATGTCATCAATTTAGAAAGACATAGAGGAAAGATGATACACATACACATTAATACACATTTGCTACATTTAAGATTTGTAACACACCTCTTAGTAATTGAGTTGGTACATAAGCCATATTTTAGTGTGGGAAATGTATTTGAAAGCTACAAAAATGCTTGTGCATATGGCTTACTTATGGGTTCCTAGTCCTATGAGAAAGATATGCTATCAAAGTTGTCTTTATTACAAACATGCTTTAAAGAATAACCTAATAATATTTACAATTCATGAATTAATCTGTTTTCAATCACAGGGGGATTTCAGTGCCATTGTGGAAAAGCACACTGAATCACTTAGGTTTCGAACCTCTTTCTCTGTGATCCTCTACAGCCATGCTCAGACGTATAGCCCACTCAGCCCCTAGGGCTCAGGTGAGTCATCAGTTGCGAGTTTCCCGCTGTTAAAATTAGACCAAACACATCCACAACTTATGTAGTTCAGACTACAGTGGTTGAAGCCAACATGGTTCAAAGTACTGTGGTTCCATCAAAGGTACAACAGTTTTGGGAAATGGTTGTACTTCGTGTGCATTGTACCACATAAATTCAATGCTTGCACAGGAAACGCATCCCAGGATGGCTTAGAGCTCAAGAAAATCAGAAATCCAGAATCTCACATTATTACCATATTTAAATTACAAATCAATGTCAAAACAAGGTCTTTGAAAAGCTGGAAATATACCACTTTAAATGTAATGAAGATAAAATATATGATGATTTAACTTTTTTATTGAATTATGAACAAGAAAACATAAACAATTGATTGAATCAATTCAATTTGTTAGGAATTTGACTGGTTGGAGGTCTAAAGAGTAGGGGTTCACAACCAATTGCATCTGATGGCCCATGTTTTTATAGCTAGAAAGCCTAACGATCCCCAAGAAATCAAAACTTTTTATGTGTAGATAAGTATGAAGTATATTGTCCCAGTACGAACTACTGTCTCCCCCTGGGGATGGGCTGGAGACCACTAAACCCTTGTCCATAGTTATTCAAGAAGTGCACAAAGGAACAAGCACAAAGTTTATTTTAGATTCTTGCTTCTCTGACATCCATTTACATAACTTTCCAAACAAGGATCATCAAGTTTCAACTGCCAGAACATGAAACTGTCAAATCCACTCAGTCGTCTGTATGGAAAATCTGCTGGTACCTGTTTGCAGGCAGATATCACCACACAGGCTCAATAGAAACTGGGCAGGGATGCAAATTGAGTAGCTTCAGCACTATCAAATTAGTCTCAGCCAAGGATGCTCTGCCAACATGTAAGTGAAGCATCAGATATCTAATGGCAAAGTCTACCTGAACTCAAAAGGGCTGTTTTATTCCCTGCCGTTTATCCTATTATATTAGGCTTGATTCATCCCATTATTATGGTTTTCAGCCACCTTTAAAGCACCATGTGATGGTCACCACCACGTTCCCACCCCCAGCTATCACAGTGGGAACTCTCAGTGGGAACTGCTTAATGAATGAGACGCAGGACAGGGTAGGCAATCAAAACCAACATATTTGCATAGATCAGTCACAGTACAAAAACAGCCTGTTTAATTAAAAGTGGTGGGAGAGGTTGGCTAGGGTGCACATAAAAATCAATTAAGCTGAACTGTTTTAACCACAGAATGTCATCTGTGGAAGACAGCAGGGTAGAAATTAAATACAAGACAATGTTACAGTAATTGTATTAATGCAATTTTGTAACACAGTAAATTATTGAGCTTTCAACGTGAAAAGGCCAGTGAGGATTACATCAGGAACACTGATGTAATACAATAGCCTATAGGCAACACCCATACACCAAAATTACACTTTTAACCTAATGCACGCTCTAGTGTTGTATGACTGCCATTAAGACTGCAAGGGCAGATATTACATACCAGGATGTCTTTGTGTGATAAGTTGTTGGTCACTTATGGTCATAGAAAGCCTAGGACAGTTTTCTGCAATCCGTTACCATATAATTTTTAAAAATGCACCCTATAGTATTGTACTACTGTATGGTTCATTACACATTCATGCAGTTATGGTAGACTGCACTGGAAACTCTGCAACCCCTAACAAAGCAAAAATAATATAGGGGCTTTGCAAATTAAAAGGAACAGCGATGATTCAGATTAAACATTCGAAATGATGTGAAAAGAATAGAAATAGAATAAAACAGTATATATGGAAACATAATGAGAGAACTTTAATTGAATGGTCCTTTGTAGATGCTTTGCAAATGCTTGGTTTGTCATTAAATCACACTGACATAAATATTGATTAAAGGATTACTGCTGAGGTTTTGTTTGCTGCATCTGTAGTGTTCAGTTGATTTCTGGATTCAATCTCTCTGTACAGTAAATGAACAGAAGGAATGTTTTACTCTTAGCATCTGCCTGCTGCCCATATTTGCTTCTGTTTTTCTCACAGTACAGGGGAAGTACTGTCCATTATAATTGCTGTAAATGTGCGACTGTGGCCGTCACCACAGCACAGACATTCTGGTAGAGAGAAAGCTGATGCATTGTAAACCTTATTCTTCAGACTGCAAATTATATTTCAAAACATCAATTTCCCCAATTGGCATCTTTTTGATTTTTTAGAATCGATATTTCTGTTGCCTTATTGAAGTTTAGTGGTCAGATTTTAGCTTGTGATTTGTTGTCTTTCAAGCTGAACAAAGCTGTGCCCCCTACTTAATCAAATGCCCACCTCTGGCTCAGATCCAGAAAACACTATCTTGGCAGATACATTATATGTTGTTAAAGGAGAAAATTACACACTGTGATCTTCCAACCAGTGTTTACCTGATGAAAGCTGGGAAACTATTCATTCAGAAACGAATGCCAAAGAGAAAATGAGTTGGTCTTATGCTCATGCAACAAACAACTATGGATAAGATAGCTTTTTCCAAGAGAAGAGAGCTAGCACCATATTAACATTTAGTTTCATCTAAAATAATAATAATGGTTAACAATAATAAAATGAATATTAATACAGTAAAATAAATCAAAGAAGATCATGAGGATTAAAAAGTATTACTATAGATTTCAGTAACATTATAAAATAATAATAAGGTGCAGTAAATATTTACATTCTGGGTGGATGGGGTTCAGTAAGGTGTACAAGTATGCAGTGTTACTCACTGTCCTACAGATGGTGGCATATAAGGCAGATTCACATTTTGGACAGTGAAGGAGGACGTTCAGCTCTTGACCTCATATACATATATATATTTCATAATATATTTTAGTTTGTATTTGGATTTATAGTGATTATATCAGTAAATGAAAGGAAAATAATTCTGCAATAGTTGTTTGACCTCGATGTGGTGCTCATTCTTGCAAAATTGGTCAGAATCAAAACATGATTGGCTGATTCTCCTGGCATTTCCTAACATAAACTCTTTCAAACTCCTCACTCCCGCAGACGTCCTCACCAATAAGAGAGCTTATTTGTCTGCATTTGCCTGTATTTGAATCGTTTTTCTATATAATAAATGATGTGTGAAGAAACTATGAGGTTCCAACGCTTGTTAACTACAGTACATAAACCTTATAAAGTTCAGATGTGAGCTTTGCCATAGCCAGTTGAATACATTTTGAGCAAGATGAAATTTGCATACCTTTGATTTCTATCCAAATTGTACTAGTAGCCTATAATTTCATGGCTGTAACAGCATTGCCCAGATCCTGAAGACACCTTGAGCCAGAAACAGGATGTGAAGTGATTCGTTAGTTATCATCATCCTTCCTGATAACCAAAGAGCTTTAGGAATGTTATTCTCGCCGCTTATCTTTCTAAGAATTTTGCAAATGTCAAACACAAACCCTGAAGGACAAAATGTCCTTCATCGGAGGGATCACACACATTCATGCAAAGCATCTTGTTTATGTTTTGATGGACAGTGTTTCCACTTCCACTTACTGCATCCTTATTAAGCAAGTTCAAATGAATGCATCACTGAGAGAAAATTAGAGTCTATATCTTTATTTTTTTCCATAACTTTACTTTTTTTTAAGTGACAGTGACAGAAGATGGTGATCTTTTCCACCATGCTGTTTTACTTGGTACATTAGCACCTGATAGATGAGTTACATTATGCAGTTTCCTCTCATCATCAAGGGCACTTTCAGCAATTCCCAAAAGTAAGCCGGCTCATTACTTGCCAGAGATGTCTAACACACATACACACTCACCCACACTAAACACTTGCTCTATTTCAAAAGCACAGAAATGCATGAGGATGAAAACAGAAACCTGGGTTAACAGAAGCTTAAGAGACCAGTCCAGACTGTTTGAAAAAAAGTTCTAGCAATGCTCAGACGGTACTGGAAGACGTTTGGAAAATGTTACTCAGGCTGCCCTGGAATTTGAAAGGGTCTGAAAGCCAGGCAGTGATTTGGGGGCAGTAGGTAAACAGTCAACAGAGCAGCTAATACCCAAAGCTTAGGCCAAAGAAGCAGCCAAGGCTTACTAATGCTCATATTAGTATTTCACACTGACTGCACTCTGACAAGAAGCTTAAGTCTCTCTCTCTCTCTCGCTCTCTCTCTCTCTCTCTCTCTCTCTCTCTCTCTCTCTCTCTCTCTCTCTCTCTCTCTCCTCTCTCTCTCACCCTCACTGTTATTTTACCACCTTGCCACAATTGGTCCAGTGCCATGCAGCTGTTGTGAAAAGTCAATGGTATCTCAAAGAAGGTGATCAACCCTCTTTGTAGCAGCAGTCAGACTAACTGCTCAGAATGATGGATATGAAAGCTTGGTGTGAATATGGGAGGCCTTATTAGAAACAATAAATGTGTAAATGTCAGACAGCCAGGCTATTCAACTGCGATTGTTTTGGAAACTATTCAAGACATTATGAGACTTCAGATTTCACCCTGATTACATTTTAGTCCGTTTATTTATTGAGGTGTAATTGATTAAACACACAATATACAGATGTGTCCGGTAGCTGCATCGGGACTGCCTACATTGAATTTAGAAGGGGTAGGTATGGGTTGTAATAAACCCATAAAACTATAATTGAGACACCTGTTAGGGTTCAGCTTAACACTGCAGTGAGAATCTCCGGCTTGTTGCCAACCAGACACATCAACTCTTGAGCTCACAATAGTAAAAAATACCAGACTTGTATCTCTGGAACAATGATGACCTTATATGCATAAAACAAACCATATAAATATGACTCCAGAATACTGACAACATCACTGCTAAAGGTGCACCCACACATCCATAGTTATTTTGTTGTGCAGTTAAGCTTAGAAAATACCTCACAGTTACCTTTAGCATATACATAACTATTACACTTAGCAAATATATGGCTGCAGTTACACTTAGCAAACACTTAACAGTTACACTTAGTAAATATGTGACAGTTACACGTAACAAATACATAACAGTTACACTAAGCAAATATATACATTTACATGTAACAACTACATAACTATCACACTTAGCAAATATGTAACAGTTAAGTTAAGCAAATACATAATAGTTATATTAAGCAAATACCTCAGTTACCATTAACAAGTATGTCATAGATTAGCATTAGCAAATATGTAACAGTTGCACAACTTCCTAATTATGCTTAGTAGCACTACACTTCATGATATTCAAATAAGATGACTGATTGCAACTCACCCAACATTTGGTAGCTGTGCTTAGTGATTTCGCATTTATGTTTAATGCAGAGTTTGATTAACTGGCATCAAATGGAAATTCACGTAATTCTTTGCTGTATTTTGACTTCTTTATTCCTAACATTCTAATACCTGAGCCGTCATTTTGGGAGGGCCAGTGTTACAACTGGGTATCCCTAGACCCACTGGGTCCAATCATAGTGCCACCACTAAATATGACCAGAGGAACTGTTTACACAGTAATGAAACACTGACAATAACATGGCACTGCATTGTATGAATCAATTAAAACATACATCACTCAAATGTAATGCAATTTAATTTTCATTTCATGTTTCACCCCCTCCAGTTCACTGTCACCTTGGCATTTGCAGTTGATGAATGGATAACCATGGCTGCACATGCAAATGCTCTCTAATGTTTTCATGCCTGTGTGTAGCTGAAAAAAATGCAACATGGGCCATGAGGAATGTTCTCAGTCTCAGATATCCCATTACAGACCATTTTAGACCAGAATTACACATCCCATTTTCTTAAGGGGAAGTGCTATGGACTGTATGTTTTTAGAAGGAGGACAAAGTCAAAGAACCCTATTTCCTTCCTTTGCCTACAGGAAAGTGTCAGAGATATGGTGTGTTATAGCTGTGAGGGGATTCATTGCACATTCTTTTCCCCCTACCTAGCACAATCCTTATCTTCCGGCCTTGTGCTTTTTTTTTTGTCTCATTACCCTTATTCTGTGTGTGTGTGTGTGTGTGTGTGTGTGTGTGTGTGTGTGTGTGTGTGTGTGTGTGTGTGTGTGTGTGTGTGTGTGTGTGTATTATATATATATAATCAGAAATTATGCACAAATGGTTGAAAATATTCAGATCTTCCACCATCACCAAACGCACAACCAGACAAGAGCTGAATACACACCTTCACACACACACACACACACACACACACACACACACACACACACACACACACACACACACACATTTTATAGCCTTTTTTGTTGCTTTGTTTATTTTCCCTTTACTTCCCCTGTCTGGCTAGTGCAAGTTTCACAGGCCAGATAAATGTGTTTTTGATAAACCTGGAGAAAAGCAATCTCATCGCTGTCAAAACATTGCCCGACTCAGCCAATCAGAAACCTTAATCGGATCAGATCGTGATCGCCAGGCCCGACCTGAATTGAACCGGATCATGGCGTGAAAAGCGAGATTAGTTTAGTGCTGAGCATTGAGTGTAACTTAGTGAGAGTCCACTTTTGTTCGTCTGACCTCAATCTCCCGTGACCCCTGAGACAAGAGAAGGAATAAATAAGGCAAGGGGGCTGACTTTAGTGGAGATTAGCTTTTAGTGTGAAGCTTTATTCTGGCTGCTACGATAGCGCAGAGCGAATGGTGCTGAGGGGAAAGGTGCTTGTGTGGGGTCGCCAGCTAAAGGAGACCACCCACATTTAACAGTGGAGTACCTTGTCACGACACACTGACCTCAGTGTTCATTCATCATACACACACACACACACACACACACACACACACACACACACACACACACACACACAGTAGATTGTATATTTCAGCGTGGCATAAGATAAACATGAGCTCACACTGCTATATACATATATTTGACAGTGAATCTCAATACTGCTTTCTTTATCTCTCTCTCTTTCTCTCTCTCTCACACACACACACACACACACACACACACACACACACACACACACACACACACACACACACACAGAATTAGAAGTAGATCAGCATGATCATTTTCACTCAAGAACTGGGTTAAAGAATGAGATTCTTAGAATGTAGAGTCTCAGCAGTTTTACATACACAAAACTGAATGCACCCATTGTGTGTGTGTGTGTGTGCTCATATAATATGTGTATATGTAATATGTGTGTGTGTGTGTGTGTGTGTGTTGGACCCTCCATCCACTCCTGTCCAATTTCAAATAATTCAGCCAATTTAATTCTCATTCAGAAGTCTGCACTGAACAAAAGGTGCTAGAGAATTAGACAGAGCATGAACATATTGGAGTTAACAGCAGGGTGTCCTGGAATGACACTGTGTGTGTGTTGTGTGATGTGTGTGTATTGTGTGTGTGTGTGTGTGTGTGTGTTATTATTGTGTGTGTGTGTGTGTGTGTGTGATGTCCACGGCTGGACTCTCCCTGTGCCAGAAATTCTTGATCTTCTGTGCATATTCATGCCCGTATACATACTTGTACTGAGTGTGTGTGGAACCGCCTGTCTCTTTCTTGACTTGACTCCAGGATTCTCATTCGTTCTCATCTGTATAACAGATGATTTAAATAGATGGAGTCAGAGACAATGACCATAGAATGAGAGAGTGTGAGCTCAGCTACTTATACTGGGAGATTATGTAAACATACACAGTATGTTGGCTTCCAAATGCACTACCAGACATTGAACTATAAAGAGCCACATGCAAGAATATGATATATTGAAAACAATATATCATCACCATCACATTAAAAACTAAATTAATTTCCACACGAATGTTGTTATGTTATGTTATGTTATGTTATGATGTTATGTTATGTTATGTTATGTTATGTTATGTTATGTTATGTTATTTTATGTTATGTTATGTTATGTTATGTTATGTTGTTATGTTATGTTATGTTATGTTAACTTGTTATCTATCTTATCTTATCTTATCTTATCTTATCTTATCTTATCTTATCTTATCTTATCTTATCTTATCTTATCTTATCTTAAAGCTTGAGAACAATTGCCTTGTTTTAAAGTGATATATGGGGAGTGTGATCACCATCACATCCATATACTGTCTCTAGACTAATTATTAGAGTTCACAGCTTCCATTTCCTGTTCCTGAAATACTGTCCTGGGTACAAGACCTAACTAGTTTTTAGTCTCTTAAAAACAGATTTTTCAATGCACAGAGACTTCAATCTTGGTCTGGATAAATTAAATAAAAATTAAGTAATAAACTGGACTCTGAGAGAAAAATTAGCAATAAAAAGTGGCATTTAATACTCTGCTTAACCATCAGTGAACTGCCCAGGAAACCTTGCCATCAGCAGACCAGCAGTGGTCTGCTATCCTCTTGCTATCTGGGATATGCTCCACCAACCTGTTACCAAGTAATTCACAATAGTTTTTGCATTGAGATTAATAGCTGAATAATTAACCTGGGGTTCAGGGAGATGAAATTTACAAACCATAGTTGACCACACTGCACTCCTGTAGTTTTCCTCTGACTTGTTTCTTCTAAACATTTCTAAACATTCTCCCTGATGAAGTCCTTTGCTGTGTTTGGCAGTGTGTTCCTCCTAGCTGGACTGAATGCATATCACTGTAAATTGGCAGACAAAGATTAATAAGCACATTACAGAAGCACCCATGCAAGCCAAAGCCATGACACTACCTTCATCATGCTTGACTGATGCACTAACTGTTTTAGATCAGGAGCAGATCATTTATTTCTCCACACATTTTTTTCCCCATCACTTTAGTAGAGGCTAATCTCGGTCTCATCAGTGAGGAATCTTTGTAGCTCAAATCGATATTTCTTTGCAAATGCCAATCTGATCTTCACAGTTTGCTGATGGATTTCTCATTATTTAATGATTTTAACATATAAGTAAAATGCATTACTCAAAGTGCCTTTGTACCACATATTTTATGGTATTATATATTATTTTTTCTTCAATATATTAAATTCACTCATTGTCAAAAGATTTTTGCACAAAGTCTGTAATGTTATTCAAATGGAAAATAAAGGACACCAGGAACAAAATAATACGAAAATTAGACTGATATGGGCAATACTTATTTAGATACATATACAGAAGTGTCTGGCATGAGTTATGACACAGCATGCATTTACATTTACATTTACATTTACGGCATTTAGCAGACGCCCTTATCCAGAGCGACTTTGCTGTTGCTGTTCACTCAGAATATCCTTAGCTAGTAGACGAGGCTAAAATCTAGAGATTCCTCACACTTAGATCCTGTTGAAACAAATGTCTTTATGTAGTTAAATACTCCTGAAACAGATGAGTCTTCAGTCTGCATTTGAAGACAGTGAGGGACTCAACTGTTCGGACTCCCAGGGAAAGTTCGTTCCACCATTTTGGTGCCAGAACAGAAAAGAGTCTGGATGCATGTTCTCCTTGCATTCTGAGGGATGGTGGGTTAAGCCGAGCTGCGCTTGAAGTTCGAAGGGCTCGAACTTTTGACCATTGCCATCATGTATGGAGGGGCTGGTCCAATTTTGGCTTTGTAGGTCAGCATCAAGGTTTTGAATCTGATGCGGGCAGCTACAGGGAGCCAATGAAGGGAATGCAGCATGCCAAGTGTCTCAGCATGGAGTTACTAAAAGATGAGTGATGACTAAGTGTGTCCTGTGATAACCGATCCCATACAACTTCAATATTTTCACTCAGGTCCTGCAGATTTTCCTGTCAGGGTGGAGTGTTGATCATACGTCCAACAGCCTCACACACATTTTCAATCAGGGATAGGTCTGCCAATGCAACTGGCCATGGCATGGTATCTGCGTCATAACTGCAAGCTCTTGAGACAACAGCAGTATGCAAAGGAACATTTTCCTGTTGGAATAGTGCACTGGAGTGTGCATTCAGAAAAGATAGAACCACTGGTATCTGTTTGTAGTATATATATATATATAATAACTGGGTGTTAGCATTAATTTATTTACTGGAAATTAATATTTTGCAAACCAAAAATGCTGCTATTTCTCATTAGGTTCAATGGGATTTTCACCAGGGGTGAATGAAACCCCTGCTACAGTCTCTTTCTCTGTTATATATGTTGTTTAATTTGCTTTAGTAAATATGTTTCACATTTGTCACATTCATGCTATGACTGTTTATCTATACTGCTTACAGTTATACACTGAGGCTGAAACTGAACTGGAGGCACCCCTCATTATTTGGTCATGGGCCATTGGATGGCAGTGGTGAGTAACAGAGCAGCTGAAAGGGGGGATGGGTTTCCAGGGTGTGCGTCAAGAGAATAAAAACTAAAATGTTGACAAGTCACATTTACATATTAACGCGTCCGCTTGCACACAAAAAAAATGCAGGCGCGCTTACCTCCCAGTAGGGGTTTAATAGGCAGATGACAGTGCAGATCAGTGGGCAGTGAAGTAAAGAGAAAGCTAAGTCTGACCTTTGACCTTCCCCACATCCTCCTCGTCCTCAAAGGAAATTTCCAGCAGAGAGTGGGCCTCAGGCACGCACCCTATAGGGAGCCAAATCAACCCCATTTACCCCAGATAACCCCCTAAATCTTCAGCCACCCTGAACCCACCCAGATAATCTCCATTACTGCCAATGAGCTCACAATCCTGCTTCTTAAAGCTTGACTTACTGAAGTCTTCCAGAGCTTTGGTGAGATTTTTCCTCCGTGCCCCCAGCTGCTCCATCAGTATGTTAAAATCTAGCTTTTCTTTCATCTGAAAATGACCTTAATGCTTCTTTGATTAACCAAACAAAGACACTGGATGATACCTAGAAATAATACAGGACTAGAGCCTGAGTGGCTCAGCAGTCTAAGGTGCTACCACTATGATTCAAGGATCATACCACTTCAAATCCCGACTCATGCTGCTAACCATTGACAGTCAGTTCCAGAGGGAGGGTGAAATTGGCCTGGATGGTGGCCTCTCCCCAAATTACTTAATGTGATTCTGGTCGGCGCAGGCGTCTGTCAGCCATTGCAAAAGACGCAGTAGGCAGGCATCACATGTGCTTGTCATCTCTACCCTATATATACTGGACTTTCTTAAGAGGTTTGGAAATTCAAGTCATAAATGTGTTATTTAGATGAAATAACATTTATAACAAACAAACAATTATAAACAACTTTGACTTTAATGTCAGTAACTTAGACTTGGAATTGGACATGGGTTTTAAGACTTGAAAAGACTTAATCGATTCTACAAAACCAGTTTTTTAAAACAATTATTTATGTTAAAATAAGTGTTGTGTTAAAATATGGAATTCCATAATTGAGGCCTTTGTTTTGCTTGCCTTGTGCAGTATCAATGTATCAGTAATCCAGTAATTAACACCAATAATTAACTGAGTTTAAAAAATGAGAGGAGGGGTTGGTTGATCTTCATTAGGTCACCGAGATTACTTTTTCTACATTTTCATTTTCTCAATTTTCTTACAAATAATTTATTTAGTAGATCCTAAAACTAGATTAGCAGAACCAAATCAAATAAATAAGACAAAAATATTACACTTGCACCTTTAGGATTATTAGATCATTTGAAGGTGAAATTAGAGTAAGGTGTTTTCAATCAATAGGAAACAGTCAGGAGTGAGTGAACATCCTGTTTATTTTAAAGAACGCAGATCAATCAAAGTCTGATCTTCACAACACATGTTTACATTGTATCATGGAGATGTAACAAGGAGATTTCTGAGAAGCTCAGAAGAAGAGCTGTAGATGCTCATCAGGCTGGAAAAGTTTATAGTCCGGAAAATACGGTATGTTTTTGTTTTTTTTTCTGTACAACTTTGTTCCTCAAAGAAATTGATCACAGTAAGAAAGTTTAACCTACTGTCAGTTAATCTACTGCTTGTGTTTGATGGCTTTTCTCCACAAATACTGTATATCATGTCATAGTAGTTTGAAAAAAGGCCTCATAGTTCAGATTGATACTGTGGGGTTTCAGTTTACACTGAAGGATGACATATTTCAGCCCTTTTTCACTTTGGCATACTGTGATAAATCTACCCATCTAAGGATCTGTAGCAGGATCAGCATCTGCTATTCCAAAATTAGATCAGCCGCTTGTGTGAGATGACCTGGCAAATCACACACCATTCATAGTTGTGGCCTAAATACATTTTTGTATACAAATGCACTTTGTTAGCCAATTAAAGTGGATGTTTAGAGTTAAAAATAAATGCACACACTTTTTTTTTATAACAGATAGTGATTCACTACAGTGTCAGAAACACACTAGCAAGTCTTTTCCAAATTATTTAGCAACTGGACAACACACAACTGTTCACTGTCATTAGGATGTTGTAGGTGGGGGGCGGTTAAAGTGGGCCTAAGTGGTAGTACCATAGCAATATGTATACAGTATGTGAGGGCAGGAGGGACTATAATACCTTACATTTACAACCTTAATAGTACATTAAATACCCATTTACCAAGACCAGTTAATAACCAATATGTTCAAATATAATTTTCAATTTTTTATTTCATCAATAAAAATACATAAATAAAATCCAGCCACTTTAAAAACACTATTTCACTGACACTGTTCAGTCCTCCTGGTCTGTGTGATAGAAAATAAATTTGTGACATTTATTTGTTTATAGATTTGGACATTTCAGAATATTTGGTCCACTTTGTGTATTTAATCATGTCCTATTTTTTTTTTTTTTTTTGACATAATTTAAATAGTTGTTTTTTTATGTTGTAAAATAAATTCAGAATAATGGAAAAATAGAAATTACTTTTTATAAAAAAGTGACAATTTACATTGGGGTTTCTCTCTCTCTCTCTCTCTGTCTCTCTGTCTCTCTCTTTCTCTCTATCTATCCCAAAAGGTTTGATAACTGCAAACAATGATGATATCAATGTGAATTCCTGTACATTTTTTGTAATCTGAGTTCCTTGCCAGCCACATTTTTTCAATCCCTGAAAGAAAACACATCTGGGGAAAAGAGGTCAGCATATAGCAGGTTCTCTCAACTCTGGTCCTGGAGGCACTCAGCCCTGCATGTTTTGTGGATTCCCTGCTTTAACACACTCCTGCCCCTCTGAAAGGGCTTGTTAATGAGCTGATTAGTTGAATCAAGTGTGCTGGGAGCAGGGGAAGCTCTAAAATATGCAGGGCAGGGGTGCCTCCATGACCAGTGTTCAGAAACACAGCCCTACAGCATCACACTGGGGTTATTAAACCCATGGAAACATGGTGTTATCAGACTATTCAAAGTGCTTTATATAAATAAAAAAAGAGTAAAGTACATATAACAGGGATTTCAACACAAAATATTTTGAACATTTATTAAGATAAGAAGAAAATAAATAAAATACAACTAATACATCTAAAGGGGAAAAAAGTCAATTAAAATTAAGATAAGTTAGAGAAAAATGTTAGAGAAATCAACTTTAAATATATACAGGACATCTGGAGTGCCCAGTGATGATTTGATACCCTCTCTAGGGGGTATTCCTCCCTTGTGCTCTTGTACAAGAGTATATATACAGGTTCACATTCAGTTTCTCACTCACATAACCACATAAAACTAACTTAACACATTAGTAAAAATGTAACTTGTTGTAGTTACTCTAAAGTGAGTATTTAAATGTACATGAAACTTTCTGCTTGGTCCCATTGACCACTATGAAAAGAGTGGTCAGATCAAACAACACCAGCAAGAGAAGCACATAGTGTTTCTGTGGGTCCAGGTCAGACCACATGGCACCAGCTTTGGAGAGTGCTGCTGTACTCTGATCAGAGAGATGCAGCTTTACAGTCTGCGGTGGATTACTTGCTAAGCGCCCGCTTATTTGAGTGCCTTTAAAATGTCCGTCCTGCGGCCCTTTTCCAAAACACATGTTAGTGATTTACTGCAGAGGAAAAGGGAGGCAGGGTTTTGTGTGGGTGTGTGTGTTCACATGTGTGCATGTATGCTTGTCTTTGTCCTACATGCATTCAATGGACATCGCAATACTATCATTTTGGCTCTTAGAAGTCGCAAAAGAGCTAAAACTGAAAAATATTTCTTACATTTACTTAATTGAAACAAGCAGGGAACTTTTCTAGAGTCTAAGCTTTAAATCAACATCATGCTTATTATTATAGAGTAGAACATTTTATTTTTATTTTAGTTTGAAGCAGAGAGATAGTTTCTTGATATTCATAAAGCAGGATACAGCTATAAGATAGCAGAGTGCTTCAGGTTTCCTCAGTTTATAACAGTAACTGTGAAGGTCATGTTCAAAACCTCTACTCTTATAGTTATTAGAGTTGTTTGTTTGTTTGTTTGTTTGTTTGTTTGTTTGTTTGTTTGTTTGTTTTAAACAGCAATATTTAAAAAAAAATGGACTTTAAAGAGTTTTCCCAATGCCTCTTTCCAAATATCAGCCACTTCAGGGTCTTGTTCAATTCCTCTCTCTCCCTTGGCCAATCAGTTGGAGGAAATTCCAAGAAATTCCCAAGGAATTCCCTATCTACTCAAATCGATTGCCTATGGAAATGAGGGGAACTAAGAGTTACTCCCAAATGGCCAAAATTGTGGAACTTCTTAGACCAGCCGATGACAGGCGCCCCTTTGCCACGTTTGCCTGTGTTGCCTCTGGTTTATGTGCTATCTGGCTGTTGTTGCACTGCCATCCTTCATAAAATCTAAATGTTGTCAAATATCAAATATTACATGGCACCTCTCTAATGCATTTCTCACTAAGTTAATGCATTTCGGTGTAATGCAATGAGTAAAAAGCATGGCCAACTCCACCCCTTGTGAGATGTTAATACCTTGACAATATCAAGATATAGTGTCTTTGTGATTCCGTTAGAGAGACACTGTGGGCAGCAAGGCATCAAGTCAGCTTGTTATTTCCAGTTTCAGATGCAGCCAGTGACTTTTCCCACAGAAGAAAGAATCTTTGTCACACTGTTTGTTCAAATGCTAATAGCAAACAACAAAATGACACAATGTCCTCAGGAAGGAGACGCAAACTGCATGACAACGGTGTCTGGCAGGCATCAGGTTATGACATACAGACAAAGAGAGAGAAAGAGACTTTGTGTCCGTCTTTGCCATTGGTGGCGACATGAATTGCCATTACTGCCATTTCTGTGGCTTTCAAATTGATCTGTTTTTGATTTGAATGAAACCATTTCAAATGGGTCAATGTTTAACTTTCGGAAGGACAGGAAAACATTCCCAGCGCTACTTTGGGTTAATTAATGACGATGGCAAAGCTGGGGCTAGCCTGCTTTCCCATCATTACCTGGGCTGAATAAACACAGTTAACCAGTGTGTTTTTCTTATCTAAGAACAGATATGAGTGAAAGTAGTGGAGGTGATTTGCATCTTGCACCTGTCTGTTGGCAGTTAGATAAAGCGAAAGAGTTGGGAAAGTGGCTGCCTTAAGGCCTTTGTATGTGTGTGGGTGAGAAAGAGTGAAGGAAAGAGAGATTGATTCAGATCCATTAGCATTCAACAAAAACACAAACTGTTGCACGGGGGGGGGGATAGCTTTTCATTCCTTCACCCACTGCGTCGATTTTCACGAACCTGTATTCTCGAACACAGGTTAAAGCACACAACTAAGATGAATTCAAACACACATACACACAAACAGGAGACTTGAACTGCTTGACCTTGTTTTAAAAGAAAACACGGACTGTTCTGATCTTTGAATAAACAAAAATAAACACATTTTGAGTGAGACTCTGGACCAGGCAAGGTTGACTCTGAAAAAGGACGAGACAGGCTGAATTCTATAAAGGGGAAAAAGTGACAGACAAGAATTCAACGCATATATACACCTGGGCAGAAGTGCATCAAGGCCGCTGATGTGCATCTCTCCTCTCTTAACTCTTAGAGCTCTAGACTGTTTACAGTTGGTTGTTATGCTTTATTTCAATGCAGTAACACACTTATACTATTAGCTTTTTGAACCCTAGGCCAATTTTTTGGAATGTTTTCATAGATTGATGTACTTTTATTCACCAAAACATTTGAAAAGCATTTATAGAAGACAGTCCCACAGGTCAGATGTTGTTTTTTCAAGAGATCCTAGGCTCCTTAAATTTGTTCTCATTTGAGATGTAAATATCTAAAAAAGTATTTGAATGAAACTATGTTTTGTTGTTTGTTTGTTTGTTTGTTTTTATGTACGTACCACTTTTGACAACATTTATTGATTATAAGGAATAAATGACACTTTATATTTCAAAAATCCTGTTGGAAATTGATTGTGTTTTTGAGCTGAAAATGCAAGCGTTTTTAATTATTTGTAATGGTTAGATTGAAAGGATATTTACAATAATAGGTTCTTCTCTACTGAACTGGGATTTAATTCAGTTGGAAACAAGTTTTCCATTACTTGGATAATTCATCACGTAATGAGGAGACCCCCGTGGTTAGATAGCACAAGTATTGTAGTTTGTTATGATAAGTAAGTCTGTATATATAATTTTTATGTGTAAATTAGCATTTGTAAAATTATTTGTTATTTCCACATTACAGTTCATTTGTGGATTTGGATTTTATGTGCTCAAATGCAGCTACAAATATCAGTACATCTGTGACTATTGTTTTGAAAGCCAAAAAAAACCCATTTTGACTCTTTTCTTTTTCATTTTTTTCATTTGACTCCATAAACAACCAAACAGAAATGCATTATGTCAACATATTGACATCTGTTGAATGACAGCTCTAAAATGAGTTGAAATGGAATCGCTTTACACTGACTTCCATTGAAACCCACAGGGTTGTTTTCCTCCAGTAAAGTTGTCTTTCTCTAGATATGAGATTTTTTCCCTGACAGTGACATGTTTATGTAAGTGCATTTTTATGTTTCCGCACTTTATATGAGGAACCATGTAAACCCGTACTTGAGAAAAGGCCAGGTTGTGCTGATGGTTGAGTTGTGAGTGTCTGCTTCTGTGTTGTGTGTGGGAGGGAGGAGGCTACAGAAAATCTGCAATCTATGTAGATAAGACCCAGAGACAGAAAACACAAAAAAGAAGACAAAAAACATGGTGCTATGTGAAAGACTGATTACGATTTTCAGTATTGCTATCTGTGGGAAGCATCTATAGCTGGACAACTGTCATTGAGCTTCTCACCCAGGCCGGCAGGATAAGACTGGCAGCAAAGGGATTTCCCTTGAGACAGCTGTGGGAGGAGATGAGTCCTAATGAGTTGGAATTTCGCAGAGAAACAAGCTTATCTGGTTGGAATGGACCACATGGTTGTTAATGGATTTGGAACTGATAAAGGGTGTGTGTTTGTAGTTAACACTGCAGGCACAGGTGATGAATAGTGGAAACTATGATCTAAACAGCAAAGCTATGAAAAGCTCAGAGTGATATGAAATACATGTCGCTGCTGTCCACTGAAGAACATGTATCTCTAAAATGATAACTTTACAGCAGAGGGCAAAAATGCTCTTAACTCTGAATAGACATTAATGTAAAAGAGTTATTAACAGTAATATTAGAGCATTTCTATTGGTCTATTCATCCATAATTCTGAACACAGTGTTCAGAGACTCCCTTATCCTCCCTACAACTATGTGTTTCAACAAGATGATTTTGAAGCAGTCATTGTATGTTACAATTGCATCATAATGTTGCTTTAAAGAGCACCAATTCAAAAATCTTCACAAATGAGGCAGTAGCACACTCTGGTAGCTGGTCGTGTGTCTTTTGACAGTGCTTGACTTAAAAAAAAGAATGTCTACATGTCAGAGAGTCTCAGAAAAAGTCTCAGGATAGCATTGGGTATAATTCTCATCCCATGAATTCATACTATAGGCTGGCTTAAAGACGGCTATTGAGACTGGTGGCCAACATTAACCACAGTAAGATTTTGGAGTTTGTAATGCAGTCGTGTGTTACAAACTGCTTGCCTACCCCAGCCTTGTGTAGGTCTACAATTTTGTCCATGGTGTCCTTTGGTCTTGACCTTGGTGGAGTGGATGAAGGAAGATTGATTGAGTGTGTGGACAGGTGTCTTTTATGCAGGTAACAAGTTCAAACAGGTGCAATTAATACACCTAATGAATGCAGAGTATGAAGCCTTCTTAATGAAAAACTAACAGGTCTGTGAGAGCCAGAATTCCTGCTGATGGACATATATATACATATATGTGTGTGTGTGTGTGTGTGTGTGTGTGTGTGTGTGTGTGTGTGTGTGTGTGTGTGTGTGTGTGTGTAAAGCTTCCATCTGGACACTTTACCAGTTATTCTTACTGTACAATTTGAGAGTGTAATTACCTAGAAGTAATTAACATACTTCTTCATTATTGAGCCTCATGAATATGCACATTTAATGCAAACTCTGAGACTATTGAAGATCGAATCAGAATAGCTAAATTAGAAGTGAGAGAAGGGCCTCGAGACAAAGGCTCCTTTTAGGTCTCAGACACAAGACACGATTGGGCCAATTCAAAGAGGAAATGGATTTAATTGGCTCTGAGTCAGTCTATTCAGAAGGCAGCACAATTTCTTTCTCTCTCTCCAGCTTTCTCTTGCTCTCATTCTTTCACTCCCGCTTGCTTAATTAAGTTAGTTCAGGGGGATAAAAAGCCTTTCCATTTCTCTCTGTCTCTCTGTCACTCTCTTCCCTTCTTTAATTTAATATAGAGAGAGCTTCCAATTTGGGTATAAATATTTTGCATTTTTATTTTTATAGAGAATATTTAAACTGATGTCAAACAAGATAAAGTTTACACCAATGGCACAACAGGCCTACTTGTTCTTCTTTACTGATTGCACACTAATAATAGGCTACCACTACTGTATACATATATAGTCCAAATATTTGTGAACAGCCCTCCTAATGAATGCTTTCAGCTACTTTAAGCTGCTCCCACTGCTGTGCAAATGCACACCATTTGTCTAGTCTCTGTAGAGAAGTATTGTCAACGTAGTAGTGGGTAGAAGAGTAGAGTAGAGCAGATAGTAGAGTAGTAGAGCAGATAAACATTAACCTATTGGCACCATACCAAATGCCAGGCCTGGGCAAGAGGTGTATATAGGCCCCCAGCAGTGGAACTGTGTTCTAACTGTGTTCTGTGATTCATTGGGAACAGTAATCAACTCAACAGGTGAAAAACAGCAGCTCTCTGCTACTGGTTTGTGGACAGTCATGGCTAAGACAAAGGAGCTCACTAAGGACCTGTAGCTGTGCATTGTGGCTGTTCACAAGTCAGGAAAGGGTTTTAAGGCCATATCTAAATGTTTTCAAGTTCCAGTGGCTACAGTGCACGTATTATTAAAAAATACAACATGTTCCAAGCACTGGAAAATCAGAGGACACACCACTTTTCCCAACAAAAAGCACATAACAGCCCATTTTGCCTTTGCAAATGCTCATCTGGACAAAGAAGAAGACTTCTGTTTTTCTTTTTTATGGTCAAAAATGTAATTGTTTGGCCACAATGATGTATCCGTTATTTGGCATTAAAAGGGAGAAGCCTGAAACCCTAAGAACACTATGCACACTGTCAAACCTGGTGGTTGGAACCTAATTATGTGATGGTGTTTTTCAGCCAATGGACCAGGGAACCTAATCACACTAAACAACACCATGAGAAGAGAGCAATACTCTTGTTACAGTATCAAGACTCTCAACAATGTCAGGCAGTCTGCACCAGTGGACATTTCAGCATGACAGCAACCCAAAAAATGAAAAAAAAAAAATGGTTAGCAGATAAAAACATTAATGTCATGCAAAGTCCTGATTTGAATCCAATTTGAGAATCTGTGGAGGGAGCTAAAGATCAGGGTTGAAAGAGGTGGAGCTCATCGCTAAAGATGAATGGGCAAAAATACCAGTGGAGACATGCAAAAAGCTGGTCAGCAATAACAGGAAACATTTGATTGCTGTAATTTCTATTGATTAATGAGAAGGGTATGAATATTTGGAAATGCAACTTTTAATTCAAACGTAAAATAAAGCTGAGACATGCCGCTTATCTTTGCCAGGGGTATGAATTATTTTGTCCTTCACTATGTGTGTGTGTATGTGTGTGTGTATGTGTGTGTGTGTGTGTGTGTGTGTGTGTGTGTCTGTCTGTCTTTATGTATTGGAAATTTGAATAAGAAAGAAAATAAATAATTAGATAAAAATGAATAATTACTAAGTGAACTCTGAAACAACACTGAAACCACTTCACAGCTTTTAAATTGTATGGGGTTTTTTTGTTTTTTTTTCTTTGTTTTGCAGGAAATGTATGATAATCCTCTTTTAAACTCTTGCTGCTGCTGTTGCTTTTGGATGCCTGTTGAGCTGAAATGTCAATCACAATATGTTTTAGACTCGACAAGGGTAAACAACCAATTAGGGGAGAAACCTGCCTCTTCTGACTGACTGAATTCAAAGCTCTGTTGGTGGAATGAAAGCCTTGCGCACTTCAAAGCTGATCTTTTAGATTTATTTCGTGGTCTCCAGTAGTGTGAAGTAAGGATGGGTGAAATGATATTGCAGTAATGATGCATCTGATCCAATTTTTTCCTTTTGAGAATTGATCCTTAAACATATATCAACAGAATACCCTTTTTTCCCCTGAACTGGTCATTTTAATATACAGTCTCCAGTATGGCAACCCAATGCTGGGAGTAATATGAGCAGATTCATCATAGGTTGTTTTAACCCCTTGGTGCTCGATTAATGGTTCAATCTGCTCGCCACATTACTGGGTTTATTGATAGTTTTAGTTTCACTCCATCTATACATGCTAAAAGTCTTGGCGTTATCTTGGATACAACACAATCAATTGGATTACATCTCAATAAAATCAGACAGTCAGAAACATGGCTCATATTTAGACATATACAGTATATCCTACACAGATGTTGAACGCCATAGACTGTAGACTCATTCATCTCTTCACATCTAGTCTATGGTCACTTAAATCACTTAAAATTATTACTACTTACAAAGCCCTACACAACAGGTTTGTTTTCGGATTGTGGTCCGATCCAGGGTTCATGTTATTAGGTTTGGCGCATTTGGCCAGGCGACACCCCTGAAACCAAACAAATGGATTTATCTTTCATTCAGTGATAAGAATTACAACTCTTCTGCGTTTTCCCTGGATGAAAAGTAATTAGTCAACTGACTTTTATTCTGTTTCATGTTCAGATATGGCCTCTTCATTCATTATTTCATGACAGATCTAGGAGATTAAAGGGCTGGGGCTGATTCAAACACCAAAAACCTGAACAACCACAGAAAGACAACGAAAAGTCACAACGTCTAGTCACATCAAGAATAGTCTTAAAAGGGTACATTTATAAATAAGAGATTGCTTCATGAAGGCGAATACAGAGAGTTGACTTTAAGACGCAGCCTCTGCAGACGTCTCACATCTCCCAGAAGACACGTGACTCCCCCGTGTACTGATAGAGATTCCACGACATCTGGAAATTATATTCCGATTATACTTCCCCAAACACCCTCCTGCCCTGTACACAGTGACGCTTGTGTATCAATTTGGCTCAAATTCTTTGATATTTAGCTATAAAAAGCCTTAAGCTGCTCCCCTCACTCCCCTGTCACTCATCTGTATTTTGCACCAGCATATTATTATCAGAACCAGTACCAAGTCAGCTTTAACCAGTATGAACGGAAGACAAAGGCACGTTTTACTGCTGCTGCTGGCCATGAAGACATTTGGGAGCACTTCTTTGTAGTATATTGAAAAGAGTCGCTCAAGAGCAGAACTGAGACTTAAAGAGTGAAAATACAAAGAGGGGGAAAAGAGCAAGAGCGGGAAAATATCCCATTTAATTCATTCCGCAGAAACGATAAAGCTCAGCTTGCAGTCATTAGCCACGAGCAGTATCATATTTTCACACACATATTGTTATTCTTTCCTACCTTGATGGAATTTTTACAGTTCAATATTCTGGGCTTTTATGATATGGCGCTTACGGGTAACACACACACACACGCTCATGCACACACCAAGTGTCTATTTACATCCAGCACTAAATTGCACTGCTCCACTGAGATAAGTCATTTAAAAGGTTGAGTCATAATTGCTGACACTGTTGAGCAGATACGGTTTCATATAAAGGTGAATGAGAGATAAGAGAAAAAAGGTTCATGTTTGCTCCGCAATCTTAATGGAACACAGTAGGAATGGGAGCAAGAGTGGGTTCCTGCTTGAGTACACATATGCATGTGTGTGTGTGTGTGTGTGGGTGTGTGTGGGGAAGCTAAGCGAAACCCAGGGCCATGTTTTCTTCAGAATAATTGGGACATCAGCTATTTCATTGTTTCTTCTGAAATCAAGGGTGTTAAAGAGAGTTCATCCTGCTGTTGTTGGAGTAACTGTCTCCACCGTCCAGCAAAGGCTTTTTACCAGATTCTGAAACATTGCAGTGCAGATTTGACTGTGTGTGTGTGTGTGTGTGTGTGTGTGTGTGTGTGTGTGTGTGTGTTTCTTTGTTAATTTTGCACCAGGGGTTAACGTAGCACATAGGTAACAGAAACCATTGTGTGTGTGTGTTCATTTAGGGTATTTGACTGAAGGTATAAAAGGAAATACTTCTATATCTATTACACAGTATGGTAATAAAGTAAGATTTGACATCTTTATGTACATCATAAAGCATCACACACTTGGCTCACACAGTGCCGAGTTGTTAAGTGATCTCAAATTGATTTGCTTATGTGGTTTCTGACTCTCTATAACAAAATGATAACTAGAAAAATGGAAAAAGTGACGCATTTCTTGACTCGTATCAAGAGGACTGTGCCAACTGTGTCCTTGTTAGGGCACATCTTTGCTTAAAGCATATTAGGGGACATCTTTCATTTGGCATTTTACATAATGTTTCTGGGATCGATCTATCCATCCAACGTTATGCCTACTGGACAGGGCACCAGGTCTTCACAGGGCACCACACAGTTCACCTACCATGTGTATATTTGGGAGGCAGGAGGAAGCCGCTGTACCTGGAGGAACGCACGGAACTCCTCACAGACAGTAACCTGAGCAGGGATCGAACCCACATCTCTGGAGCTACGTGACACATGCACTAACTGTGGTTCCGATGAATTTTAGGATCAATATAACTAAAATGTGACCCAACTGTGGTTGAATGTGTGCATATATTCATCAAGGGCAAACTCTTTTGATCTGGGCAGAGAGAAGTTACTGTCTGTAGTCAATCATGATTACTGACAGGAAGTTAAGAGGCCTTGGCTTTGGTAGGTTTTTGATGTTTCAGATTAATTAATCTAATTGGATATATATCATTTTGCCAATGATTACCAATGGTTACCCATTTCCTTTTCTATTAAAGATATAAGCTGTCACACATTCTACCCCAGAAAAAAATAATATTTCAAAGAAATCACTGTCCGTAGTAAGTGTGTGTGTGTGTGTGTGTGTGTGTGTGTGTGTGTGTGTGTGTGTGTGTGTGTGTGTGTGTGTGTGTGTGTGTGTGTGTGTGTATGTGTGTATTCACTGGTTTTACACAGTACTATATCATAGCTGTCTTTCCAAACTTTAGAAATATAAATGTGTACATAAAACCACTGTTCTTGCACAAAGGGAATTTGTCCTCCACATTTAACCCATCCACGCAGTGATACACACATACACATGAGTGTTCACACACTAGGCTGCAGTGAACACACGTGCCTGGAGCAGTGGGCAGCCCTATCCACGGCCCCTGGAGAGCCGCTGGGGAGTTTAGTGCCTTGCTCAGAGGCACATCAGTCATGCCCTGCCAGTTCAGGAGATAGAACTGGCGGCCTTCCCAGTCACAAGGCTGCCCAAACCACCGGGCTGGCTGCCAAAGAGTTGCAGTGAAAGTTCAGCAACTTTACAACGTTTAAGTGGGTTTGAAGACCAGCTCCTAGTGGTTTTCTAGAAGGTATGAAGGTTGCATCACGTAGACGACACCTCTTCGTCGTTTATTTTCTTTACACCTATTTCTTCATTTGTTGTTTATGTATATTGTGGTCTCACTGTTGATTGTTCTCAACTACAGAAGCCAATAGGTCCTGCCAAACACATCCCGACAATTACAGTGAGGGAGAAATTATAAAGATGAGATATTTCTCCTAAGTATCACTTTAAGTCTTTTGAATGATGTGTTCAACTTTGCTTTCCGGATCTTAAAAGCTATAACAAACATACTGGCACTCTCAACATAAAGTGAAATATTTTTTTTATCTACTTTATTTTTACCACATTGTTATTAATACAGTAACAGAGTATTCAGGATTGTAATTAACACATCACTGACTTTTCTTCTCTCTTTGTACATTTGTATCCTAATTTTCCCACTTTGTGGTTTATTAGATCGAACGTATGATTAATTCCACACCTTCATCTGAAAAATATATGAAAAATTCATTGGTTGTGATTTGTCAACTATGCTGTAGCACAGTACCACCTCAACAATTTAGTAAACATAGTAATTTTAATGAATAAGCATTCACATCTGCCGATGCAATGAAGTGTGCACAGACACACACACAAACACACACACCCACACACACACACACACACACAGACTCAACATCTGCCCTGCAAACACACAGCTCACCCTTAGCGTATATGGCCTCATCCTTTTTGCTGTTTTTATTTTATACATTAGCTTTACTGAAGCAGGAAAATGCAGTAGAATAAGCAGATTCTGAACTGAAGGATTGAAGAGACGAAATCGGTTCTAAATTTGAATTCAGTTTTAGAGTAAAAGGACAAAGTACTGCATTTGAGATTTTAATTTGACTGAAAGGTATTCTTTAAAATGTCCATCTAAACTGTCCAAAAAACATTATTAAAATAAATATTTCCCTTCATTTCTTTTATAAATTTTTTTGATTATGACTATTTTGATTTCATAAAAAAATAATATGCACTTTGTCTTTGACATGTGAGGACACCAGATGTCTAGTATAGTGACTGAACCATGTGTTGTTTTAGATTCTGTTCATTGCAGAGGGTTTATTATTTGAGAAATAACTAAAGGTGTGTTTGACCAGTGCAGTCCAAAATTTTTATACAATTGTATATCAAATGTGTATCAAAAAAATTAACAAACATCATTGCCATTAAAATCTCTCTCTCTCTCTCTCTCTCTCTCTCTCTCTCTCTCTCTCTCTCTCTCTCTCTCTCTCTCTCTCTATCTATCTTTCTTTTCTTCCCTCCATCCAAACAGTAAATCAGCCCTCTCCCTGGGGGCCGAAAAAGTAACCGCCACAGCACAGCGGCCAAACACACTTCGGAGCGTCCCCAAAGGATTGACCTAAATCAGTCCTGCCACGCCGGCTAATTTCTGCAAACACGGAAAAAGGATTAAGAAGTGAGATTAGGCTGGAACTGCCTGAGGAGTGACCGTCCTCCGCCAATTATAATCCCACTCCCCCCCACACACACATCATTTCTCCTTCCCTCCACCCATCTATACTTCAGACAATCCAAACCAAAAGTCATTATAAGTGGAAAATTATCCTAAACTCAATTTGTCAACAGTATTATTGGTCGTCTTATCTATTACTTCATCTGATTATCAGTTCATAACAGGTTTGTGAACACTTAAAATTATGTTTAAAAACATTTACTCCATTGCCCAAATCCAAACCACCAAGTTTGCTTCTTTACGTCTGCACTGGCGTTAAGAGGCCAACGTACTTATAATGTAAGGGAAGCACACATCATGTAAACTGCACGCCTAAACCATCACACCAACCTGAAACATAGTACTGAAGTCAACTAATCTCCCTTAATGACACTATCTGTCCCACTGTTACTTGTAAAAATGGCTAAAAGGAGAGGCCTTACAATGGCGGCTAAGCCTGGGCTACTCTGGGTTAACTGATTTGAATGGAGCCCCCCTCACACAATCACAATAAGTCCCAATTTCAAGCTGTTTTTAAACGATTGATTGTCTCCCAAGATTATCCTTTTTTTGTGGGACATCCTTAATCCACTCTTTGCCCCTCCAAGCTGCTCACAATCCAGTTGTTTTTGCCCTGATTCCAAATCTTAACATTCAATCTGTTCAATATTTATGACCTCATTTATGAAGCCTTCATTGACAAAATGGACAAACTGTGATTAAACTAGTGGCAAAATTATTTACTCATAATTTAACATGAATAAGGTTACACCAGAATTATGAATGCTGCATAAACACCCAATTTATTAGTAGAATGTGTGAATGGTAATAATTACCAGCAAATATGGCATGTGCATATTCCTTTATAATTAGCATATAATTACCATAATTAACCCCCATATGAGCACGCCTTGAACACTGAACATTTGTGTCATACTCTGGTGTCATATTCTGGTGTGGAAATCAACATTTTATTGAATTAAGTACATTCATATTGTAATTCTATATGCACTTTCATGCAAAAAGTCATGGTGAAAAAGTCACACTGAAGTGATGAATACACGTATTGTGGCAGACAGCTTGGGAACACCAACACCTGTACAAGTTGCGAGATGTTATCTTGAGAGTGAGGTTAAACAATGGCCAGTGTGCTCATAACACGGTGCTGTGAATGACTGAGTTGGAGATATATAACATTCCTTGATTCACAGTGTGTTGTGTGCTGGGAATATGTCATTGAAGGTATTACCATCCACAGTAGACAGCTCAGTAGATGACCATGACCGAGGCTGGCCCCACATGCATATCCTGCAGCTTAGTGCAGTGTTGTTTTAGTTTCTATGGGATGGGGCAAAAGTCATGGGACACAATAACTGCTTCCTTTCCAATGATTTTGGGCATGTCAGTGTAGTTTTGCTGCTATGAGCAAGCTAGCGAGTCTTGATAGCAGCTGGTCACAGTGCACCCACTACTTCAGACTGCTCTACACCACTGCTGATCTGAAAGATCATGGATAAATGGTCCACTAACACACTGAGCACACTCTCTACAAAACATCAATCGATATCAGTTCCAGTGTTTTATGATCTGACTTCTGCTCGGTACGAACTAAGATCCATTTATTGGGTCTGCAGCATCCACTTTCAAGCACACACACACACACATGTGCACACACACACACACACACACAGTTCTGTCAGCTTCATGTCCCAGTTGGCTGTCTGGCATTTAAAAGGGAAACCAGACTAGCCTTTGATGTGGCACGTTATCACACACACACATGCTTTCTTCCTCAAAAGGAGGCTTCCCTTCAAGTGGGTGAGGAATGTGGGTGCATGAGTGAGTGTGTGTGTGTGTGTGTGTGTGTGTGTGTGTGTGTGTGAGGGGGTGATTTTATGCTTGCCACGTGCCTTTTCCTGTTTGCATGTGTGTGGTCTCAAGCATGAAATCAAGCTGATTTCTGAATCATTCAATTAATTCAAGCAAACACAAACACACTATGAATACATGTACACTGCATGTCCAAATGTTTGTGGACACCCCTTCTAATGAATGCTACTTTACATTGCCCCATTCATGACACAAATGTGCAAATGCATACACACAGCTTGTCTAGTCCCTTTAGAGAAGTACTGCCAGTAGAACAATAGGACTCTCTGGAGCAGATAAATATGAACTCACTGACATGATGCCTAATGACAGGCGTGGGCTAGAGGGGCATAAAGCCAGAGGTGAGGTGTAATCATCCAACATCCTGACCTCTCTAATGTTTTCACTATGCAATCAAATCCTCACAGCAATGTACATCTAGTAGAAAGCCTTCACTGGACAGTAGAGACAGTTACTCTGATAAAACAGGATAAACTCTTTTGAACATCATTGACTTCAGAA
>CM067511.1:28662989-28685489 GCA_034509495.1 Acestrorhynchus altus | reverse complement strand
AAATGTTGCAGCATTAATGGGTTACACTGCAACTCACTCTCATAGAATTTGCCCAAATACCAGTAATTAAGTGTAATCAAATCTTAATGAAGTCTCTAAAATCTAAAGTTAGCTTATCTTGCATTCACTACAAAGTGGTGGCCATAAAGATGTCTCATAAAGTTTAATGTTTCTGCACTCGTAGAAAAAATAAAATAAAGTCAACCAAAAGGTTTGGTTGAAGAAAGTAATCAAAGTAATCAAAGCCCACTCCTATCAGGGTTTTGTCATTTGCATTGTGGAAAAACTGGAAACAACGCCCAGCTAATTTATAGTCGTCAATAGCAAATAGGTGTCTGCAAAGAGCTGGGTTTATCCTACCTTTATTGAGTAACTGTCCATGGAAACTTCTCTATAAGGATTTGGAGCATTGCTGTGAGGATTTGATTGCATTCAGTGGCAAAAATGTTGGTGAAGTCAGAGTGGTGGGTGATGGACCATGTTAGTGTTAACATCACTTCATCTCACCACTCATTTCCATTCTATTGTTTAATATCAGGGAAAAATTCCATTTCATTCCACACGCCATAACTCTACAGTTACTTTGCAGTGACTAAAGTGTCTAAAAAAATAAATAAATAAAATAAAAAATGTCCAAAAAAAATGAAAATGCTGTCTCAGCTTTGAATTAGTATCTAGTTGGAGGTTAATTTCTTCAAAACACTGCTCGATAAACCAACCAGGCCCTATGGGTTGATATCAGCAGTGCCCAGGCTGCTCTCTGCTTTGATAATTACTCTTCAGCTTCATTAGAGAGGGAGATTTTGATGATAAATTATGGAGGTTGATAGGAGGGAAGCTGCTAGTGGCCCGCTGAAGCGGGATTCCATTCCTTCCTGTTTAATTAAAGGCTACTAAACCTGACAGAATTCTTTTTTGTGCTCCTTTTGGTTGTGTATCTTAACTTGCCTTGAGCCTGTGAGGTAGATGATGCAGTTTAGAACGAGAACAGAATCCAAAGCTTATGCAAACCTAAACAATCACCCAAAAAATAATTATTATATTATTATTAGTACAAAGAAATCCACCTCTGACAAACCAATTCATGTAGTATCATTATATACATGAAATACATTTTACATTAAAACCCCCAAACCCACACCCACTCACAGTCTATCCTCTCTCACCCTTTCCAAGAGATCTTCCAAAAATCTTTTATCAATGCTTGGATCTAACATTTGACAGGTGTTGGAAAGAATGTGGTAAAGAACCCTTTCTGCAGACACATGCTTTCTCTTCTGGAGACCAGAAGGGGTGGGCAATAGTAGTGATACATTGTCTTTTTCTGAGTGTTTTGTAGGTATCATCAGTACAATAACTGTGAAATGTGGGGGTTCTCCCAATGGACAGCTCCTTTAAGGTTGTACACTGGGGTCCAAGATGGGCCCTCACACCCATATTTTTCCCAGTTATCCCAATTGCCAATCCATCCCTGCATCACTGATAATATGCTGTGTGTCACTGGAAACATACTGGCTCACTTCAGTATATGTGTCAATCGAAGATTTCAATCAGTTACAGTGAGCCGATTCAGTGCACAGTAACTGAAAGTAGAGGATTAGATGCCAAAAACATTGTAAACGGTAAAGTTTAAACAACAACAGACAGAAACAGGGTTCAAAAAGAAGGGTAAACGAAATGCCGTGCTGTTCACCACTCTGAGAAAGCAGAAGGAATGTCTTTGATTCCATGCTTTTGGTCTGCGCTATGTTCTCTAGAAGATAAATAGATAAGAGGCTTCAGAAACACCCTTTAAGCACTAAATGATGATGTTAAGCGTCTTTCATCCCAGGGAGCGGCCTAATCGCACAGGTGCTGCTCTTAATAGGAAGGTGACAGTCAGTTTAGATATGTAATGAGGTGTTTCCACTTTATGATGGAGGTGGAAGGAAGGCTGTAATCATAGCTGTGCATCTGAGTGTGTGTAGGAGTGAGTATACATGCGGGGTTATCATATGTTCAGAATGGGAGAGTACAGTTTCAGCTACTGTGGAAAACTGATGATTCTGATGCTTTGGGAAATGATACTAGCATTGCAACCGTGCAACCAACACAAGGGTAATACTAACAACCATATTTGTCCTAACGTTAACATAAGAATGAACCGCCAGCTGTTTTACACTACAAATGTACAAACCGACTCAACAAATACACTTCAAAGTCTTACAATTTAAAACAACTTTATGTGAGAATTGGCATTTATTGCTCCAGGCCTCGCACCAGAGCTGGGAAGTTGATTTCACACTTTGAGGCACCACTAAAGGACACAATTTACACATGCCTTTTTGGACATGCTGAGAGACACAGAGCATGCATCTGAAATGTAATAAGCATGTGGACTGAGGTTGACATCCCTGGTCCCGCAGTGCCAGTTTCCTCCACACACACACACAAAAACACAAAAACACACACACACACAAAAACACAAAAACACACACACACACACACACACACACACACACACACACACATGGCCTTATACTTCTATAGCTTATACTGTGTGTGTGTGTGTGTGTGTGTGTGTGTGTGTGTGTGTGTGTGTGTGTGTGTGTGTGTGTGTGTTATGCAGTTATATTATAATGATGCAATTATGAGGTCATCTACAAAATGAAATGAATCTTTATTTGAATTATGTTACATTTTTTATTCCCTTATTCCTGCTGAAAACCAGAATACAGGTGTTAACAATATTTTAAACTACCCTAACTGATGGAACATTAAGATGAGAGAGAGAGAGAGAGAGAGAGAGAGAGAGAGAGAGAGAGAGAGAGACAGAGAGAGAATGTCTATGCCAAGCCGTGTGATGGCCTCAGAAGCAGGTTCTTAAAAGAGAAAGAGAGAAAAAGTTTCCGAGGGCCTTGTGTGTGGTCTACATCATGAGCCCCTTGAGACTCACCTCATTCTTACCGCTATTTCTCTCCCTTTCTCTGCCTCCATTCTTCTCTCTGTTTACATGGCTTTTTTTCTCTTCCATCTTTTTTCTCTCTTATCTTCTAATGTACTACAGGTGTGCTCAATCACAAACAGGCACTGCTGAGGGCAGCAAGGCCTAAGTGTGTGTCTTTGTGTATGTGTGTGTGTGGTCTTGGTGACCTATATGAATGATGTGGTTTTCCATAAAGATAAAAAAAAGGCGTGACGTTTTAGCACAAATGTGCAGTGCTTGGAATCTGTGCATATTCTAGCTCATTATAGACAGTTACAATTATCTGTTTTTGCATCTGTGCATATATATATATATATATATATATATACACACACACACACACACATGCACACAAAACTACTGTGTCAGTGCAGTGCGAATAATTACCCACCACCCACATAATAACTGGTCTGTGGTGGTCCTGTGGGGTCCTGAACATAGGGTATATATTCTGAAACTGTCTGTGATAACCATAATACCCTTATACTCTTTCAGTTTAACTCATGCAGTCCTACAGTATATAGTGTGTTTATTTAGCTAAACTAATCAAGAGGACATGCTCTTTATAGTTGAAGTTGAATTTCCTGTATCATTATTGTATTCCATTATATATATATATATAGAACAAAACCAAGATTTCATTCAATCTTATTAGAATTTGTACACAATACAGTAGGTAAAATATATCAATCAATTAAATCACAAATATTATTAACTGTTCAAAAAAGGTTCCTGTTGCATATTGAGATTCTAGTCCTGTGGCAGAGACTGAACTGGCATCATGAATAGGCTGGTGGTGCCTCTGGGGCTGACAGTGCATGTCTGCAGTCAGACCCTTCTCCACAGGTATTCCAGGTTCAAATCCTCAGGTCACCCTGTTTGCCATCAGCCGCTGGAGTCTGAGAGAGCAAAATTGGTGCTCCCTCTCCATGCTCTCTCTGGATGGGTAGCTGGTGTTCAGCCAGTGCACACCCAGGTATCTGCTAGCCGTTGTATTGGAAGTGGGCACCCAGCCCTTTCCTCTATGAGACCTTTTCCATGGGGTTCCATTCCAGTTTGTGAACCTAATTTTGAACCATTCAATGCATTTCCACCAATTACAATAGGTTACGAAACCTGAAAAGTTTATTTGCAGTGGAACCCAAACATTATAAGGTTCTCAGTATGAACCTTTGTGGGTGTGTCTAGTTGTACAGGAGCAAGGACCAACGACATACCATTCGTCTCGCACGTTGTAGTCTTCTACATCTTCTTATTTGCAAAAGTTGATCCATGTTTGCTTTTTGGACAAAATCAAACATCTGTAACAGCTCAAACGCTTGCAGGTAGTCTATGAGTGCCACCATTATATCTTCAGCACATTAAAAAAACGCACATTAGTCTTTAAATGGTTGTGGTTTGTACACTACATGACTGATCAGAGACACAGGGTCAGAAATTACAAGAAGATAAGATCAGATAAGCAGCAAAGGGATAGAAAGGTACTGAGTACAAAAATAATGTAGATAAATACACAGTGCCGTAAATACAATATACAATATAAACATTGTAAATAATAAAAGTCACTGCAAAAAACATTATTAACATGTTATTAATAGGTAATTGCATATGGGGAGATGGAAAAAATATTGACTATTGTTGTTATGCCACATTGAAAAAAAGAGTCCAGTACTGTGTGAAGTTAAGTGTGTGTGTCCGTGGTCTGCTGAGAGCAATGCTGGTAGTACAGTCTAACAGCAGCAGGGAGGAAGGACCTGTGATACCGCACCTTCACACACTTAGGGTGAAGCAGCCTGTCGCTGAAGATGCTGCTCAGTGCTGCCAGAGACTCGTGCATGGGGTGGGAGTTGCTCTCTTGACCATTCTCAACACCGCAGTGACCCCAACGTGATCATGACACTGGCATGACCATTGATGGTGCCATATTAGAAGAGTCCAGCAGTATTGCTGAAGGTTAATAACTTAATTCATCTTCATACCTTTGCTGGGTTGAAGATACAAATTGTGTATAGCCAGTAAATAAAACACTCAATTAAATGGCCAATGACTGTAGGTTCAGTGTAGGCATTTCAAATGAACACCAGTGTTTACATAGTTTGTCATGCAAGAAATGAATTCTTGGGTTTCCAGCTGAAAGTACTACAGAGAATCTGAAAGATGATGAATAAACTGAATAAAGCTTCCTCAAGGGCTTGAGAGTAAGAGGAGCTATGAATGTATGTGCATAAGTGGTGGTACAAGTGTGCAAACCATTCACTGGCAGCTTTGACATCTCTTTAATGCAGAGGTGCCTGCTGTGATTGGCTGAGCAGCAGCGAAACATCCCTCTGTGATTGGCTCAGTGACAGCATAAGAATTCAGGGGAGCTAAGAGAACGCGTGCCAACTTGAGCTGAGCCACCACACACGTTGCCTGGCAACAGGAGCTTGTGGTATATTGTGTCACTTAAATGTGTAGGTGTGTGTGCATGTGTGTGTGTGTGTGTGTGTGTGTGTCTGCACATTTACAGCCTTCAGCAGTGTTTCTCATCCTCACAGGCTCTTCAAAGAGACCCACACACAGTCTTCTATCAAGCTGAAATGAAATGAATTCTTAATCCATGGTCATATGGAAGCAAGGCTTTCAAGTCATTTAAGTTCAGTTCAGTTTCAATTAATCCAGAACATTAAATGTAAACAGTTCAAAAAGGTCATCAAATAAAATTATCCTTGATTGTTCTGATTTGTTGGCTGTTCGCATGATGATTATGCATATTTAATCTTTTTTTCTGGACACACACATTTACATTTTTTATGATTATTAGATCCAAGCCCTCAATTCAGGCTCTAAATTCCAAAACCCAATCAAAAATGGGGTTTTGAGGGATAAAACCCGCGTCTTTGATCATGCTCATTTCTGCAGCCTCCTATGGGATTAGTGCTGTTGGTGCTGAGCTAACACTCAAGCTTGTAAAAACGTGGACTGATTAGTTAGAAGCTTGCAATACTTTAACATATAGCACTAGAAGTTGTAGGTTCGTTCCCATCTTGGGTTGCTGTCTCCCTTCCAAAATAAAAACACCAGGCATGGGTGAAATTGCCGTGCTGAATTGCCTATGTGTGTGTGTGGTACCTTGTGATGGATTGGCACCCTGTTCAGGGGGTATTCCTTCCTTGTGTCCAATGATTCCAGGTAGGCTCTGGACCAAATTCTGAACTGGAAGAAGTGGATGATAAGATAGATGGATGAATCGTTATGCCTCACTGTCCAATTAAAACAGTATATTATTAATAAGAATTATAATATTCTTACCTTTGAACGGAAGTATAAAAGCTTATTTTATTCCTTTTAGAGCATTTCATTTGCACAGCAGCATTATAATAATTTTAGTGATGTATTCCGCTGCTGTCCAACTGAAATCCTTTAAACATTTTAATTCCCGCAAATCATTAGACCTCCTCTTCAGGTTTGGAAGGCCCTGGGGATTCATCACTGGAGGCTTTTACCATTTGTGCTTTGTTATTCTTTAAAGCTCTGCCTTTTTAAAAAAATGTCTCATCTCTCACTTAACTCTCAAAATAATCAGTGCTCCTGCTTCCTAAAAAAACAATAGTGACTGCACTCAGTTCATCAAATTCAGCCCCAACACCAGCTTTTAAATGATCCGTTTTGACATTTACTGAGTTTTTGCCTTCCAAAACAATTTCAAACCCAGTCCTTTATCTGCTGGATTTCCCGTTTTCACCCTGAGAGGCAGCAGAACCTGCAGCTCTAATCAGTAGATAAGAAACCCTCCCTGCATTGAAAGCCTGGTATGTTTCTCATGAAATGAATCTTTTTCTTCCCACGAAATGCACGTGTTTGCTTTGTAACATGTAGCATGCATGTCTGTGGAGCCTGTTAAACGGGTGTATCGGAACCTGCTGAAAGGGAGTTGTTTTAACACAGGAATGTAAACAGTCATCTCCTGAGGAAGCTGCACTCTCTGCCTATGTCTGCCTGTGTGTGTGTGTGTGTGTGTGTGTGTGTGTGTGTGTGTGTGTGTGTGTGTGTGTGTGTGTGTTTTCAAACCTTTTTCGAGACAAAAATTGGAAGCACAGGCTTACCTTCTCAAAGTTCTCCAGCATTCTTTCCAAAACCTATACTATGAAAGCTATGAACTAAGCTATGAAAATCAATCTAAGCCATATAGGTCAAATTAAGATTAGTACATATAGATACTTGTGCACAATCACTTAAATCAGAACCTTCTGTCTTGACATTTTAATGAATGTTTTTGTAATTTAAAGATTTTATTCCTAATAAAAGTCAGGTTTCTGCAGGATTTATGTGTGATATGTCCTGATATTGTACTAAAAGCAATGTATTTTTAAATGTACCTTTATTTTGACCATCTAAGGGGCCACACAATAAAAATGCATGGTGATGTCATTATTGTGTTATTAAAAGAATTAATATTGGACAGATGTTTAAGCATTTTAAACCAATATTTGAATATTTATTTATTGTATTCCAGAAGAGCACCCCCTCTAAAATCGAGGTTAACCTGAGGTCTGCACTTTGCAGGCAGTTACATGCTGTTCTCTAGGTTTCATATTTCAGGACTGGAGTAACCTACAGACATGATACCCATTACCTCACTGTGCGAAAAACTATCGGTGACTAATCCAGCTTGGAAGACTGCTCAAAGTCACTTGTTTCCAACTGAATTAAATGTCAGTTTAAATCCCAAATGACCCTTCAAGTGCTGCATTTTATTTACAGAACATGCTTACAACAGCATTTTTTGTACTTTTTTTAATATTGTGAAGCATATTACAAATATGACAAAATAACTGAAAACTTGTGTGCATTACTGTTCACCACCCTAACGTCAGTACTTTGTAGAGCCCCCTTTAGCGGCAGTTATAACTGCCACATCTTAGGACTGGGATCTTTGCCTATTCCTCAAGGCAAAACTGCTCTAGCTCTTTCAAGTTATATGGTTTCCACAAGTGAACAGCAATTTCCAGTCTGACCACAGATTCTCAATTGGATTAAGGTCTGGACTTTGACTAGATCATTCCAATACATTTACATGTTTCCCCTTAAACCACTCAAGTGTTGCTTTAGCAGTATGTTTTGGGTCATTGTCCTTTTGGAAGGTGAACCTCGGTCCCAGACTCAAATCACTGACAGACCAAAAGAATATCTCTGTATTTAACACCATCCATCTTCCTCTTGACTCACACCAGTTTCCCAGTTCCCACAGCATGATGCTTCCACCACCCTGTTTCACTGTGGGGATGGTGTTCTCGGGGTGATGATGGGTGATTAAATGTTGGTCTCATCTGGCCAGAGCACCTTCCTCCATACATTTGGAGAGTCTCCAACATGCCTTTTGGAAAACTCAAAATGATCCTTCCTATTTTTGTCTGTAAGTAAAAGCTTTTTCTGGCCACTGTTCCATAAATCCCAGCTTTATGGAGTGTATGGCTTATTGTCATCATATGGACAGACACTCCGGTCTCTTCTTTTAGTCGTGCAACTCCTTCAGTGGGATATTTGGTCTCTGTGCTGCCTCTCTGATTACTGCCCTCCTTGTCTGAGAGTTTCGGTGGGCAGCCCTCTTTTCATTTGATAAGAACCCAACCCCTTCTCAAAACTTGGTCCCTGACTTGTTTGGAGATCTATTTGGTCTTCATGGTGTTGCTCTTGCTTAATCGTGTTGCCGCCTCTGGGGTCTTTCAGAAAAGTTGTGTATACACTACAAGGGGACTTCATTTCACTAAGCATGAGACTTCTGAAGGTAATTGGTTGCACCAGCACTATTTAGGGGCTTCATAGCATTCATAGGGGGTGAATATATACTGTTTTCTTTATTTCCATGAGCACTATACATGCTCAATCTGCATGCAGACTCTGACTGATCAACAAGTGGGGGCAGGCCAAATGGTGTCATTGGTTACATAGGAAAAAGAGAAGGGAGGGGCTGTTCAAATTTCAGAATAAAAGGCCTGAGAAAGCATAACACTGATACATACATAAATAACAAAAATAAGAAAGAATATTGAGGTTGATTTATTATTTGAACCACTGTCACGTATTTTGACTAACATTTTATTGTAAACATCTTTGTCAATCTAATTACTGCAAAAAATTCAGCAACATTCTTGCAAAACTGAAAAACACTCTGGAGGATCAGTTTACAACGGGGTTTCTGAGATATAATGTGTTCTTAGTCGTTATAAGCAAATCAACCAAAATAAATAATACATTTCTGATCAAAACATGGTTATATAAATAATTTTCAAACTTTGTGGTGAAAAGTGTATCAAATTACAAGGGTTCTAAAGGGTTCTCTAGCCCATGCCCGGCATTAGCTATGATGCTAATGTTTATCGGCTCAAGTGAGTCCTATTCTATTGCAAATACTGGTGTGTTTGAAGCAGATGCATCTCTATAAAAGACTGTGGTGATAAAAAAAGAGGGAAGTACGTTGAGTTGGACTGAAGCATAATAGCTTATTTTTCAAGAAAACACAGGGAGCGAGAGAGACAATGAGCGAGAGAGTAGTAAGTGAACAAGAGAAAGAGAGCCAAGAGAAGGAATTTTTTAAACGCTCCTATTCCAAATCAGCCCCCACAGTTTGGAGATAAAGGCAAGAGTTGCTACGGCAACGCCAGTATAAAAGGGAAAGTATCTGATGGAACGTGTAGGGGTGGTTCATCCTATGCCACACACACATACATACAAAGATAAGATGATTTGGGCCTCTCCTACACATTTAAGCAAAGCTTTTAAGAACACACGCCTGTCCTAATGCTTTTTGCAGACAGTAAGGCTCCTGCCCTGCAATGCAAAGGAGATATGTGAGAAATGCTGTAATGAGTTTGGCTGGACTAGGCAGTCTTGTGTAATGAACGACTGTTGCACTTTAAATGCTCTAGGGTGTGTGTGTGTGTGTGTGTGTGTGTGTGTGTGTGTGTGTGTGTGTGTGTGTTTGTTTGTTTGTATACACGTCATTGGCAAAGAAAGTAGGAAGGACAGAAAGAAAGAGTAGAGAGAGTAAAAAAGAGAAAGTTGACAGCTCAAGAATGTTCCTGGGCACATGGCTGAGACGAAGAACGACTCAATAAGACTCATTTTTTTAACAATCAAGAGGAAAAAACTCTTATGTTTATTTCGCCATGAATTTCACATTGTGAAAAAAATCACTTGTACAAAAGAACATTAACCGCCATGGTTGAGATAGAGCAACAACGGAACAACGCAACATAGTAAGACATACAGGATAGAACGCTACAGCCCAACATTGACAGCATCCAAGTGATGTGTCCATCGACAAAGGCATATGATGGTCAAGGCCAGAAACATATCCCAGGCAAGCACGCAAATGAAAATGACAATTGACAATTCGGTCAAAACACTGGTCCTGTAGTGTGTACTTATCGTGCACTCTTTTGATACCTTTGGAGGTTGTACAGAGGTTGTTAAAAAAAATAAAAAATACACACAAAGAGCTTATGCAATATGGCCGTCTTATAAAAACCCTGTATTTCCATTTTGCGTTTTTCACTTCGTGACAAACAGAAACTGGTAGAAATCATGATGAATAGACTAGCGAGAATGCTCCAGAATGACTTGATTGATTTTTTTCTTCCATTGAAAGTTAGAAGGTTTACTTTGCCTAAAGTTGCAATTTCGGAGATACAAGGTTTTTATCTGACAGCGACAAAACTGGATTTGCTGTTATTCCAATAGCTACAACAACAACCCACATGCCAACACTGAATCACTTTACATGTTGCATAGGTGAAAAAAGAAGCTGAATCCCTTCATTGGAGTCTGACTCGGGAGTATTTTCTTTTTTGTCCAAATTATATCTAGGATGTATTCCGTTTAGCGGCCCCTTTCTGTGAAGCTGTAATTGCAACTTGCGCTTGCAATGAATCATTCATTTTCAGACAAATTTTAAATCCACCAATTTCGGGAAGAACCGTGCATGTTTATGCACTCGCCCACGGTTTGTCTCTGGCCTAAGAGCACATGACAGTCGCAAAGCCTGCCACGCACCTCCTGGTCACTCTCCAGCTCAGGCAGGAGAGGGGTCGGCAAAGAAAAGGGGGGTGGAGTGAAGAAAAACAAAACACTTGACAGCCACAAGTTTCAATGAAGGAGGTTGGTGGAGGGTGACTGTTGACCATCGCCTGGGCAACAGCACTTGTGAAGGGGTGAGAATGGGCTAAATTACTGGCCGGCTGGAGGTTGGTGTGTGCAGTGGTCTGGAAAAAGGAAAAATGATCCTGGGGGAGGGAGAGAACGTCTTTAAGTTGAGGGGTGTATGAGACCCTCAAAGGCAACAGGGTAAAAGCAGGAATTCCCTGAAACCACTCTGTTGTGGTCTGTTGTATGTTGGGTTGGAACTGGAGATGAAAGGGAACAGGGTCTAAGATGCAATGTAAAGCTTGACCCCTCAAAGGTCTCTCCCATTCTTGATTAATGTACGATTTTTATTTAAACAATAATCATAGTAAGTCGATCCTGGAACTGGACACAGAAGTTTACTGTTGCTTTTATAGAGATCTGCTAAGAAGCCTGCATTAGCTTGATGAATTAAGCATAGAAAGTACCATTCAAGCACTAGGTTGGGGGTTTGTGAACATCTCAGCAAACCACTAAAGCATAAGCAATATCCTGTTGAAGCACAGTGTTTTCAGAGGAATCACAATGTAGCAAATCGCACTAAACAACATCGGTCAACTGGTACCTTGCACTGCTGCCTGACAAATCTGTAAAACTCTGGGAATTCAACAATGTCCCAACACTGATCTCACAAGATATCTAGCTATACCACTGGTTCTCCTGCACAGTGTTCTCCTGAACATGGAGTTCCCTGTGCTAGGGATCCATAGATCAGCAGTTTGAGTCAAAATTGCAGTGCATGGGTACTGCAGAACTGGAATCAACAACTATTGCACTATACAGACAATGTCCTTGGCACTGGGTAAAAGCACTGTGGTGTCTGCCCTTGTGTTGACATTGCCTTTAGAAAGTGTTTTTAAGAAACTTTGGGATTTAGCGTCATCGTTGTCATCGTCGTCATCATCATCATCATCATCATCATCATCTATGTCTTCAGTGTTTCCCTTACGGTTATGATCCATACAACAGCATCATTTGCCAAATGCAGGCATCGATGTATAGCTTTTTGAAAGCTTGTGGAAAAACCTTCAGGGCCCAGTTGCCACAAAAGCATTTTCAGACAAAGAGAGAGTGTTTAGTGTGATGCTCACTTGACCATTTCAACATCATTTTTGTGCCAAGATGCTTTCAGGAAACCCAGTCCAATGTCCCAGTCCGATTTCTATGACCAGGCCAATCACTCTGCTTGCAAGTATGGGTGACAGACCCTTTAACCCTGTTCTGAGGCCATGTGCTACAGATTCTGCAAACAACATTTAACACCCTTACACTGTGCTGCACGTCACACCTATGACACTGTGACTGCTCCAGCTGTTCTGGGAGCAGCTGCAGATTTCCATTTCTCACATAGTGCCAAAGGGCTTTTACCACTCATGCTGACCCTGGGTCAGGTCCTGTTTGAGTACTGCCAGAAGGACTGACATAGCAGGGTCAACAAGGGGCCGCAGTGGTCACTGCTTAGTATTCAGCAGGGATGCTGTGGCTGTTAACTAAGTAGTAGTTTTATCAACTACTGATGTTAAATGGATAGTTTTAAAGAATGAAAGCTAGTAGGGATGCACAATAATATCAGCCATCGGGTAGTTGAGTCTCCTAGTGGTCTCCTAGACGGAAGAGGAACCAGTCAGCTCACCACCCCCCTCGACCCTTCCCCCTTGCAGTCCCAAGACTGACCTGTTCCTTTGCGCCCTGGGTAATCTGATCCTGTGACATCATCCCCCTCATTGTTATCCAGGCAACAACCTTCGACCCCAAGCCTTGCCCCCCTCTTTCTTTCAGGTCGGACAAGCCAGAGGTCCAAGTGGTTGCTGACTACGAATTTCGCCCTGGCACACCCAAAAATGGCATGACGTAGCTATGTGCAAAAGAGCAGCTTTTAGGTAACAGAGCAAATATGGGCCATGCGTAGCACGAAACATGAAACTTGCAACTCACCTTACTTTTGTACATATGGATAACAAATCATCAATAAATACAAAAATAATACACATAGGCTCAAATGAACAATTAAAAAAAAAAAGTTAAAAAAAATCTCATAAATTAAGACTATAAGTAGACACTGAAAGGTCTTAAGACAATCAGTTTCTTTTTCTCAAGGAAAATAAAAATTCTCAAGGTTTTTTTTTTTTTTCCTTTTTCCCAGGTTGCTCATTGTTGTTGCCATGGAGACTACATTCCCTCTCCAGCTGACAGAACAACTCTCACCTCTCTCTGTGTCTCTTTCTGTCATTCTGTCTTTCACGTTTTTTTTCCCCCACTCAGGCCATATGTGTGAGAATAGAACTGCTCACCAACTTATAACAAGGCTAAGCTTCTTTCAAAAGCAGCCTAACCTCACACTCATGAAACAGTCTATTCTTCAAAGTTCACTGCCTGTTTCTCTATATGGAGGTCATCAAAAGCCACGGAGAAAAGTACAGCGTCTCTGCTTGGTGGTCAGTCCAGTTGTCCAGGCATCAAGTCCACAGTGGGCATGCTTCAGTTTTTGGCGTCTTTTTTGGAAGAAGAACGGACGACAGAGTATTGTCAGCTGGATTCTCACTCAGGAGAACATGCTGGGACATGCTGACCTTCTCCATGTACACACACACACACACACACACACACACACACAGACACACACACACACACACACACACACACACACACACACACACACACACACACACAGCTGGTGTGTGCCTCGCCTCAGGATGTGCTCCAACAGCCAGGTTGCCAGGGTCTGTTTATCGGGAACAGGCCAGCATCAGCCCGTTCCCGTTCAAACAGAGGCAATAAGGAACAAACAAGTTGCTTGTCTCTCTGCTTTCATCCTTTCTGGTTGAGAAAAAAAGAACAAATCTCTTTCTTGTAGATCTAAAGGCCTCTCCAAGACCTCTGTCCTTCAGTTCTGAGCAAGAGAGGCTTCGTGTGGAAACACTGGCAGAAAACACGTCCGAGAACACAAGGTTTTCAAGGTCCATCCTAAGGTTCCTCTGCTCTTCAGGTGTACAGGTTGCTCCTTTATGCGAGGCATGTTTTCCGAAGCATGTAGAGTCTTTAACTGTCTTGTGAAATAAAATTAAAAAAAAAAAAACTTACGACATGCACCAACACAATGGACAGACACAAATTCATGCTGGACTGCTTTTCATCTTTTCTGATGAATGTGGGGATTAGTTTGTTCAGTTGCAACAGCAAGCACTGTGTTCCAAGACGCCACGGAGACAAAAGAATGATGTAGTCACCTCTAAGCAAAACGTCTGTTCCAATGCAGTGGGTCTGTTAAATTGCAGCACGGAAAAGGAAAGCTTTTTGATTGGACTTCTTCAACATCAACTTTGAGCTTTAAGCATTTATGGAAGAAAATGTCTATGAACATAATTGCACAGGATGGTCAAAATCTTCACAGTCGGAATCCAGTAGACATGAACAACAATGGCAAAATGGGGAATCTGTAAAGAGAGAAGACAACAGTGATTTAAAATAAATATCCATAATATTTCATCTAGAGGTTTCATCATCATTTTATGAAGATCATTGAGAAAAAAAATAATATTTCTCTAATATTTCTTCCTTTATTTTCATAGTTCTTGTCATGTGTGGATTGGGAAAATCAGCCTGACAGCCAAACTATAGACTGAAATTATTCATTAAGAAATGAAATAGAAGTAATTCAGTGAAATGTCCTTAATGCCATTATGCTGATAGCATGGATAGTAAGTAACCACAGGTTGGACATTTGTTAATTCTAAGCTAAAAATCCCTCTTAGGTCCAGTGCTGTACTCATTTAAGCCCTTCCCAGCAGAGAGACTTTGTAAAACGGTTCACTTAGTAACCTGCATGCTGTATTTTTGCTACTTCAATTTTAAAAACACGGTTTCATTCAACCCTGTACTCAGCACACCTTTAATTAAAATGTTTTATGGTTAATAAATCTTTTTTCGTCCAAAAAAGGGAGAAAAATTCTCATTCTCTATGATCGGAATCCTCCAAGTCATTCTGATTTAACCCCAAGTCATTGTTAACATGCTGCTTTTTCCTATTAAGGCACGAAAGCCGCCGTCCCCAGCAGAACCAATCACATTTGTGCTAACGGATCTCGTAAACAAAGTGAAGCAGACACGTTTTCTCAAAAATGCTTCCATTTCACACAAACATACTCGCACACACACCCGACCCGCGCTCCAGGAAAGAATAACAAGTCTGCGAGATCAAATCCAGACCCTCACTCTTTCAGCCTGACCATTTGTTCTCCCTCTTTTCCTGTCGCCCTCGAAGAAAAACAGATGGAGTTAGACGGGTCGTGTGCTTGCACCTGTTCGGCAGGCGTCGTGGGGCAAAGGCATGACCCAGGCAACAGCAGGGTGCACGTCCTTACTGTCCGCACACACTTAGATCACCCTGTAACCTCCGCAGCAGCTGGGACACTGTATACGTCTGCTACAGAAATGCACAAAGAGGACTCTATTTTAATGCAGCCATGCTGTGCCATGATCTGCCCTTATGCTGCCAGGTCGCGTAGCTAACCTACAATGACCCCTCAGTTATGGTTTCTGTGCCAGGAAGCTCACAACAACTAGCAGACCAGGTTTTCCACCAGGTCATGGCGATCAATATCAGTAAAGTGCATCCAAAGGCTAAACATACACAAACATTTGAAATTACTAGTCCACCTTTCTCTCCATCACTCTTTTACACGCTCACTCTTTCATTCTCATTTCAGCATGACAGCAAGCTGTGCACCACGTTCACTCTCAAGCCTTTATACAATCGGCAAGTAAGCACGCTAATAACAGCCTGGGAAGATAGAAACAAAGTCAGACTCCAATCACCCGTCCATCCATCCATCCAGCCAGCAATCCATCCATCCATCCATCCATCCATCCATCACTCTAATGACCCACTCATTGTCCAGCTCTATATGCAGGAGTCGGCAGGGTGGAGCTTTTCCAGAGGTTCTGCTGGACACAAAGAGCTCCCTGAAGCATGAGTCCTGCTTTAAGACAGCATGGAGCAGCAAGTCAATGGTGCAGTGCTTGGACTAATGACCTCTGCTGCATGCCTGGCATACATTCACTCGTGCATGCACACACACACACACACACACAGCTCTTCAATTCTTGTCCACCACCAAAATGTGATGAACTGACCATGTCCCACAGGTGAAGAACCCCATACTTTTCTCAGCGCAAATGAACCAATAAGATTTTTCATTTTTTCACTGTCAATCAAAAATGAATCCGAAATGAAAACTTTTTCAAGGGAACAAATGTTAACTTTCAGTGGAATTCATTGTAAAAAATATTATTACAAGTAGTTGTGGAGCATTTCTATTGGTGAGTTCATCCTGAAATGTTGACAATGTAAAGAACAATGTCAAAAAGGATATTTATGGTTATTATATTAACAATGGAGGAGGTTTTAGCATTGACAGTTGCCTATAGTATAGTGTAAGTGTAGTGTCAACATGAAGACTATATAATTACTTGAAGTAATAGGCCTAAAAATGTACATTATAAAGCAGTAAAGAGGACAAACGTAGAGAAATCCTCAGATTTTTCTAAATTGTTAGAGGGTAAACACAGCCCTTTATAGTGGTTTGGGATGAAATGCTCCACCCAGAAAGTTCATAAAGTCATAAAGTGGTGTTTAAGATGAACGCGATGCTTCAGACATCTACAGCACTGTGAAAAAAGGTGTGTATCAATCTACTTGTGCTTGCACCCAGGGAAATCGGTCCTCTTGATTTTACCCGTTCACGCAGTGAAACATACATACACACATAGTGAATTCACACACTAGGGGGCAGGGAGCACTCGTGTTGGTCCAATCCCCGAACTGGCAGGACATGACTCCCCAGCTGCTCCCTGGGCGTCATGGATAGGGCTGCCTACCGCTCTAGGCACGTGTGCTCACTGCTCGCTAGTGTATATGTGTGTGTGTTTCACAGGTAAAATTCTGTAGTTCCACTGTGCGCATGTTTATGTTTATGTTTATGTTTGTTTAGGTATTAGATGTCTGAAGCATTGCATTCATCTTACAGCTTTCTCATAAAATAACTATTGCACCAGACAGTGGATGAGCTCCCCTTTGTGCAGTGCATTACATATATACCTGTATTATACTAAGCATTAGCAGGTTAGTCTGCTAACAGAAACATGGCTCCAAAAGCCGCAAAACAAGTTTCCTTTTCCGTAAACCCTTTTTTGAATAGAAAAGTCGAATCCGCTGTTTCTTCTTGTGTTTCGAGGTTTTTTATGGCATTGTAGGCGATTAATGGGTTCAGAAATGGGTTAAATGTAATTATGAATGTGGAAACAATGTTTGATACCAATATTGGGAATTCATTTCGTTCCAGACCGGATGTCCTGTGCTGATAAAGAGAAGCAGCAGAAGGATTTGATCGGTTTGTGCACTCAGCTGCACATCATGGTGCCTCAGTCACATGTGCTGAGGATATGAGGGGTTTTGCCTTCTGGCTGTAGGTCAACACAGCTAATTACACCGAGGGTGTTTAGGGTAGCAGCTATTTTGTGTACACTGGCCGGAGAAGTCCATCCATAGGATTTCCATTTCATAAGAACATGCTTTCACTTAGAGCGAATGGAAAAGGAGGGAACTTGTGAGACTATGTGTATATGTTTTTGTATATTTTCAGGAGATACATAGGGAACATATGTATGACCCTGTGTCTTGACACTGCAGAACCGCAAATGTGTGTGTGTGTGTGTGCGAGTGTGTGCTGGTATGAATTATGCACTGCCTTGTGTAGCAGGAAACGGAGAACGCCTGTAGCCAAACGAGGTCCCATGGGAGAGAGATAGTGCAAGGAAGAGTGTGAGAAAAGGCAGCAACCAGGGGGGAAAAGCGCAAGAGAGAAAGCTTTGTTTACGCTCCCCCTCCAGTCTTCTCCCTCTCATCCTGCCTTCCTCCTCTCTTTCCTTCTCCTCCCACTCTTCTGGCCAGCAGTGAGCCATCTCGCTCTCACAAAGGGAAGGAGCGGGTGAGGGTGGGGGTCAACTAACTAAGAACACTTCATGGTCATTTAAATGCATAGGAATGTCCCAATGGACAAAAGAAAAGAACCACTTTGAAATTAACTGCCTGCTCAAGGTGGGCGGCATTCCACACACACACACACACGCATACACACACACACACACACACACACACACTCTAACAGACTTGGTCACTGAGCCTTTAAGAAGGGAAGATGAATGCTCAACCTTCAGGGGGTCAGGAATGGAGTAAGCTCGCTTGGCAGCTTTACGCTCCTACTCCTTTGCCTTGTTTAACCCTTAGAATTTGGGAGTTCTTCCTTTTGTATTGCTGTACTATTCAAATGTAATTGTACCAGCAGCTGCTGGACATAATACAGCACAAACTTCTAGAATCCACAGGTTCCATGCAACTTCTCAGCTTGTTTCAATTACTGCAACTCAGAAAGGTTAACAAAGTTGAGTGAGTCCTGCTTCCTGTTATCTCTCCAGTGTGAAGGGGGTCCAGGAAAGTCAGAGCAGGTTTGTTTCGTCTACTGGGCTTACAACTCCCCAGACGTCCAGGCTCATTTTGCTGTACAACTCGTCCACTTTGTTTCAAACACATTAGCAAAGCAAAATGAAAAGAAATGAAATGAAAATGTTGAATTATTAGTTACTTATTCAGTAACTACTGACATAATGAGATCCTTTTGGGCCGCCCCCCATTACAAAATCCCCTTCCGTTGACCAAATACAAACGAACAAATTAACTATATATATATATATATATATAGTTTTTATGTATGTATATGTATTTATGTGTGTGTGTGTGTGTGTGTGTGTGTGTGTGTGTGTGTGTGTGTGTGCATGCTTGAGAGTGTGTGATCCCAAATGTTCCTCAAGAACGTGCTTAGGGAGTGAACCTCCTCAAGGATGTTTTCGCTAAACAAGAACAAATGCCTAGTCTATCTTGCTCCCTCACATATCTCCCTCTTCTCCTCCTTTTAGATTAACTGCAGATGGACCTGGCACATTTTGCCTTTGAATATTGAGCCTGATATCTCTTTCCCAGCTTCTGGCCTTATTAGAAGATACCACAGCCTTAGCATAAGTTTGCTAGAACAGAGGGCTATTCTGAAAGCTGACTAGTAAAGTGTGTGTGTTATATATATATATATATATATATATATATATATATATATATATATATATAGTATATATGGCCCTGGTGACTCTTTAGCTGTCTGTCTGTCTGTTCTATTAACCTGGACCAGACTTTCCAATTAATGCAGGTGCTGGAAGCCGATTTACACCTCCTGCCAGCATTCTGCCATGCATGTTGTTGATCTAATTATTCCCCCAATCCAGTGCCTCACTTGCTATGTTCTGCCTCCATTCTTATTCTTACTCAGTGTCTTCCCTCCTCTCTCCACCCTTAGACAAATTCCCCCCTCAGGGACAATAAAGGTCTTCTATTCTGTTTCAATTACCCTCGGTGCTACGCCCCACACGATGCAATCATAACTCAACTAGACATCCCAGGAGACATCTCCCAAAACATGCACACATGAATCTCACTCAATCTACATTTCCCGAGCAAAAATTAAATTCTTTTGTGTCTCACAGCACCAGCCGGTTCTGCTATGTGTCTGCCGAGAAGCAGAGAAAGGTGAACCTTGGGTTCTAACGTTTCTTTCAAGCTCCAAGAAGGTTTACATATCACTCATCTCTTTCTCTCTGTGTGTCTTAGCTGTACTGTTGACTTTCAAAGCTGGAGGGAGATCAGATACAGGGAAGTCGCTGTATCAGCCAGCCAATAGAGACCCAGGCACACAAAAGGCACACATACACAGCACGTACACTCAAGCCTGCATCACTGGATATAACACTGCTGAGAAATATATGCTGGCACGCCAGGTCCCTTTTTCCACAGCAACCCTGGAATGGCTCAAGCATGGAATTTCAAACATAGAGCATTATAGGATCTATTCCTTTAACGGTAAGGATGCGCTGATATGGGAATCATGAGCCAACTGGCAATACTTTATATGAACATATCTGGTGATTCTAATGGTGGGAGCACAACAACATAGCTCCTTCAGTAAGAGCCCGTGAATGCAATATGCTCCCATATGGTATAAAACATTTAACCATCCGGAGCAAGTACAGTACCACTGATTATATTGCCTTACATATAACAAACATTAAACAAACAAGAGCTCAATGAGAGCATGCCATCATTTCTTAAATTGATTTTATTTTAGATGGGGTGGGTTTTTCTGGGGCTGGGATGGTCAACATTTAGACAAACTGTCACCATTTTGAAAGAATAATGTATAAAAAATGAGGAAAATAAGCAATTTTGCGACACATCAGGCCAAAGTGATATAAAACCCTTCATTCAGACAGAAAATGGGGGAGCAAAACTGTATTTTTGCTATATCAAAGAATGTATTTCATCAGGATTTCACTTTACTGTAGCAAATTAATTATGTTGCACTTCAGGCAGTCAGTCATTATCTCATCTGCTTCTTCCTGAATCGGGTCACGGTGGATCCAGAGCAAACCTGAAGTCATTGGGCATAAAGCAGAAAACCCCCCTGGACAGGGCGCCAGTTCATCGCAGGGTACCACACACACCTAGGGTTTAAGCAAGGCCAACTGGAGTACTGAGAGAAACCGAAAGGGAGCACACGCACACCAAACTCACCACAAAAAGTGACCCGAGCAGCCCCGAGCCCTTGGAGCTGTGCAACACATGCTCTACCTGCGGTGCCACTGTGCCGCCCATGTTGCTCTTCATGAATGTTATAAAAATATAGAGAAACTGGGACGTAGCATTTCAGAAAAACCATTTATCTCTGTAGAATTACAAACACAGAATTTTAGTGCAGTGGTCCTGGGTCTTCAAAATGCCTCCTGCTTGTAGTGCAATAAACATGTAAACAAGTGTCATCATGCATTCCTGCTCTATGATCTATGCACTAATGGATCATACAACAACAGCTCACACCGTGATCTCAAAAACTGCCCACAACAACAGCTATATTGACTATGTCAACACGTAGCAATTAGTGGACATTTCAGTCAAAACATCCAACACCCCTCCCCAGAGGTTAACTGACAGCACTTAACAAACCAAATGACTGAACCAAAACAGATAAAGATGTTGAGATCGAAGGGCAGATGAGCACAACTGGTGTGTAAACGCTACCGCTTGATATTCCAAGCATGCATCACAATCTCACTGAATCATGGAGCAATCTAATTACTCCATCAATACTCAATTTGATTCTGATTTAATAAGGATCTCTGTCCTTGTACACAGAAGCTGGGCGAGACCAGAGAATAGATGGGATTTATTTATATAAAGTCAATTACATTTTAGTGTAAACACTGGTCACTGCAACAGTCGGTATGAGTCTGTATTTCTCATTCCAATCTGGACATTTTCCAGATTAAACAAAAGTGCAAGTTTTGTAATGAAATTAAAGATAAACGTAACGCCAGACTCCAGCCCTTATAATGAGCCCAGGGATTTGTAAACATGCATTTGGACCATTTAGAGGCTTAGAACCAAGCCTAAAAAACAATCCATTATTACATATTATCTTAACATGTTTGTGACCTTAATTGGCAGTAGCTTGACACGTCTCATTAAAACTTCCTCCTGGAATTCCCTCCGTTCAGGGTGTGATTCTTTTGAGATTTTCACTCCATTCATAAAAGCTCTGGAAGAAACTGAGCAGCACAGTCCCTTTGATGTTAATCTAATTATATACTACCTGTAAATCCATCAACCTGCTCATGAATATAGCCTTGATATGAAAGGACCCTCCAATTTTGATGGATGCTTGTATCTTTACAGTGGAGAATTACCAGGCAAATCATTTTCGAGCTACATACCTACCTCACAGGATGAAGGAAGGTCAAGTGACAGTCAAGGCATGCAGCTGTCAGGCTGGGAGGTGTTTCCAGGTGCTGACGAAGGCAGTAGGGATTAGGGAATAGGGTACAGTGGTTATGCTGTTCCAGGCATCCAACGTAGGATCATAGCAGTCTAGAGTCTTGCAACGCTGTGTGCCGAAATAGCCGCCAACTACATACAGTTTGTTTCCCGAGGCTACCGCCTGGCAGCTCATTCGCTTTGCTGTAACATCACCTACTTTAGTCCACTGGTAGGTTTCGCTGCTGAACTTGTAGGCAGAACAAGCAGAGAACTCAGTGTCACCACCCATAACAAAGATCTGGTTTCCTAACACAGCAGCTGCAGTGTAGCGCCATGGCTGTGGGCACGATGCCGGGACAGTCCAGTGGTTCTCCACGGGGTCATAGCACTGGACCTTGGGCAGCTTGTCGTGTGCTACACTTGTTCCTCCGAAGGCAAACAGCTTAAGCTTGACACTGAC